>CM067364.1:43444829-44044829 GCA_034401795.1 Chaetoderma sp. LZ-2023a
CACGACACGACGATGTTGATGTGATTTTGCGATCATTATACACAACTAGTACCAAAAAAATTTGTTTACTGGCATCCCCAGACCTGCGGGCATAAAGAACCAAGAAAACGTAGGCCCACATGTCTCTATCTCAAAGAAAATAACTGAGAGCTATAGAACAATGTTCCTGCACCATAAAAAAATGATGCAAGAGGATTTTTTAAGCACACCACCCCAAAAAACGGTTGCACCGCCAAAAAACATTAGCACCACCAAAAAAATCAAAATCAAATTTTTTTTTAAACACTTCTAGCACCGCCAAAAATGGCTGCACCACCAAAAAATTGCCATGCACCTCCAAAATGTGCACCACCAAAAAGTGGTGCACCGCCAATAAACTGCACTGCCAAACCGCCGAAAAGGCAACCAAGCACCGCCAAAAAAGGCCACACTGCCAATTTCTGGTACACGTATGCCCATATTTGGGCATACTAGCTCCCACTTCCGGTCCACCAGGGGGAGAGTATAAAAGGAGCTGACTTGCAGAGCTCAGATCATTCAGACTTGGTCTCAACAAGAGAACAAGCGTCAGGCAACATAAAATTTTCTAATCTTTTAGACTAGGTCGTTATTACGCTTAGTTGTATATAATGTTCATAAGACACAGGATTTTGTTTGAAAAATAAACAATGGCAGATTTTAACAGTTTGATGTTTTCTTTAACCGTTTAACACTCAAATTTGTTCAATAAAATTTCAATTTTCTCATAGAAGATGCCCATTTGTTGACCAAGAGAACTGTTTTTGAAAATTTACCACTGGAATGACTGGCTCGGTTATCGAGCCAGTCATTCCAGTGGTGAATTAAAAAAAATAGTCTTGTCTTAGTCTGAAAATGGACATTTCTCAAGACCACTGTAGAAGTAATTTTTGGCTGATATGAGAGTTAAAGGGTTAATCAAAACAAGTTACAAAACCAGTAATAAAGCTGTAACTCAGTAATTACAGCCATTATTCACTTTCACATACATTTATCAAAATATTAAGCAGATTTTACATATGAAAACCATCTATCTTGGAGATTGATTATTCGATTACACGTAGATTTGGATTTCTGTTCGTCCGCAATCATATTTTAAAAAATAATCGTCTTTAATTGAATAATTGAATAATTGTGCAAGCCTAAGTGAAAGATGCCAAAACTAATACATACATGTATATGGTTCATTGACTAATAGCTTGTCATCGCAAAGTGAAAATGAAACAGCTAGATATAAACTATACTACTACGCTGTGTGATTTTGTAATAATGCCATAACACTGAATATGCCTGTTTGGTTTCCACATCATAAAAATTGTACTGTTTTCTATTTTTTTCCCAGGAATATTTAGCGATTACTAGGTCATCGTCAACAACATGGTAATGCACGTCGAGCTCCAGGCCACATGCAGTGCCCTTGGGTATCAAGAGGGAGACAAGTACATCAAAGAACCTGATTGTCATGGTAACTAATACTGTTAGAGAACAGTTGTTGTTAAGTGTGGTGTGAATTGACTCGAGTTGCGATGTAGTCAGAAATGTCCAAAATTTGACAGAAGGACATACTAGTTGCGAGTCAGAATTAGAGGGATTCTTGAACTATTTACTGGTCAAATTTGATCAATAAAATCAAAATATCTCCTTACTGAATAGTGAATACCCATATTACTGGAACCATACATTGTGGCCTCTACTATAAGGAGCCAGTATGATGATAGTGAGGTCACTAGGTCAAACGTAAAGGTCATTCTAACCTCACTATAAGTATTTGACCTCTGCTTTTCCAACAAGTTTTTGCGTTTAACATATCATTTATATTTCAAGATTGGTAATCCTATTGGAACTAAACTTGGATACGTGGTTACCTATAAGGTTAGGAACCAGTATGATAACCTGATCATAATGTCACGGTCACCAGGGCTTTAGATTTACCTTATTTGGGCTGACCACATATCTGGTCCGGGATCCATCAAAGCTCCTAGAAACTAGTTTTGAAATCTGAGAGGTGGATTTTGATCCATTTTAGTTTTAATAGCACCATAAGATCAACATAAATTGCCACAGAATCGATCTCTTGAGTATTTAACCCTTACCACTCTGATGTCAAAATTTTTAATTTTCAAATTAAATTAAAAGATGAACTGGTGGTAATTTTCAACAAATTTGGTGGAAGATGGTGCTGTCGTAGATATTGTTGAAAACTTAACACTAGTTTCGTTGCTATTGACACCGTAAAAGATAGAATATTGACACCAGAGTGGTAAGAGTTAATTGACTGTGCAGCAGTTAATTACCATTTATAGCAGCCAGTAGGATTTTAATGTGGACATGATGTGAATAAGCCATAGATTTATTGATGCGAGAAAACCCCTGGGACACAGTGTTCCCAGGTACAGAATAAACAAAGCATTGCGATATGTAACATAATAGCTATCAATCTATGGCCCTCATATATAAACTAAACTACATATAAGTTAATAAACTATGCATTATTGGTAAATAAACTATAACAATTATAAGTACATAAGTTGCGCATTGTCCATAAATGAACTATGAATACAGTAATAAGCGATATATATATATATATATATACAGGTAGATATCAACTTAATCATGCCTTAACCCTCAAGGTTGTCCAGAACAGTTTTGCAGTGGTCTTGGTGATTGTCCCTTAACAGACCAGGCGAAGACTATTCCAAAAAACTTAATACTGGAGTGCCTGCCTCGGTACCCAGCCAGTCACTCCAGTGGAAAGACCTTAAAGAACAACCCTCTCCTAGCCTACCAATGGACAATTTGAGCAAAATTGAGAGAATTTAAGGGTTAAAGGTTTAACTGTACAATTGGTTGTGACCCTAGCATATGCAAGGCAGCAGGCGAGCGCACATGTGGAAGGTGCAAGAATAGCGTGCAACAATTTGTGGGTGGGAGGGAGGGATTTTTAGCAATACTAGAGGAATGCAAGAGGCAAAGTGCACAGGCGAGATTATGACATGGCGAGGCCAACGGGTTTTTAAAAAGGAGACCTGCGGGTGCGTCACATTGGTCAGCAATTGACCGCGCCCGTGGAGGAACACATGTGCGTGTTGGGCGTGGCCAGCCCAAGCAGGAACGGGACAGGCTCCCTGACATTCATGAATATTAATGAGGGCAAGCATGTGTATACCGAGGTCAGTCAAGCAGAAACTTGACAGGTGTGGGATGCACCTGGTCGGGATGCCGTTTGACTGGAGTGACTTCCATCTGGACAAAGGGCCGGATGGACGCCTCCCACTTGTTTCCCCAATTGGACATACACAAGTGGATGTGAGAAACTCGGATTACGGGTGTGTTTTCACAGGTGTCAAAGCGACTATCGACATCTGGTCTGGTCTCTATGACCATAACAGATGGATTGGGGAAGCTATGCACGGACACCCCTACCCACCTCTGCATTAATAGTATATTAATAATATTAATATTTCCGTTACTGAACTGAGCCAGTGGTTCTAGTACTGAATGTTAGAAAAAATTGTCTTCCCTTTGTCTTTGGCTGGTTTGAGTGGTAATTGGTTAATCCTTTAACCCTTGAATTTGTTCAAGAAAATTTCAATTTTCTCATAGAAAATGTCCATTTGCAGACTAAGAGAAGACTATTTAAAAAAATTTACCACTGGAATGACTGACTCAGTTATCGAGGCAGTCATTCTAGTGATAAATTTTCAAAAATTGTCTTCTCTTAGTCTGCAAATGGGCATTTCTCAAGACCACTGTAGAGGCTGTTTTTGGCCGATGTGAGTGTTAAAGGGTTAATCCTGTAGTTGGATTGTAAATTCTTCCTGCCTCGTGCATGTGAGAAATGAGCATTTGTAGACCAAAATAAGAATGTTTTTTATTAGAAGACTTAATCATACACAGGCAATGCCTTTCTCTGTTATCGAGGCGGTCATTTAAGCAAGTTTCAGATATATACACCTGTGCAAAAGTTAAGCACCACCCTATTTTTACGCACATGCGAGGGTATATTCATGTGCTATGAAGAAAGCAATAGCATAAACATGTATGTACCCATCCATCTTAGTGCAAGAGGTAATAATGCAACTAGAGGAATGCTGATTATGATGGTGGGGAAACACTGTATGTTTTTGTTTGAACTTGAAAACGAGGCCTGAATATGGTTACGTTGACACAACTGACAACTATTGCCCTACAGTTGACACACGTGGCTAGATTGTCATTAATGGTGTCTGAAAACGAAGTTTAACATCTGTGCACGAGTTTGAGACTGTCATTATTAATACCGGGTATATCCACCTTGTGCCTGGATGACGGCCTGGACACGACGTCTCATGCTGGTCACCAACCGACTGATACGCCATTGTGGTATTCGTTGCCATTCAAGATGGAGTGCGTCTGTTAATTCCTGTAGGTTCTGCACAGGAGGATCCCTCCTTCTCACCATGTTTCCCAGAATGTCCCAGATATGCTCAATAGGGTTCATGTCAGGGCTCCTTGCTGGCCATGGTAGGGTTTCGATGGCATTCTGGCGGAGGTATTCATGCACAGCTCTAGCACGATGTGGTCTGGCATTGTCATCCATGAATATAGGGTGGGTTCCAGGTGCATGATTTACAAAATGAGGGACCACAACTCTATCCAGTATGGAATCTTGATATCTTTGTCCATTTAGTGTTCCAGGTACAGTCAACAGATCCAGCTTACAATCAAATGAGATGCACCCCCATATCATAACGGAACCTCCACCAAATGGAACTTCTTCCATGATGGTACGTTGGTCGTACGCCGTGCGTCTGGACCTCCATACACGAGTTCGACCATCTGTGGCATGAAGCAGGAACCGACTTTCATCGGACCAGTGTACCCGTCTCCAGGATCTCATGTTCCAGTGTCTTCTTTCGTTGCACCACCTCAGACGCTCCTCTTTGTGGTGTGCAGTGAGGAGAGGACGTCTGACAGGTCTCCTAGCTTTCATGCCAGCAGCATACAGTCTCCTTTTGACGGTAGACATTGACACTCTATTGCGCGTTTCCCATTGCTGGCTGAGCACTCTGCTGTTGGTGAATGGAGATCTCCTAACAAGGCGTACTAGGGCTCGATCATCACGGGCAGTAGTCTTCTTCGGTCTTCCAGATCTAGGCCTGTCCTTCACCTCGTTAGTTTGCCCATGTTTTGCAATCAAACGACTGATTACAGTATGGTTAATGTTCAGCTGTCTGCCAATCTCTCTGCATGACATACCAGTGGTATGCATGCCTATGATTTGCCATTTCACACGATAACTTAACCTTCGTCTTGCCATAGCGGTTCACAATCAAGAGCTAATTCTCTCTGTACAAATAAACCACGGTCATGAACACAAAATTCCTAATCTTGTCGCCTAAATCTGTATGTAATGTTCTACACCTCAAACTGGCCTTTTACATAACTGAACACGTGTGCTGTTTCCCGCCACGCACGGACATCAAGCGGCGTGAAGTCATGCATGCATGTGCATTTCGTACTTGGAATTATGTCAGCTAACGCGGGGACAAAAAGTATGGCAGCCTAGTTGTACCATCATGTTTCTACGTTCTATTGTTTTTGCTGGTGCTTAACTTTTGCACAGGTGTATATACTGAGCCAAAAATGTTTAGCAACAGTGAAGTCTGGTTTGTTGTATTAAAACTATGCGTCCATTTATAACCAAATTTGCAGGCATGTTTCGCCAATGTAATGTCTCGCTGATCATGAAGAAATGCAAATCATTTGTGGCATTTCTCGTTCGCACGCTTACTGCATGTGAAAATGCATTTTTCATGCACTGGCCCATATTGGCGGGTAGCGAAGGCAAAAATTCAACATATTGCAAAAGCAGATAACGAACGTTAACAGAAAACGCTTAAACGTTTACCCTACCGAACATGGGCCGCTGCCGCCCAGGGCTACCTGAAAATCAGCGTCATGAAGCAATGGGAAGACTCGCTGCTGGGCAGAGCATTCGCGCTGTTGCTCGACATTTTAATGTTCACGCCTCAACCATTTCCCGTCTCCGCCAACGTGAGCAGGAAACTGGACATGTTAATGACCGACCACGATCTGGCAGACCGAGAGCAACAACTCCACGAGAAGACAGCTACTTAGTGACGTCATCACGACGTGACAGGTTTGAGACTGCGACGCGGCTGTCCCGTAATTTGCACACCGCTACCGGCACTACAGTGCATGCACAAACTGCGAAACAGACTCCATGACAGATTCTACTTCGAATAATACTTACCAGATGTACTATTATGATAATGTCTATTATCTAGTCTAGCTCAAAATAAACAATTAAAACTCCGCACTCTCCTGGTCCTGCCCATACTGTGTCCGGGAATACCATAGCCGCAGGTACCGAGTCAATTCCCAATCACAGTCAGATTCGTCTATTTTGCGCTTTTTCAAAGTCGTGTTTTTTAGAGTGCTCAAATTTTGCAATTTAAGCAGTTATTCAGTTGTGTTGGACGGTTACATCGCTGGAATTATGGAGGAACTCGGAAAGTCATCACAGGGGCAGGTTGTATCAATCTAGAATTTATACATTCGTGCCATAATGACTGTTTGAAATTTCCTTAAATTGGCACATTTTTTATAATGTTAGCCATTGTTGGAGTCGCTTCTGTACCCGTTGACTTTTAGTTTTAATTCGGGTACTCGGTTAAATTTCTCTTGCGACTCGGTTCCTCTAAGATGGATGCGTCCTTGGCCAAGATGGCGGCGCCCATGAATTATGTCGTTCTTGCCTTGGTGTGTCCAGGCACTCTGTTGTCGCCGATATTAGCTCTCGCTTAGTTGTCGAGGGTGTTTGTAGTGATCGGCGATTTATTCTTGGTTATTTAACGTTAGTTAAAGGCTAAGTTGTGTTTTTAAAAAATTTTTTCACTCAAAAAAGTTTCAAATATTTCCTGCCTAAGACTTGTTATCATTAATTTAAGAGAGGTTAATGTGTTTAAGAAATCTTAACTATCAAGTCTATTGTGCGTATTGCTCGTCATCACTTGTCATGTGCAGCGTTTTAATTCTTCTCTGTGTTCGCAGAAACCGAAGAACCCAGATACGTTGTGCCAGAAGTGCAACAGGTTCATGAAACGGAAGTATCTGGGTCATCACTGTGTGGCGTGTGCGAGGTGTAAGGTCGGAAGCCCGTGTGATGTGTGCGCCAAGTGGTCGTCGGCAATGGTGGCTGAGTTTGACAGGGATCGACGGGCGAGGCTGGAGCGTATAGAGAAGGATAAGGCAGTGAAGCGGCAGCAAGCGTCGTTGGTTGGACTGGAAGGTCGGCTGAATGAGAGGATGGATTCAGCGCTGGGCGTATGGGCGGCCCAGTTCAAGGCCATGTTTGATTCATTACAGTCCACGGGCCCGGTGAAGCAAGCTGGTGCAGGGCAACCATTAGGTGGTCCGGCTAGTTCTGCTGAGGGTCATGCACCTGACCCTTCTCTGTCCTCGGCTCAAGAGCCGTCGGTAGAGGAGGAAGAGTTCCTGTTGATGGAAGATTCCGGCATGCCGGATCTGTCAATGTCGGCAATGCCTAGTACGTCCCAGGGGTCTCCCTCGGGATTTGTACGGGTTTGCCAGGCGGATGGTGATGTCGACGTTCCGTCGGGCATTTTTCATCCGTCATTTGTGCAACCGGATATGCCGACGGAGCCGTGGTTTGCGGTTCCAAAGGCTATTCCGACGGCGTTAGGCGCGGCTCCTATCGGAGTGACAGTGCCAGCCGTGATTGAGGCGGTCGTAGTCCCGGATCCCGTGTTGGAGCCGATGGACTGCGGAGAATCCGTATCCGGCGGTTCGTTGGATACTGGTGCCGCTGGTAGTCGCGCTATGGATGCGCTCTGTCCTGGCAGAGACGTTTATCGTAGCGTTCAGCAGGGATCGTCGGTGGCCCTCTCATCTAAGGGAGAGAGGGATGATGAAAACGGGAGTTCTTTAATGGACGATTCCGCTTTCTGCGCCGAGGCTGAATGGGTGCAGGTCCTTGGATGGATGACCAATCGTCTCGGGTTGGCATCGGATCTAGGATCTCAGCGCGATCCGGCGATGGAGCGGATGTCAGAGCGTGCGGCTAGCGCTTTGTCCAGTGGCTCTTCGGCCATGCCTACACTCCCCTTGGACACGCAGACTTCTGACATGTTGGAAGTTGCGGCATATCGTCTGGTTCAGCCAGACTATGCGTTGCCCAAGGCCCCGAAGGGGATTAGGAGTAGGGTCCGTTTTCCGGAGCAGGCCTATCATCAGTACGCCAGAGTTCCACGGCTTTCCGTTGCGGAACGTGAGGCGCTGAATAGGCCGTTGGCTGGGAAGGCCAAGGGGCGGTCACGTCCGTTGGTTTCCCAGACCAACAAAGACCCGTTTAATGAGCTCACGCTCATTGAGGATGCGGCTAGGGCAGCCATGGCTGCGCTGTCGCACGGGTGTACCGTCTTGCAGGGTATGCTGGACTGCACGGCGGAAGGCGGACAGGTGCCAGAGGCTGCTCCCGGAGTTGTTCGGGACACCATGCGCCTGTCTCAGGATTGCCTGGCCAGGGTGATCACAAGAACTTTAGCAGAGCGACGGAGAATGGTTCTCGATTGTGTGGAACCAGGACCGGAAATGAGGGCAGCGTTATCTTCCGCACCTTTCATAGGTCCAGGCTTGTTCGGCGGCTCGGCACGACAAGCGCTTTCTAAAGTTGCATCGATGGTGGCGGAGCAAGAGGTGGTCGGCAAGTCGTGGAAGTCGACCAAGAGGACTCAGCCGCAACAGTCCTACCGTCAACACCGACAGGAGCAGCAGAGGCAGCGTCCTAGATCGCCCTTCCGTCCTTCTGCCCGTGATGCCCATGGGTCATCCGGAGCACAAGGGCCTGGCCATTCGTCCACATACAAGCCCTCTAGTAAGAGGCCGTATGAGGACGACAGGAAGGGTGGCGGTTCGGGCCGTGGCGGCTACCGTAAGGATAGTCGTGGCGGCGGTTCCGGACCGTCATACCACAAGAAGCCGCGGGGCGGCCGTGGGGCTCGTTCCTGACGGGTTTCCGGCGGAATCAATACCGGCGGCTTTGGAAACAAATGGAGTCGAGTATCTTCACCCAAGCGATTTAGCGTCTTGTCGGCTAATCTCGACCGACAACTGTGTGCAGATTCCTTCCGTCGGAGGCAGACTTCAGCTATTCCTAAGCCAATGGGAACAGGTCGTGCGCGACTATTTAGTCTGTCAGTGGATAAGAAACGGCTACGATCCGGACTGGCTCATCCATCAATCGTTAGTTCCGTTAACCTCGACTCCAATATGGACTCCTATTCCAAGGGAATTAGACCGTCTAGTTGCCATTCAGTCAGAGATAGAATCGCTTCGTCAGAAGAAGGCGATTCACCTGGTCGCCGATCAGTCATCACTGGGCTTCTATTCGATTATGTTCCTAGTTCCGAAGCGTACCGGAGGGTGGAGACCAATTCTCAATCTCAAACCGTTGAACAAATTTATTCTTTCTCCCAGGTTTCAGATGGAGATGGTAGCAGCGGTGATGACAGGGCTCAGGAAAGGCATGTGGGCGGTATCAATAGATCTGAAGGATGCTTATTTTCATATTCCAATGTCAATTCCCTTTCAGAAGTACCTGCGGTTTGCATTCCAAGACAGTGTTTGGGAATTCAATGCTCTTCCATTCGGCCTGACCACGGCTCCGAGGGTCTTCACCAAGGTGGTTCTCGCCATGACTTCTTTACTTCGCAGGAGAAACATAGCTGTTCACACTTACATAGACGACTGGCTGCTAAAGGCGGGGAATCCAGTCACTCTGCGCAGCAATCTGAAGGTAGTCCTAGACTTATTGAAGAAGCTAGGATGGATTGTGAATCTAGAGAAATCAGAACTGACTCCATCCCAGGAGTTTGTTTATCTGGGAATTTTTTTTTTCAATCTCAGGGACGGCGTAGCTTTTCCGGCGGAGAGCAGAGTCAGAAGCCTGATTGCAGTACTGGAGTCAGTTTCTCTAGGAGCCTATCTGACGGCGCGTCAATTTCTCAGAATACTCGGTTTACTAGTATCTCTGGAGAAGGTGGTGCCATATGCGGCGCTCAGGCGCAGGCCGATTCAGATGTATTTGATGTCGTTCTGGTCACAGAGAACAGATCCGTTATCTCTGAGAATACCAGTAAAAGAACCATTGATATTCCACCTTCAGTGGTGGTTGTCAGAACAGAATCTCCTGCGAGGTGTTCCTCTACAACCTCCTCAACCTCAGATGTCCATATTCACGGATGCATCATTGACAGGTTGGGGAGCGGTATTGGACAATCAGTCAGTGTCAGGGGAATGGGATCGGACCAATGCGCAGAAACATATCAATGTGCTCGAGCTATTAGCGGTGGTATTAGCACTGCAGAAGTTCGAGAGTCTAGTTCAAGACAAAATTGTCCTAGTAAGGACAGACAACTCAACAGTGGTGTCTTATTTGAACCGCCAGGGCGGGACAAGATCACCGGAGTTGTGTATGATGGTTTGGAACCTTCTGCTGTGGTGCCAAGAGAGGAATATTATTCTTCGGGCAGCACACATTCCAGGAAGATTGAACATCTTAGCGGATGCTCTCAGTCGAAGGACGGTTTGTCGTCCGACGGAATGGCAGCTCAACCAAGTGGTAGCGGAGGTTCTATTCAAACAATGGGGCAAGCCAAATGTCGACCTATTTGCAATGAAGAAAAACGCAAAGATGGTCACGTACGTGTCACCGATCCCGGACCCGTTAGCTCTAGCAGTAGACGCACTGGCGATAAGTTGGAAGGGAATGTACGCGTATGCGTATCCTCCAACAATTCTCATCCCGAAAGTTCTGGCAAAGATAAGAGAGGGGATGTGCCAAGTACTACTGATCGCTCCTTATTGGCCAGGCCGATCATGGTTTACGGATCTGCTGGACCTTCTGGTCTGCAGTCCAATCCCTCTTCCAGACACAAGAGATGTAATCTCTCAGAACAAGGGTCTGTACCTTCACGACAGACCAGAAATGTTCAAATTGACTGCATGGATGTTGTCAAGCAGCGTGCAATTGAGGGTGGCTTTTCTGAGCAAGCAGCGAAGTTTGTTGCTTCGGCCAGAAGAGTTTCAACCACAAAAACATATAATTATAGAATCAACAAATTTGCACAGTGGTGTGAGAGAAGAGATATTGATCCCTTTTCTGCATCTGTTCAACACGTAGCAGATTTTATCTGTCATTTATACGAAGTTGACAAACTTGTACCTTCTACCCTAGCAGCATATAAGTCTGCATTAGCTTCTGTCATTCCTAGCCTCACCATTGGGGGAGCGGAGAATGACACCTTGAATGAAGTTATCAAAGGAATGAGCAATCTGCGACCTAGACAGCCAATTCCTATCCCATCATGGAATCTATCTCTTGTTCTACAGGTTTTAGGGCATGCTCCCTTTGAACCGATTAGATCTATTGACATTAAACTGTTAACTATTAAATCAGTTTTCTTGGTTGCAGCAGCGTCGGCGAGAAGGAGAAGCGAGATTCATGCGCTTTCTGCCGAACAAGACCGTTTTGTCGTCACGGGTGAAGGTTTAAGATTACTTCCACGTCTTTGTTTCCTGGCAAAGAATCAGTCACTTAAATATCCAGGACAGCCGATCAATTTGCCAAGTTTAACTAGACATGACCCAAATTCTTGTGCTTGGTGTCCTGTCAGATGTCTAAAGATGTATAAGAAACGTACTTCTGAGTGGAGAGACGACCCGAAATCTCTGTGGTTATGTCTCAAAGCTCCCCATTTACGTGCTTCGAAAGATACTATTTCTCGTTGGATAGTTGACGCTATTCAGATGTCGCACAAGATCGCTACAGGAAAGCAGATTGATCGTGCGAATGCCCATGAGGTCCGAGCACTAGCAGCATCATCGGCCCTTTATAAGGGTGTCTCTTTAGAGCAGGTGATGTCTGTAGCACAATGGCATGCCGAGTCGTCATTCACTGATTTCTACCTTCGAGACATCTCCAGCACACTTAATCCAGTAGCCGTCGCCAATCTGTCGAACCTAAACTAAGCCACGTCCGACCACTACTTCGCACACATCACAAAAGCCTTCCGCCTACACTGACCAAGCGCTATGCACATGACTAAGTACGACCGTGGATTGGGCCTTGCTCCTGTGATGATCAATAACAGATCGACCACTCAAAAAGGGTGAGTGTTTACATTAATTAAGTGACTATAAATATATTTACTTCCAGTCGAAATACCAGACTGAGTAAGTGAATAGTCTGGTACAAGAGTATATTTATCCTCTCATACAGACATGAGACTCATTCCAATTTGAAAATCTAATCGATATACTGATAGTTTTTTCAAAGATTTGAAGTTGTAGTAGCTTCTTTGCACTCTACTGGACTGCTCTAGCTGAGACTTGGGGCTGACACGGGTCTGGTGGGTGTTGCATCCCCATGGACATCCCTCTGGTTTTGTGCGGACAAAAGAGGGGGGGGAGCGCGGTCTAGACCATGGAAGTTTAGCACTCTATGAGTCAGATAGCAGAACCCAAGCGTATGCCAGGGTTTTAGTCTCTTCACAACCTTCTCTGTTGGATGGTTGATGAGTGCTGGTTCGAGCCTCACCTCCTCCCACCGGCATTTCCTGGCTGTCGAAATCCGGAGTTTATCATAATAGTACATCTGGTAAGTATTATTCGAAGTAGAATCAAAAAAGCATCCGCTTTTGTTTCTACGAGAATTCTTAATACTTACCAGATGTACTATGGCCCTGCCTCAGCCGCCCCACTGAGGTGAGGCTGAGCTGCTTTCGCAGTTTGCCAAGGCAAATATAAGACGAATCTGACTGTGATTGGGAATTGACTCGGTACCTGCGGCTATGGTATTCCCGGACACAGTATGGGCAGGACCAGGAGAGTGCGGAGTTTTAATTGTTTATTTTGAGCTAGACTAGATAATAGACATTATCATAATAGTACATCTGGTAAGTATTAAGAATTCTCGTAGAAACAAAAGCGGATGCTTTTTTGATTCGGTGGCGGCAGTGTCATGGTGTGGGCTGGAATCCATGAAAATGGCAAAACAGATCTTATTGTGATTCGCGGAAATTTAACGACTCAACATTACTGTGAAGAAGTTGTCGCCCCTGTTGTCATCCCTTTTATGCAGCATCATCCAGACTTTATGTTCCAGCAAGACAACGCCCGTCCTCATTCAGCTAGGGTCACCAGTGATTTCCTTGAGGCTAGCAACATTCCGGTGTTGGACTGGCCAGCGCGAACACATGTGGGACATTCTTGTCCGTATGGTGCATGATAACCATCCACATCTTCACAACGTGCGGGAGCTGGAAGCTGCACTGCTCCAGGAATGTGATGCGATTCCTCTTCGTGACATCAGGTGCTTAATTCGAAGCATGAGAAAGCGATGTACGGTGGTGGTTAATGCGCGCGGAGGTCACAACCGGTATTGACAGCTCAGTGTCATTATTTAAATTGGACCCTTCCGTTGAATGATGCCGTGTTAAAGGCGCGATGCTAGCATTACAGTAACAAGAGACTGTTGTTCAAATTAGAAAATGACCTATCAATTAAATAATATATTTGAATCAATTTATTGTTTTTGTTAAATAACATTTATACAGTAATATTCTCAGTGTTGCTAAACTTTTTTAGTTCAGTATATTATATGCCTGGCCACTAACTGAACATTTCTAGCTAGTGAAAATTTTGAATCAGAGGTGTGAAAGATTAACTGCAATATACAGTTAATGCATGTATATACATGCTTATCTCATGTGCTGTCTTATCTAGGGCTATGCTCAATACATATTTGCATATAGTGAAAGCCAAGGGTTAATGCTTTATATTTACATACACATGATTTAACCCTCTAATCGTCAAGATTAAATATCAACATGGTCAAGACAATTCATGAATCCAGTTTGGCAGTCAATCATATGATATCATAATCAACTACGTGATGTATAGGATGCCGTCATGATCAATTACGTCATGAATGACTTGATTTAGTCCAGCTTAAACGCATTCACGATGAAGCCGGCCAAAAATGTCCTCTGCAGTGGTCTTGAGGAGTATCCATTTTCAGGCTAAGAAAAGACTATTTTTGAAAATTTACCACGAATGACTGGCTCGGTAACCGGGCCAATCATGCCAGTGCTAATTTGTCCAAAATATCCCTCCCATGGCCTGAAAATTGACATTTAATAAAGAAATACTTAGATTTTCTTGACCAAATACAGTCATTAAAGGGTTAATAGTCTTATCAACAGCTCCCAGTCAAATTAGATTCAAAACCTTCAACAGAATGTCTATTAAATGGTAATGTCAACGACATAAAATTTGTACACCATTACGACTATGATTCTCGTGATGGAGCAACGCCATTATGATTGTGACATATTTAATTATGATGTCATATGCTTGAGTGACAGACCAGATCACTGTTGGTGTGACATACAGAACTATCACCAATCTGAGCAACAGATTGTCTTAGGCTTATCACAGCTAAAGTCTCATTGAGGCATTTATTGTAGGAGTCAGAGCTGGTGTGACAAATTCCAATATTTTGCTTGGGATTAATTTAATATGAAGAAATTACTGTTCTTTGTGCAGAGACGCTGAAGGATTTGTTACGTTTTTTACGGCGTGAAGATGAATCGTGTGAAATCCGTCGTCAGTTGGGCAGTGCCCAGATCGTGCAGAATGACCTCGTATCTATCATTAAATTCTATCACACTGACAAACCTTTACTGGACACAGTGATACGGTTAGTGACCCTTTAATTGTAACAATCAGGATGGTATACACAATCATAACCATTTAACCCTTTAACAATTAAATTTGTTAAGAAAATTTCAATGTTCAATTTTCACATAGAAAATCTCCATTTAGTAACATTTGCATTTAAATGCAATACTTTGAACTTGGACCCCCAAGCCTGCCATTTACAGACCAAGGGAAGAGTATTTTTGAAAATTTTTCATTGGAATGACTGGCTCGGTTATTGAGCCAGTCATTACAGTGATAAGTTTTCAAAAATACTCTTCTTGGTCTGCAAATGGACATCGATCAAGACAAACCTGCAAAAGCTGTTTTTGGCCGACCGGAGTGTTAAAGGGTTGCGATTGGTCAAGAAAGTTTACATTTTTGCTTAGTGAATGTCCATTTGCAGGTCAAGAGAGGACTCTGCAACTTTGTCACTGGAATGACTGGCTCGTGTCAGTGAACCAGGCATTCCATTGATAAGTTTGATAAAAATAGTCCCTTGGCCTGCAAATGGGCATTTCTCAAGACAATTGCAGAGGCTGTTTTTGGGCTTGCTTGACCCAGTGATGAAACGTAACATTTTGAAGTAAATGCCATCCGAGGAGTCTAATAATTAAAACTGAGTGCCTGACTGCCATGGCGGCCATCCGTCTGTCCGTCCATCAAATTGCATCTTCTCCTTAACGGTTTGACCAATTTCAACCAAATTTGGCTGGAATGATCCTAAGCTGGTACCCTCCAGACTATTTTTTTTCTCCAGAATTTTGATTGATCAATTTTTTGAGTGAAAATCTGAGATTTTATGAAAAATCTACCGGAAATGGTGGGAATGCTACTCCTCCGTAGCTGCTTGACATATTTCAAGCAAATTTGGCTAGATGCATTCTATGTTAGTAGGGTCTAGAACCTCTTCAGAATTTTGATTGAACAATTTTTGGGGTGAAAATCTTAGATATTATGAAAAATGTACCGGAAATTGTCAAATTGCTACGCCTCAGCTGCTTGACATATTTCAAACAAATTTCACTAGATGGATTCTATGGTGGTAGCCTCTAGAAATTCTATTCAGAATTTTGATTGAGAAATTTTTCGGTGAAAATCTTATTTTTTAATGAAAAATTTACCAGAAATTGTCAATATGTTGCCTCTCCTTAGTCGCTTGACATATTTCAACCAAATTTGGCTAGAATGACCCTATCATGGTCGACTCTAGATCATCTATTCAGAATTTTAATCGGTAATTTTTTTGGGTGGCCATCTTGGATTTTCCGGAAATGATCCATCATATCTATTTAAATGCAAATAGTTCAAATGCAAATGGTTCAGGTGAGCGCCACAGGCCCTTGGGCCTCTTGTTATGATGCCCCCTCTCCCATATAAATATATGTGGTATATATAGTGTTTGCTTTGTCCGTCCGTCTGTTTGGGCTTTCATTTCCAGTTGATAACTCGAGTTCTATTGAAGGGATCGTGAACAATCTGGCGTGGGAGTATGTCGTTGGTGGTCCGAAGAACTCTATTGATTTTGCCGTCAACGGTCAAGGTCACTGTGACCTAATTAATTATGTAATATTGCGTTTCCGGATTATAACTCGAGTTATATTGAAGGTATCATTACACATCTGGTGTGGCAGCTTGTCCTTGGTAGTCCGAGGAACCTTGTAGATTTTGGTGTCAAATGTACAAGGTCACGGTGACCTAATGAATTACGTAATGTTGCGTTTCCGGATGATAACACGAGTTCTATTGAAGGGATTGTTACCAATGATCTGGTGTGGGAGCTTGTCCTGGGTGGTCCAAAGAACCATATCAATTTTTGCGCCAGTCAGTCAGAGGGCAAGGTCGCTGTGACCTAATTAATTATGTAATATTGCGTTTCCGGATGATAACTCAAGTTCTATTGAAGGGATTGTTACCAATGATCTGGTGTGGGAGCTTGTCCTTGGTGGTCCGAAGTACCCTATCAAAGTTTTGCGCCAAACGGTCAACGGTTACGGTCACTGTGACCTAATTAATGATGTAATATTGCTTTTCCGGATGATAACTCGAGTTCGATTGAAGAAATCATTACTAATCGTGGGTGGGAGGTTGCCCTTGGTGTTTTGAAGAATCCTATCGATTTTGGTGTCAACAGTCAATGTCATGTTGACCAATCTTGGGTTGGGGGTGTGTGGGTTGTGGTTGACAGAATGGGGTGGGGGGGGGGGGGGTAGGGGGTCGGTGGAGTGGCATACGTTAGCAATCTCTGATTGTCGTTATTGTTTATTCTGAACTTTTACTTGCACGTGTATTTTATTTTGTTTCTAGTGTCCTGGTTGACTTGACACAGCCGGCTGTACTGTGCTTTAATAATCATGTACCGCAGGACAAAACACAACGTAATTATTATCTAGAGATTGAATCCACTCTCCAAGCTTACAAAGAGGTAACTAGTGTATGATCCAATTCTGATATAGTGTCTTTAATATAAAGCTTAGCTTAGGGGTGCACAATTTTTTTGCTGTCCTGACATGTCTGATATATCGAGATAAGATATCACATTTTTAATGATGCAAAATTGAAAATATGGAAAAATTCAATTGCAAAATGTGTTATTCCAAACTGCCCATGCATTAGTGTAGTCGCTGTGATCAGTCAATGGCCTGTTCATCGATTAAAAGTTATGAATGTTATTGTTTGGGAATGATTGATTTATTTTTCGTGACCGAATGCGATTGCAGTGGTATTGTGTAGTATTTAGTTATTTATTTGAGTTCAAATGATGTTAAATGATTGGGATGAGTGTGGGACGGGAGGATTAAGTAATTATATGCGTGGACAGCAATTAGAAAGCATCTCAATGAACTGTGATCTCAGAATACTATCATCACCATGACTTACATGTACCTGTTGGTGTTGTTTTTTAAAAAATGCGGCAACAAAGAAAAGTCAAGTGTGTTGCGTATAGTGGTACATATTTGTGTTAAAAGGATATGTTTGCAGTCATCAGGGTGAATGGTTGATTATATTGAACCTAATTTGACTGGAATCTGTTGCTGTTTTAAGCTCTAACAAATTACAGTTAAATTAGTTTTTAAATATTCAACATAACGCCTACCCTATTCCTTTGTGAAATGGCTATATATTTTTGATATAAATTGGATAGATTTAATGATCTTTTCTCTTAATATTCTATAATGCAATTTAATATTAAATAACCATTTCAACAGCCAACATCTGACATCATGACCCACAATGTATTGATATATCCGATATTTTGACCACACTATATCACGATATACAAATGTAGTAAGTGATAATATCGTGTACCCATACCTTAGTCAGTCATTTTTGTCATGCCAGACATAGAGGTTTCGAGTAAGAATGTAGAAGTTTCAGGTAAGTCAAGAGACGATACATACAAGTACCTGTTTAATAACAAATGGCCTTCATACCCCCCCTTACCCCCCTCTATTGCATCTTTCCTCTGAAACACAATTGTAACTGTATTGTGATAGGATATAACCATTATTAATATTTCCCTTCGCGTAATTCCCAGGCATTTGTAGATGAAGAGCTGTTTGCAATTTTCACCGAACTGCTGGGTGATTTACTTAAATTGGTAAGTTATATTAATTATTATTCTCTGATTGTGTGAATAGAGAATGTTGTCAAGCAGGGGTTAATATTAACCCTTTGATTGTCAGGCTGGCCAAAGCTAGGCCTCTACAGTGGTCTTGATCAATGTCGGTTTACAGGCCAAGAGAAAACCTTTTGATAATTTATCATTGGAATGCCTGGCTCGATAACCGAACCAATCATTACAGTGATAAAGTGCTAAAAATAGTCTGCTCTTGGCCTGTGAATGGATATCTAATTATAATTATAATTTGATCTTCATGGCGAAATGTGATCCTTTAACCCTTATTACTTTGACTCTACTCTACTATTTTAACACTTAATGGTCATGCCGGCCTTTGTTATGGTCTTGTGGAATGTCCATTTACAGGCCAAGCAAATACAATTGTTGAAAATTTACCACTGGAATGACTGGCTCAATAACCGAGCCAGTCATTCCAGTGATAAATCTTCAACAATTGTATTGGCTTGGCCTGTAAATGGGCATTCAATAGGTAGATATTTAAATTTTCTTGACCAAATTGACCATTAAAATCGTAAAAATTATTTTACTATCCAGCAAAGTTTAGTGACATGGGTTATCAGGCCTTGTTTGTCAGATCCTAAGGTTGTTATCAGGCCTTGTTTGTCAGATCCTAAGGTTGTTATCAGGCCTTGTTTGTCAGATCCTAAGGTTGTTATCAGGCCTTGTTGTCAGATCCTAAGGTTGTTATCAGGCCTTGGTTGTCAGATCCTAAGGTTGTTATCAGGCCTTGTTGTCAGATCCTAAGGTTGTTATCAGGCCTTGTTTGTCAGATCCTAAGGTTGTTATCAGGCCTTGGTTGTCAGATCCTAAGGTTGTTATCAGGCCTTGGTTGTCAGATCCTAAGGTTGTTATCAGGCCTTGTTTGTCAGATCCTAAGGTTGTTATCAGGCCTTGTTTCTCAGATCCTAAGGTTGTTATCAGGCCTTGTTTGTCAGATCCTAAGGTTGTTATCAGGCCTTGTTTGTCAGATCCTAAGGTTGTTATCAGGCCTTGTTGTCAGATCCTAAGGTTGTTATCAGGCCTTGGTTGTCAGATCCTAAGGTTGTTATCAGGCCTTGTTGTCAGATCCTAAGGTTGTTATCAGGCCTTGTTTGTCAGATCCTAAGGTTGTTATCAGGCCTTGGTTGTCAGATCCTAAGGTTGTTATCAGGCCTTGTTTGTCAGATCCTAAGGTTGTTATCAGGCCTTGTTTGTCAGATCCTAAGGTTGTTATCAGGCCTTGTTGTCAGATCCTAAGGTTGTTATCAGGCCTTGTTGTCAGATCCTAAGGTTGTTATCAGGCCTTGTTTGTCAGATCCTAAGGTTGTTATCAGGCCTTGTTGTCAGATCCTAAGGTTGTTATCAGGCCTTGTTTGTCAGATCCTAAGGTTGTTATCAGGCCTTGGTTGTCAGATCCTAAGGTTGTTATCAGGCCTTGTTTGTCAGATCCTAAGGTTGTTATCAGGCCTTGTTTGTCAGATCCTAAGGTTGTTATCAGGCCTTGTTGTCAGATCCTAAGGTTGTTATCAGGCCTTGTTTGTCAGATCCTAAGGTTGTTATCAGGCCTTGTTGTCAGATCCTAAGGTTGTTATCAGGCCTTGTTTGTCAGATCCTAAGGTTGTTATCGGGCCTTGGTTGTCAGATCCTAAGGTTGTTATCAGGCCTTTGTTGTCAGATCCTATGGTTGTTATCAGGCCTTGGTTGTCAGATCCTAAGGTTGTTATCAGGCCTTGTTTGTCAGATCCTAAAGTTGTTATCAGACCTTGTTTGTCAGATCCTAAGGTTGTTATCAGGCCTTGTTTGTCAGATCCTAAGGTTATTATCAGGCCTTGTTTGTCAGATCCTAAGGTTGTTATCAGGCCTTGTTTGTCAGATCCTAAGGTTGTTATCAGGCCTTGGTTGTCAGATCCTACGGTTGTTATCAGGCCTTGTTTGTCAGATCCTACGGTTGTTATCAGGCCTTGTTTGTCAGATCCTAAGGTTGTTATCAGGCCTTGTTTGTCAGATCCTAAGGTTGTTATCAGGCCTTGTTTGTCAGATCCTAAGGTTGTTATGAGGCCTTTGTTGTCAGATCCTAAGGTTGTTATCAGGCCTTGTTTGTCAGATCCTAAGGTTGTTATCAGGCCTTGTTTGTCAGATCCTACAATGAATTCTAGCCCTTTAACCATTTAACACTCAAATTTGTCCAAGAAAATTTCAATTTTCTCATGGAAAATGCCCATTTCCAGACCAATAAGAAAATTTAAATTTTCTTGAATAAATTTGAGGGTTAACAGATTTCTGCGTTGATGTCCTCTGGCCTCTCCGGTTGTTGCCATGCCAGGCTTTATAGTTTTCCTACCATTTGTGTTTATGCTTCGTAGGACTGGGAGCGTCGCAAAGAAGCGGATCGGATGATGATAGAAAGGTTGCTCATCTTGATGCGGAATATTCTCCATGTGCCACCAGATCCTGCTCAAGAAAAGGTGACCTAGTAATCCGTTAATGGAGGAATTCAGTTTTAGCTAAACCCCGCCCATCTCTAGCTAAGCTCCACCCATACTGCCCGTTTTTGGAGCGATCAATCCCTGAATTCTATCATTTTTCAGAAAATTATATGGGTAAGCTGTTGGGTGTTGTTGCCACCTATGACAGCAACAGCGCCCGGTCATATTAGTTTCAGAATATTCAACACGTTTATTAAATAATAAAGGCATACAATTCGTACAGCACGACTTAGTCCATCATAATTATATGTTCGTGGCGAATTTAGCCATGTCATTCTGGATGTAATTGATTATGACCGTAGTTGATTATGACGTTATGTTTGACTAAGAAACAGGCATCCTTCATTGTGGCCAGGAGTGGACAAGAAAATTGCAATTTCTGCTTAGTTATTGAGCCAGTCAGTCCAGTGGTACATTTTCAAAACTAGTCCGCTTGCAAATCGTCATTCCTCAAGACCACCGATGTTCAGCAAGGTAGATAACTGTTTCGCACAACATCACTGCAGCTGAACTTTTTTAAATAGCCTCTTGGTCCACAAATGCACATTTCTCAAGACCAATGCAAATGCTGGTTTTTTTTGTCATTGAAGGGTTATAAATACTGCTTGACCAGACTTTGATTGCAGAACTACAAGTTTTACGTGATCTTACCTGACTAAACGTGCAGTCTGCTCAAATACTCAGGGTCCCTGGAGGTGAACGCCACAGGCCTTTGGGCCTCTAGATTTATAATTATTTGACTGTGTCCAACCCAGCGCATTATATGTAATAAAATATTATACTCAGGGTTATTACTGGTCATGGAAATCTGGGAAAGTCATGGAATTTGAAAATTTAATTCCAGGCCTGGAAAGTCATGGAAAAGGAGCATATTTTATCATAAGTCATGGAAAATGAAATCTTGCAAAATCAAAGAAATCTGTACATAAATTACCGCCATCACCTTTATACAATAAAAATTATGGCAACAGCTTATCAAAATAAGGTTTTGGCTTGGTTGTTGCATAGACGCAATATTCAGACATTGACATTTGCAGAATAACGTGGTTCATAATTTATTTTGCTTAAACACAAATCTACTTGATATTAATTCTTAAAAGTCATGGAATTTGTTAATTTTGGTCATGGAAAAGTCACAGAATTTCAAACAGAAAGGTGTACGAACCCTGTATACTACACTGATACAGGGAATATTTTGAGCGGTATCGCATCGCAAAATGCGATGCAAATGAGTACCTGTTGCTACACATTCACAACTTCGCTTAGCTATTTGCTGCGATACATAATTTTGATGTAAAATTCAGTCAATTCACCTAATTTTGAAATATTTTTGAAAAAAGTCGCTAAAAGTTGCAAAACACTTGTCAAATTTAGTAAGGAAGCGAGAAGCGCATGTGTTGGAGACTGATTTCCGATATAGTCCATAGACATATATAGCTATAGCTATACCTTCCTTCACTATGGGACAAATGACCGCCGGTGACGCGAGTTCAGTAAGCGCTCTATAGATCAAAATTATAAAAGCTATCGATGCGCCCACGCGTTAGCAACTTCCTTCTTCTGGTATAATAATAAACTGTTACACAGACTTCAGTTTTGAATTTGGACACCAGTCGGAAACTCGCAATGTGTATCACGGGGTATTCACGGTCGTCGACATATTGTTCGCAACAGACTTGTAAATCTAAATTCTCCTATAGGCTCTGGCCAAGGTCAGGGAGCATAGAGCCAGTACATGCATATTCATTAGTTAGCGTTATGATAAAATTTTAAAATACAAGTTTATCTAGGCTGATTCTGGTTGATTTAGACAATGTTTGTCTCGGAAACTGAGTTATATCATCGCGAATGCTAAACTCCTGTTAGTGCATCCCCAAATCAAGGCCGACAGTATAGTTAGCCATGCTACAGCGGCGTATCACACTTTATTCATAGAATCGTGATGATGTCATCACAATCAAATTTCCCATAATACCCTGGGAGCGACGCCATTTATGAAGGGGCTAATTCAGCATTACGAGCAATGGGCTGTAAAACCTTAATTACATTTTCTTTACTGTCTTGCAAAATTCACTCATGATTTGATGTTTTCTGACACCGGGCGGGTTTATTACAGATACTCAGATACAGGATTTAATGGTTTGAGCTTCATGGAAAATGTAAACAATACATTGCTTTTGGCAGTCCTCTTTAGCATGTAGTAAGTTTGCCCCAACTTTAATGGCGGCCGATCTCAAGATGCCTGGATGTGCGAAACTATGAATTCGTGCAAGCAACAGATTTAGAATGGTATGTCGCCAAGATCGACGCATGTGCGAGAGTGTTCTCGAGTACTCTCCTCCAAAGTCGGGAAGATACTTTCTCACAAGATTATTGGTTAATAAATATAACTATATATAAAGCAACCAATGAGTCGCAAGGAAGCTACCGACCGACAGTAAAGAAAATAAACATGTTTTACGCGGTAATTTTATGAATGACGTAGTAGTGTCTATATATATATATATATATATATATATATATATATATATATATATATATATATTATATATATATATATATATATATATATATATATATATATATATATATATATATATATATATATATATATATATATATATCATTTGTAGTATTCGTAGTAAAACTATTAACACGTGGGCCGATTGATACACGCTGATCACAGTAAAACTTTTTATCATTCACTATTTAAGCCAGTGAAAACAACCATTAGTAATTTTTAAATAAAAATTGTTAACTCTTTCAACTGAAGTCATAGTATCGCAGAAACTCAATTTCATCTTAATAAGCTGTTGAATATGTTGCAAGTTTTTAAGGGGGACCTGTTGCTCACATCTGCCATAGCCTGCAACAGCTTCCAGTTAAGTACTAACAGTATTCATCCTTCTTGTATTGAATGATGTGTACTTTGTTTAGCCTACCAGTTGAAAGGGATATGTGATGTAGGTTGGTAAGTTACAAAATATATGGTAACCCTAGTCAATGAAATCACAGTATTCATGGGAGGTACATTATTGATTTTTTTGAAAATAATTTGACTGGGATGTGCTGCTGCCTTAAGCAGCAACAGCTTCCAATCAATGTAATTGCCAAATCTGGCAATACGTATTATTTTAGGTTTCCTATGCTCCCTGACCTTGGCCAGAGCCAGTACATGCATATTCCGAATCTGACATATGTTATACATATGTTATGCAATTCATAGGGAAAACGTTTTGCGAAATCGGAAAATTATGCTTTTCAGTTGTTTTCGGATTCACTTGCTCATGGCGTGTGTAGACGAAAAAAGCCGTTTTTGATCATGCAAACGTATTTTTAATGGTTTCCCCGTTGCAACACCAACCAGTTTCAACACAGTTTGTTTGCTATGCAAGTGCTATGAACTGCTATGCATTATTCGATTTGTTTAGCAGTGACTGCTACGCAATTTTTTTCAAACAAAATATTCCCTGTGATATACCATGATTTTCAGAGATTTTATGAGAAAATTTGCATATATCTCGAATACTGTTGTGTTTTATTTTCTAGAGGACCGATGATGATGCCAGCATTCATGACCAAGTACTCTGGTGAGTCTATATGCAATCATCGCTTTTACTGAAAGGCACTTGTAAACATCTTGATTTCTACTTAATTTCCAAAAATCTTGTTCCTGACACCAGAATAACTTATAATAAGAAATATTAGTTACTTCTCTGCTATGTGGAATCTGTTTGAGGGAGCGCTCGTGACCATCTCGGTCACTTGGCTCGTGTGGAGTTACGTGACAACATTAAGGGGTAAACCAAAAGTCAAGGTAGCTATTGAAATTTATAAACGCCAACCAACCATGAACCGAGGAAATGGCTACCGTATGCCATTAGTCTACCCATCAATGCTGTCGCGTGACTCCACAAGAACTGACCAGAGTGACATTGCCAGCAATCATTAGTTAATGTTGAACAAGTGACTAAGATGGTCACGAAAGCTAATTCCACCTCCTAGAGACAAGCCTGAAAATAGCTATTTCAATGGTGTCTGACACTTTGTCAGGTACCAACTACCTTGTACCAGACATTCAGAATTTACTGCCAGTCACTACTTTTCCACTTAGTAATGTACTTGACTAGAAACTGAAAATAGGTAAATCAAGCACATAATGATTATACTAGTATCCTGCACATTTGCTTGCTGAATGTTATGTTGCTTTGTATGTCAGCTGTTTGGTTGCACATTGGCACTAACTCTGACTAAATCTGTCCCTGACATAATGTCAGTTACTGGAGTGGCTGTGCCTGTCATATGCTTGTTTTGTGCCTGGCAATGTCAGGCGGCGGACACTTATTTTCAGGCTTGCCTAGAGAGGTAACTTATTTTCCATTTTATTTGAATTGTACTGTCGTAGTTGTTATGTAAACATTCTTAGGTACCAGGACATTTCCAATGTCATCCTGTATCTATAGCTGTCCCACGACAGGGATATAGTAAGATGTAGGACAGGATGACGAGACTCCAGATTGCTCATTGTATGGACACATTTTCATTGCTTATAAAACATTTAATCATTGTGCTACTGTGTTTCTAGCTGCTGTTTATTGGGCTGATATGGTTGTTGTCTTTCAGGGCCATGCATGTGAGCGGTATGGAGGATGTCTTGTTATACATCGCTAGCTCAGAAGATGAGAGACAATACTGTATGCACGTGCTGGAGATTATATCACTCATGTTCCGAGAACAGGTGAGTTAACCCATTCACTGATCAATTCCTCATATCTCATTTTCAATGCGACCATATAGGAAAACTTGAATACTTTTTTTGAAGTTAATTTGACTGGAAGCCGTTGCTACCTAAAACAGCAACGGCTTCCAGTCAAATTAATTTCAAAATATTCAACAGTATGTTTTATATCGTAACGAATATATTACCTTTTCAGGGATTTATCAGTGAACTTTTAATGGGGGGGATCTGCTCTACTATTTTAACACTTAATGGTCACGCCGGCCAAAACTGTAATTTCATATATATACCTGAGGGAGATTTTATAATGAAACATGAAATATACAGGTCGCTTCTTTTTGATAGGTACATTTGTAAATGTGCCCTTTGAAGGTTTTACCTTTATTGATAACTTTTGGATGGAAAAACCCATGTTTTCCTACAAAAACCGAGAGCATCAGAAATTATCTTATGAACATGACATTCATATTGTATAGACAATGACATGCCTAACACAATTTAACCCTTTGACTCATCAGCCAAAAATGACTTCTGCAGTTGTCTTGAGAAATGTTGATTTGCAGACCAAGAGAAGAATATTTTTGAAAATTTACCATTGGAATGACTGGCGTGAACAAATTTGAGGGTTAAAGTGTTAATGAACTTGTGCATATTTATGAAGGGTCTGAATAAAATGGCTACCAATAGAGGGATCAGCCTACTTTCTACATATCTTAACTCTCAAGCCGACCAAGAAGGGCTTCAGCAGTGGTCATGGGAAGTGTCCATTTGCAGACCAAGAGAGGACGATTCTTGAGAATTTACCACTGGAATGCCTGGCTCGATATCCGAGCCAGTCATCCCAGTGGTAAATTTTCAAAAATTGTCTTCTCTTGGTCTGCAAATGCACATTTTCTATCAGAAAATTGAAATTTATTTTAGCAAATTTGAGTTTTAACGGCTTACTTGTCTGAATCCATGTCATGGCTTGAAATTTGACTACACTAAGATCTCTCTGATTTCAGCGCCCAGAGCTCCTGGCTAGTGCTGGTGTACAAAGGTCTGTGACAGAGAAAGAAAAGGATGAACGGTAATGGCTCATGTTTCGATCATTCATAAAATGGAGCTCATATATAATGATTTACCATGTTAGTTGGGCCATCGATAAAGGTATTGTGTTTTGTTCAATGTATTAGGCTTTATTATCTGTGGCACCATGGGCCATTTTCATTAAGTTTAGTAAAGGGCAGGATTATGCCTAAATGCCGAAACAGGGTCGAACGTGGCATTCTGATTAGTCTGTTATCTACTTTGCGACAAGCTTTTCTTATGCACCAGTGTTGGGCTGTCTGTCTGTCTGACCAGCCATCCAACATAACAAATGATGTCACATTTTGTTATTTGAAAGAAATGAGGTCAATCTGGCTTTGGTTCTAAAGGATAGAGGTCAAAGGCTGATTTTCTTATTCTAAGAACCAATGGATCAATCCTATCTGTCAGTCAAATATATGACATCATAATTTTCAGCAACTTTCCAATTTAGTTTTCTGGAAATTGAGATTCATGGAGTTAAGTGTTTGATCGATCCTAACATGGGCAAAGTTTTGGCGGGCATGTGTAGAGATGGGTGGGACATAGCTAAACGTGGCTTCTTCAATTATAAAGCTCAGAATTTGGTATATTTTTTAGTTTGGGAATTAAGTACATGTTACCTCACTTATCAATAAAATTTCAATTTTCTAATAATAAAAAAATTTCAATTTGTAGACGAAGAGATTATTTTTGAAAATTTACCACTGGAATGACTGGTTCAGTTATCGAGCAAGTCATTCCTGTGGTAAAATCTTTAAAATAATCTTTTGTCCAGCAAATGGACATTTCCCAAGAACACTGCACAGCCCTGTTTGGGCTGGCTGAGCAGGAAATGGTTACGTGTCAGGCAGCTTTGTGTCAACTATCAATGCTGTGGGAGCCTCTTATTCTTTGTTTTGTCAAATTATGATCTTTCTATTTTGCAACATTCATGTATCATAATTTGTGTTTTAATTGTTGTTCTTTTCACAGAGAATTGTTACTAATTCGTGAGAAGGAGAAAGCACAAAAGCAAGCCTTTCTCATGAAGCGAAGTACAAGGTAACAGTTTGAATGAAGTCATGGGGACAGATTCCTTCCTTGACGGCGTGTGAAATTACACTCAAGACGGGCAGAAATGGCTTTTGCAGTGGTCTTGAGAAATGTTCATTTCCAGACTAGAAGAATACTATTTTTGAAAATTTACCTCTGGAATTACTGGCTCGGTAACCGAGCCAGTCATTCCAGTGATAAATTTTCAAAAGTCTTCTCTTGGTCTGCAAATGGACATTTTCTAGGAGTAAAATGAAACTGTCTTGAACAAATTGGATGATTAGCGTGAGACTAGTAGTAATTTGTCTGGATTATTAATGCTAGTCTGAAAATGGACATTTCATAAGATCACGGCAAAAGCTAGTTTTGGCCGGCTTGACCATTTAGACTTGGAGGTAGCTAATTGTATTTCTGGGAAACAGACCTCCGCATGAACCCGTTGACGTCAATGGTCAGAAAAATGGTCACGAGATCTTGCTAATCCCGAGAAAGCTAAATTTACATACATAACACGCTTCGTTTATCTGGTGCTTCAAAAACCATGATGGTTGTGTATGTACGTGTGTTCGGAGCTGTATCTAAAACTACAGGTACCTGATTTGGCTCAAATTCTAACACAACAAAGGAATGTACCGCGATTTCCAAAATTTTTCTATGATCCGCATAAAAAACCTGGATCCAGGTTCTGATCAAATTCTGGATCTATAGATGTCTCGGAAACTACTGGTATGATTTTGCTCAAATCTTTGGCTCAAATTTTAATATAAGAAAGGGTATCTATGATTGTACACTAAAATTTCACAATGGTGCATATTATCCGATAAAACCCGCATAAATCTTTCAAAAATGCCAATGTGAGGGTCTGCAATTTCTGATTGCTCTTGTTCCATTTAGAAAAGTAAAGTGCCAAAATTTTGCAAACCCCTTTAATGGTCAAGCGGGCTAAAACCGACCTCTGTTATGTTCTTGTGGAATGTCCATTTACAGGCCAAGAGAAGACTGATCTTTGAAAATTTACCACAGGAATTACTGGCTCGATAACCGAGCCACTGATTCCAGTGATAAATCTTCAAAACTTGTATTCTCTGCCTGTAAAATGGACATTCAATAGGCAGATATTTAAATTCTCTTGACCAAATTTGACCATTAAAGGGTTAATAATGTATGAGTCTACGAGTGATGTTATTATTTTCAGACACTCGCGTTTCGGAGGTACATTTGTTATTCAGAATATGAAATCAATCAGTGAACGTGAAGTCATCTACCACAAATCATTGGGTAATATAGAAAACCTGACCTTTGACACAAGTAAGAGACCGCGGAAGAAGAGTAAACATCTGCAACCAATCATTGACTCGGAACTAAAGCGACGCTCCACTTTGAGCATACGACTAAGTCTCAAAGATTTCTGTATCCAGTTTTTAGAAAACTGCTACAATCCGCTGATGTTGGCAGTGAAAGTATGTATTCCAACTATTTACGATCAAGCATTTCACATTGACTGTTATTTGTATATGATCAACAGGCCTGTGCTGTAATATTTCCAATGGTAGCTCAATAGGTTGCCGTATATGTTTTAAGGAGACATATGGTAACCTAAAGCTTAGAAAGCTCATTGATGTCCATACTAAAATCAACAGATTAAGGTAACCCGTTTCGGGTCCCCTAAAATAAAATAAGGCAACCTCATGGAGAGTGTTTTCAACAGGTTACCATAACAGCACAGGCATGATCAATGCAGATTTGCATGATTTATAGTAGAATAATAATGATACTAATAATAGTATCTGGAGATTGGATTTTGTGTTTGGGAGGTAGAATGCACCTTCCCAGCTTTAACTATGCCCCGCCCATCTCTAGCTAAGCTCCACCAAGCCCGTGTTGGGATCGATCGATCGCTCAACTCCCTAACTATGAATTTCAAGAAAAAAACTACACATAAGCTGTTGAATATTTTGAAACTAATTTGACAGGGTGCTGTTGTTGCCTATGGCAGCAACTGTGCCCAGTGAAATTAGTTTCAAAATATTCGACAGAATGTTTAGTAAATTGTAAGTACATATAATTCGTACAACGTGTCTGTCTATTATGGTGTTACAAGGTGTGCAGGTATGACTGATAGAACGTGATTAGACACCTGCTGACCCAGTGTTGCTTGTACGCACAGTATGTGCCAAGGGATCTTTAGCTTGTACTTTATCATACACACCAGTGATTAGTTTCAATACTTAGTGAGACTACTGTGAAAACTTTACCGGTTATCACAATTCACCTTTCCATATATTAACCTTAGAATCTGAAATAAATTGTTAATTTCACCTGACGTTGATCAAGGTTTGATCGAGTCTAGGATGCTAGTGCCATTGTGGCTGCTCGCTTTTACAGCCGTCCTGCGTTCTATCAGTCATACCTGCTCACCTTGTAACACGTACCCACTGTCCTGTGGTAACGAGGTGGGTATGAATCATGTTATCTCTAGCTGATAATCACCAGAAGTGTGAAACCGCTCGTGGAGTGGATGAGTCTCATGGTGTGTGAATATTCATTCATTAATCCCTCTTGTCAACTTAATTCTTTAATGGTCAAGTTGATCTTGAGAGATGTCCATTTGCAGGCTAAGAGAATATTTTTGAAAATTTACCACTGGAATGACTGTCTCGGTAAAAAAATACTCTTCTTGGTCTGCATTTGCACACTGGCTAATCAGAAATTTGAATTTTCTTGACCATTACACTTGATTAATATCCATTTGAAGGATAACAGAAATCTATTTTTTTAAAGAAATTTCCAAATTTACAAATTTACAAAATTACTCTTTCTGCCTGCAAAAATCAAGATTTTTTAGCGACGATCTTGGATTTTCCAAAAATTATCAAGACATTCTTTTTAACGTATTTCTTCCTAAACTAATTTGCGGATTTTAATGAAATTTGGCCGAAAGGATCCTATGAGTGTATGGTTCAGAACTTGTCTTCAGAATTTTGATTTTGCCATTTTTTGGGCCAGCCATCTTGGATTATCTAAAAGTCTTCTGAAAATCCTTTAAAATCTTTCGCCTTAACCAATTAGCAGATTTTAACCAAATTTGGCTGGAAGTATATTTAAAATGTTGATTAGGCAATTATTTTCGACAGCCATCTTGGAATTTACAAATGTGTTCAGGAAATATTTAACGCTGCCCATAATCCATGGCCTGATTTCATCGAAACAGGGTTTGAACCATCCTATGGTTGTAGGCTTCAACGCATTAAGCGAGAATTTTTATTGCTCCAATTCTTGGGGCAGTCATCTTGGATTTTCTGCTAGTGGCAGAGTGGTCTCCGGATGATAACTTTGAAACTCCATAGGTTGATTAGACTAGATCTGGGGAAGAAATCTATCGAAACTATAAGTGGGGACAATAAAGACTACCAAAATTATATCGATAATATCAAACAAATCAGTTACATAATAATATTTGTTTATTCAAACCTAACAACGAAGCACAAGGTCTCACTAAATAATAAACACGAGGGTCACGTTCGACTTCTAACCATAGTTAGCTATAGCTAACTAGATTCCAGTCAAATTTGAAATAGTTAACTAACTAGTCGACTAGATAATCGACTGAGCACCTGAGCTCGGTTCAGATGGTTAGCGCAAAATTTGTGTAAATTTCAAAATGGCGGACACATCGCATGCCAAGAATAAATGCATATAAAAGTGTAAATAGGCTTACAATAGACGAGAACATGGTCTGAGCATGTTAAGCAACTAACCAAACAGGTGGCTACGAATATACATCTGCTATCCAGAATTGCCAAATATATGACATTTACAGCAAGAAAAACATTCTATAATGCTTACATTTTTAGAGTAATTTATTATGCAAATTCTGTATGGGGTAATTGCAACCATTAGCCCTTAAGCTGGGGCTATTGACAAAAATTACAAAACTACAAAACATATTACTAACATCCATGAGAGGATAGAAAGAGACGAACCCAAAAGCGCAAACATCATGCCAATTTCCAAATGTATAAAACGAAATAAAGATATATAAGATCTTGTATGATAATGCACCATATGCTATCTAACATCACAGTATGTGTATGTAGACACAGGAAACATACAAACTAGAAAGGAGTACAAATCTGGAATGATCTACCACTGAAAATTAGGCAAGTCAAAATATACAATTCATTCAAATCCCAATGTACTGAGCATTTCAGATATAAAATACAACTACAACACTACCATCACATAATTGAACAAATTAATTAAATAAAGAGGGCTGTGAGGAAGATAATGTCATATACATTAATCATGTTACCCTCTAAAAATAATGTCAAATAATAATAATAATAATAATTTTACTAAATAACTTAGGTCTGATGAAATTATGCTTTCCCATTGTATGTCAATGTTACCAAATCCCTATTCCTTCCGACTTTATGTGATATGGATGATTTTAACGTCTTACCGGACGAAAATAACCCATCTTAGTAGGTCATCAAAACAGACGACAGAAAGGGTTAATGGAGACTGGTACCCGGCTCCAAATTGTCTGTAATAGTAATTAAATGGGGAATCGGGTACCCAGTCCCCCCTGAAATTCTAACAATTTTCCCATGGCACAAAAATGCTGTAGCAGAACAGGGTCACCACGGCATTACTACAACATTTTATGTGTTCTACTTTTGGTGAATTGTAAAAACTTGCTTTAATATGATGTCATGATTGATAGCTTGTATCTATGATAAAATCACATTTAACCCTTTAACACTCATGTCAGCTGAAAACGGCATCTCCAGTCGTCTTGAGAAATGTCCATTTACACACCAAGAGAGGAATATATTTGAAATTTTACCACTGGAGTGACTGTCTCGATAACCGAGCCATTCATTCCGGTAATAAATTTTTCAAAATAGTCTTCTCTTGGTCTGCAAATGAAAATTTTCTATGAGAACATTTTCTTGTATAAATTTGAGGGTTAAAGAGTTAAGTAACTATCTTTTCCACAGTTTTTATGACCCATCAATTGGGCGGGTATTATGTAATGGCACCGTTCATCCAAGTGGGCTGGCGAGTATGCGGGCGGCAGAGTGGTTTCTGGATGATAACTCTGTTTCCGTTTTTCGGATCACATTGAAACTTCATAGGGTGGTTGGACTAGGTCTGGGGAAGAAAGCTATCGAAATTGACAATGATCTGAAATCCAAGATGGCTGCCAGACACTGGTGGCCATCTTGAAAATTGGTTTCGGATGAAAACTCTGTTACCGTTTATCGGATCGCTTTGAAACTTCATAGGATGGTTGGACTAGGTCTGGGGAAGAAAGCTATCGAAATTGACAATGATCTGAAATCCAAGATGGCTGCCAGACACTGGTGGCCATCTTGAAAATTGGTTTCCGGATGATAACTCCGTTACCATTTATCGGATCGCTTTGAAACTTCATAGAGTGGTTGGACTAGCTCTGGGGAAGAAACCTATCGAAATCGATGATGATCCGAAATCCAAGATGGCTGCCAGCCACCGGCGGCCATCTTGAAAATTGGTTTACGGATGATAACTCCGTTACCGTTTATCGGATCGCTTTGAAACTTCATAGAGGGGTTGGACTAGGTCTGGGGAAGAAACCTATCGAAATTGACAATGATCCTAAATCCAAGATCGGATCGCTATGAAACTTCATAGGGTTGTTCGACTACCTCTGTGGATGAAACCTATTGAAATCGACAATGATCCGAACTCCAAGATGGCCGCCAGCCACGGGTTGCCATCTTGAAAGTTGGTTTCTGGATGATATCTCCATTACAATTTATCGGATCACTTCATAGGGTCGTTGGAATATGTCCGGTGAAGAAATTTACGATAAACCTAAATCCAAAATGCCCACCAGTCAGGGGCAGCCATCTTGAAACTTGGTCTCTGGGTCTGAGGAAGAATAATATTTTCTGATAGCTCTCATTTATTGGTTTGTCATGGCTAGGTATTACGCGCCGTTTGCGCAGCTCATGTTACCACAGCTTTGCTGTTTGCTGTGGCAAATTTTTAGTGCTTGGTCTCAACAAGCTATAGTTAACTATCCATCGTTCGGCTGGACATAGCAACTGCATATGTCCAGACAGTTCAGTAAACCAGCAAACTGAATATAGTTAGCGGGTCGAACTTGACCTAGTTTGTGAAATTTTGATAAATTCCTCTCAGTTTGTTGTTGGGTGACCGACCGTATGACCCATGTGAAGCATTTTCTGCAATTGGTTTCGTATCTCTAACATAAATAATGTTGGTGACAAAATGTGGAAAGCAAATTTTATAAATTTTAAATTCTAAATAAAATCAAAAAAAATACAAAGGGGAAACATATTTATTTATTTAAATTATCCTACAAAGTGTAGGAATTTAAAAATTAGTCTATAGACTCATTATTTGTTCCTCTCCACGGAAATCTTTAGTAAAAGGCGAAAGATTTATTCGTGGACTTTGAAGAGAAACCAGAGTTAACGAGAAACAACGTGTTTGAATCCTGTTAAATGAATTGGGTGATTTCTTAGAGTGGTTAATTAAATTTGAATTTAGCTCGTATCTTAATGAATGTCTAGATGTCTCTGTTCTTATGATTTTTATAAAGTTTGAGCAGTTTATCAAAATCGGCTCAGGCATGTTTTACTTCTTTTTTTTTTAATCTATAATTTAAATTTTCTATATAATGTAAATATCGAGATTAAAATAAAATATGGAAGAGTAACACTGAATAACCTCCCTTGACAGCCAAAGAATATGGTCAGTTGGTGTGCCCCTGAAAAATTATTCTAGGCAGATTGAGCCATCTCTATTTTCTCTGTTCACTTGTTAGCTCACCTGGATCGAAGCCAAATGAGTTTTGCCATGGTGGCCATCCCCCTGTTGTTCATCAAATCACATCTCTTTAACACCTTCACCGATGAATTCCTCATATCTCATTTTCAACGCATACATACAAGTAAAATGTTGAATATTTTTAAGGCAGCAATAATGTCCGGTCAAATTAATTTCAAAATTTTCCACAGAATAATAACCAAATTTGGAAGGAGGCTATGGCACCAGTAGGCTCCAGAACTTCTATTCAGAATTTTGTTTGGTCAGTTTTTGGGATGGAAATTTTACGAAACATTTACTGGAAATTTCCAAAGCACATCTCCTTAGCTGTTTGATGGATTTCAAACAAACTTGGCTTGAAGGATCGTGTCAGGCTTTTGAACTATTCAGAATTTTGAAAATATTCCAAAAATTCTTTAAAATGAAACGCATCCTTAATCAATGGCCTGATTTCGATGAAACATTTGTGGAACTATACTATGGCAGTAGGCTTCAACATATTAAACTTGAATTTTGATTGGTGAATATTTTTTATCTGCCATTTCAGATTTTCTGCAGGCAGCAGAGTAGTTTCAGATGATATCTTTCAAACTCCCTATGTTAATTGGACTAGATCTAGGAAAGAAACTATGGAAATTGACAATGAAATCCAAGATGGGAGACATCTTGAAAATTGGGTTTCCGGATGATAACTCAGTTACCGTTTATCGGATCGCTTTGAAACTTCATAGAGGGGTTGGATGGACTAGGTCTGGGGAAGAAACCTATAGAAATCGATGATGATCCGAAATCCAAGATGGCCGCCAGCCACCGCTGGCCATCTTGAAAATTGGTTTCCAGATGATAACTCTTATCGTTTATCGGATCGCTATGAAACTTCATAGGGTGGTTCAACTACCTCCGGGGAAGAAACCTATTGAAATCGACAATGATCTGAACTCCAAGATGGCCGCCAACCATGGGTGGCCATCTTGAAAGTTGGTTTCTGGATGATATCTCCGTTACCATTTATCGGATCATTTCATAGGGTCGTAGGAATATGTCTGGTGAAGAAATTTACGATAAACCTAAATCCAAAATGCCCACCAGTCAGGGGCAGCCATCTTGAAACTTGGTCTCTGGGTCTGAGGAAGAATAATATTTTCTGATAGCTCTCATTTATTGGTTTGTCATGGCTAGGTATTACGCGCCATTTGCGCAGCTCATGTTACCACAGCTTTGCTGTTTGCTGTGGCAAATTTTTAGTGCTTGGTCTCAACAAGCTATAGTTAACTATCCATCGTTCGGCTGGACATAGCAACTGCATATGTCCAGACAGTTCAGTAAACCAGCAAACTGAATATAGTTAGCGGGTCGAACTTGACCTAGTTTGTGAAATTTTGATAAATTCCTCTCAGTTTGTTGTTGGGTGACCGACCGTATGACCCATGTGAAGCATTTTCTGCAATTGGTTTCGTATCTCTAACATAAATAATGTTGGTGACAAAATGTGGAAAGCAAATTAACAAAATTTTTAATTCTAAATAAAATATAAAAAAATACAAAGGGGAAACATATTTATTTATTTAAATTATCCTACAAAGTGTAGGAATTTAAAAATTAGTCTATAGACTCATTATTTGTTCCTCTCCACGGAAATCTTTAGTAAAAGGCGAAAGATTTATTCGTGGACTTTGAAGAGAAACCAGAGTTAACGAGAAACAACGTGTTTGAATCCTGTTAATTGAATTGGGTGATTTCTTAGAGTGGTTAATTAAATTTGAATTTAGCTCGTATCTTAATGAATGTCTAGATGTCTCTGTTCTTATGATTTTTATAAAGTTTGAGCAGTTTATCAAAATCGGATCAGGCATGTTTTACTTCTTTTTTTTAAATCTATAATTTAAATTTTCTATATAATGTAAATATCGAGATTAAAATAAAATATGGAAGAGTAACACTGAATAACCTCCCTTGACAGCCAAAGAATATGGTCAGTTGGTGTGCCCCTGAAAAATTATTCGAGGCAGATTGAGCCATCTCTATTTTCTCTGTTCACTTGTTAGCTCACCTGGATCTTTTTTTTAAATCTATAATTTAAATTTTCTATATAATGTAAATATCGAGATTAAAATAAAATATGGAAGAGTAACACTGAATAACCTCCCTTGACAGCCAAAGAATATGGTCAGTTGGTGTGCCCCTGAAAAATTATTCGAGGCAGATTGAGCCATCTCTATTTTCTCTGTTCACTTGTTAGCTCACCTGGATCGAAGCCAAATGAGTTTTGCCATGGTGGCCATCCCCCTGTTGTTCATCAAATCACATCTCTTTAACACCTTCACCGATGAATTCCTCATATCTCATTTTCAACGCAAACATACAAGTAAAATGTTGAATATTTTTAAGGCAGCAATAACGTCCGGTCAAATTAATTTCAAAATTTTCCACAGAATAATAACCAAATTTGGAAGGAGGCTATGGCTCCAGTAGGCTCCAGAACTTCTATCCAGAATTTTGTTTGGTCAGTTTTTGGGATGAAAATTTTTCGAAACATTTACTGGAAATTTCCAAACCACATCTCCTTAGCTGTTTGATGGATTTCAAACAAACTTGGCTTGAAGGATCGTGTCAGGCTTTTGAACTATTCAGAATTTTGAAAATATTCCAAAAATTCTTTAAAATGAAACGCATCCTTAATCAATGGCCTGATTTCGATGAAACATTTGTGGAACTATACTATGGCAGTAGGCTTCAACATATTAAACTTGAATTTTGATTGGTGAATATTTTTTATCTGCCATTTCAGATTTTCTGCAGGCAGCAGAGTAGTTTCAGATGATATCTTTCAAACTCCCTATGTTAATTGGACTAGATCTAGGAAAGAAACTATGGAAATTGACAATGAAATCCAAGATGGGAGACATCTTGAAAATTGGGTTTCCGGATGATAACTCAGTTACCGTTTATCGGATCGCTTTGAAACTTCATAGAGGGGTTGGATGGACTAGGTCTGGGGAAGAAACCTATAGAAATCGATGATGATCCGAAATCCAAGATGGCCGCCAGCCACCGCTGGCCATCTTGAAAATTGGTTTCCAGATGATAACTCTTATCGTTTATCGGATCGCTATGAAACTTCATAGGGTGGTTCAACTACCTCCGGGGAAGAAACCTATTGAAATCGACAATGATCTGAACTCCAAGATGGCCGCCAACCACGGGTGGCCATCTTGAAAGTTGGTTTCTGGATGATATCTCCGTTACCATTTATCGGATCATTTCATAGGGTCGTAGGAATATGTCTGGTGAAGAAATTTATGATAAACCTAAATCCAAAATGCCCACCAGTCAGGGGCAGCCATCTTGAAACTTGGTCTCTGGGTCTGAGGAAGAATAATATTTTCTGATAGCTCTCATTTATTGGTTTGTCATGGCTAGGTATTACGCGCCGTTTGCGCAGCTCATGTTACCACAGCTTTGCTGTTTGCTGTGGCAAATTTTTAGTGCTTGGTCTCAACAAGCTATAGTTAACTATCCATCGTTCGGCTGGACATAGCAACTGCATATGTCCAGACAGTTCAGTAAACCAGCAAACTGAATATAGTTAGCGGGTCGAACTTGACCTAGTTTGTGAAATTTTGATAAATTCCTCTCAGTTTGTTGTTGGGTGACCGACCGTATGACCCATGTGAAGCATTTTCTGCAATTGGTTTCGTATCTCTAACATAAATAATGTTGGTGACAAAATGTGGAAAGCAAATTAACAAAATTTTTAATTCTAAATAAAATATAAAAAAATACAAAGGGGAAACATATTTATTTATTTAAATTATCCTAGAAAGTGTAGGAATTTAAAAATTAGTCTATAGACTCATTATTTGTTCCTCTCCACGGAAATCTTTAGTAAAAGGCGAAAGATTTATTCGTGGACTTTGAAGAGAAACCAGAGTTAACGAGAAACAACGTGTTTGAATCCTGTTAAATGAATTGGGTGATTTCTTAGAGTGGTTAATTAAATTTGAATTTAGCTCGTATCTTAATGAATGTCTAGATGTCTCTGTTCTTATGATTTTTATAAAGTTTGAGCAGTTTATCAAAATCGGATCAGGCATGTTTTACTTCTTTTTTTTAAATCTATAATTTAAATTTTCTATATAATGTAAATATCGAGATTAAAATAAAATATGGAAGAGTAACACTGAATAACCTCCCTTGACAGCCAAAGAATATGGTCAGTTGGTGTGCCCCTGAAAAATTATTCGAGGCAGATTGAGCCATCTCTATTTTCTCTGTTCACTTGTTAGCTCACCTGGATCGAAGCCAAATGAGTTTTGCCATGGTGGCCATCCCCCTGTTGTTCATCAAATCACATCTCTTTAACACCTTCACCGATGAATTCCTCATATCTCATTTTCAACGCAAACATACAAGTAAAATGTTGAATATTTTTAAGGCAGCAATAACGTCCGGTCAAATTAATTTCAAAATTTTCCACAGAATAATAACCAAATTTGGAAGGAGGCTATGGCTCCAGTAGGCTCCAGAACTTCTATCCAGAATTTTGTTTGGTCAGTTTTTGGGATGAAAATTTTTCGAAACATTTACTGGAAATTTCCAAACCACATCTCCTTAGCTGTTTGATGGATTTCAAACAAACTTGGCTTGAAGGATCGTGTCAGGCTTTTGAACTATTCAGAATTTTGAAAATATTCCAAAAATTCTTTAAAATGAAACGCATCCTTAATCAATGGCCTGATTTCGATGAAACATTTGTGGAACTATACTATGGCAGTAGGCTTCAACATATTAAACTTGAATTTTGATTGGTGAATATTTTTTATCTGCCATTTCAGATTTTCTGCAGGCAGCAGAGTAGTTTCAGATGATATCTTTCAAACTCCCTATGTTAATTGGACTAGATCTAGGAAAGAAACTATGGAAATTGACAATGAAATCCAAGATGGGAGACATCTTGAAAATTGGGTTTCCGGATGATAACTCAGTTACCGTTTATCGGATCGCTTTGAAACTTCATAGAGGGGTTGGATGGACTAGGTCTGGGGAAGAAACCTATAGAAATCGATGATGATCCGAAATCCAAGATGGCCGCCAGCCACCGCTGGCCATCTTGAAAATTGGTTTCCAGATGATAACTCTTATCGTTTATCGGATCGCTATGAAACTTCATAGGGTGGTTCAACTACCTCCGGGGAAGAAACCTATTGAAATCGACAATGATCTGAACTCCAAGATGGCCGCCAACCACGGGTGGCCATCTTGAAAGTTGGTTTCTGGATGATATCTCCGTTACCATTTATCGGATCATTTCATAGGGTCGTAGGAATATGTCTGGTGAAGAAATTTACGATAAACCTAAATCCAAAATGCCCACCAGTCAGGGGCAGCCATCTTGAAACTTGGTCTCTGGGTCTGAGGAAGAATAATATTTTCTGATAGCTCTCATTTATTGGTTTGTCATGGCTAGGTATTACGCGCCGTTTGCGCAGCTCATGTTACCACAGCTTTGCTGTTTGCTGTGGCAAATTTTTAGTGCTTGGTCTCAACAAGCTATAGTTAACTATCCATCGTTCGGCTGGACATAGCAACTGCATATGTCCAGACAGTTCAGTAAACCAGCAAACTGAATATAGTTAGCGGGTCGAACTTGACCTAGTTTGTGAAATTTTGATAAATTCCTCTCAGTTTGTTGTTGGGTGACCGACCGTATGACCCATGTGAAGCATTTTCTGCAATTGGTTTCGTATCTCTAACATAAATAATGTTGGTGACAAAATGTGGAAAGCAAATTAACAAAATTTTTAATTCTAAATAAAATATAAAAAAATACAAAGGGGAAACATATTTATTTATTTAAATTATCCTAGAAAGTGTAGGAATTTAAAAATTAGTCTATAGACTCATTATTTGTTCCTCTCCACGGAAATCTTTAGTAAAAGGCGAAAGATTTATTCGTGGACTTTGAAGAGAAACCAGAGTTAACGAGAAACAACGTGTTTGAATCCTGTTAAATGAATTGGGTGATTTCTTAGAGTGGTTAATTAAATTTGAATTTAGCTCGTATCTTAATGAATGTCTAGATGTCTCTGTTCTTATGATTTTTATAAAGTTTGAGCAGTTTATCAAAATCGGATCAGGCATGTTTTACTTCTTTTTTTTAAATCTATAATTTAAATTTTCTATATAATGTAAATATCGAGATTAAAATAAAATATGGAAGAGTAACACTGAATAACCTCCCTTGATAGCCAAAGAATATGGTCAGTTGGTGTGCCCCTGAAAAATTATTCTAGGCAGATTGAGCCATCTCTATTTTCTCTGTTCACTTGTTAGCTCACCTGGATCGAAGCCAAATGAGTTTTGCCATGGTGGCCATCCCCCTGTTGTTCATCAAATCACATCTCTTTAACACCTTCACCGATGAATTCCTCATATCTCATTTTCAACGCAAACATACAAGTAAAATGTTGAATATTTTTAAGGCAGCAATAACGTCCGGTCAAATTAATTTCAAAATTTTCCACAGAATAATAACCAAATTTGGAAGGAGGCTATGGCTCCAGTAGGCTCCAGAACTTCTATCCAGAATTTTGTTTGGTCAGTTTTTGGGATGAAAATTTTTCGAAACATTTACTGGAAATTTCCAAACCACATCTCCTTAGCTGTTTGATGGATTTCAAACAAACTTGGCTTGAAGGATCGTGTCAGGCTTTTGAACTATTCAGAATTTTGAAAATATTCCAAAAATTCTTTAAAATGAAACGCATCCTTAATCAATGGCCTGATTTCGATGAAACATTTGTGGAACTATACTATGGCAGTAGGCTTCAACATATTAAACTTGAATTTTGATTGGTGAATATTTTTTATCTGCCATTTCAGATTTTCTGCAGGCAGCAGAGTAGTTTCAGATGATATCTTTCAAACTCCCTATGTTAATTGGACTAGATCTAGGAAAGAAACTATGGAAATTGACAATGAAATCCAAGATGGGAGACATCTTGAAAATTGGGTTTCCGGATGATAACTCAGTTACCGTTTATCGGATCGCTTTGAAACTTCATAGATGGGTTGGATGGACTAGGTCTGGGGAAGAAACCTATAGAAATCGATGATGATCCGAAATCCAAGATGGCCACCAGCCACCGCTGGCCATCTTGAAAATTGGTTTCCAGATGATAACTCTTATCGTTTATCGGATCGCTATGAAACTTCATAGGGTGGTTCAACTACCTCCGGGGAAGAAACCTATTGAAATCGACAATGATCTGAACTCCAAGATGGCCGCCAACCACGGGTGGCCATCTTGAAAGTTGGTTTCTGGATGATATCTCCGTTACCATTTATCGGATCATTTCATAGGGTCGTAGGAATATGTCTGGTGAAGAAATTTACGATAAACCTAAATCCAAAATGCCCACCAGTCAGGGGCAGCCATCTTGAAACTTGGTCTCTGGGTCTGAGGAAGAATAATATTTTCTGATAGCTCTCATTTATTGGTTTGTCATGGCTAGGTATTACGCGCCGTTTGCGCAGCTCATGTTACCACAGCTTTGCTGTTTGCTGTGGCAAATTTTTAGTGCTTGGTCTCAACAAGCTATAGTTAACTATCCATCGTTCGGCTGGACATAGCAACTGCATATGTCCAGACAGTTCAGTAAACCAGCAAACTGAATATAGTTAGCGGGTCGAACTTGACCTAGTTTGTGAAATTTTGATAAATTCCTCTCAGTTTGTTGTTGGGTGACCGACCGTATGACCCATGTGAAGCATTTTCTGCAATTGGTTTCGTATCTCTAACATAAATAATGTTGGTGACAAAATGTGGAAAGCAAATTAACAAAATTTTTAATTCTAAATAAAATATAAAAAAATACAAAGGGAAACATATTTATTTATTTAAATTATCCTACAAAGTGTAGGAATTTAAAAATTAGTCTATAGACTCATTATTTGTTCCTCTCCACGGAAATCTTTAGTAAAAGGCGAAAGATTTATTCGTGGACTTTGAAGAGAAACCAGAGTTAACGAGAAACAACGTGTTTGAATCCTGTTAATTGAATTGGGTGATTTCTTAGAGTGGTTAATTAAATTTGAATTTAGCTCGTATCTTAATGAATGTCTAGATGTCTCTGTTCTTATGATTTTTATAAAGTTTGAGCAGTTTATCAAAATCGGATCAGGCATGTTTTACTTCTTTTTTTTTAATCTATAATTTAAATTTTCTATATAATGTAAATATCGAGATTAAAATAAAATATGGAAGAGTAACACTGAATAACCTCCCTTGCAGCCAAAGAATATGGTCAGTTGGTGTGCCCCTGAAAAATTATTCTAGGCAGATTGAGCCATCTCTATTTTCTCTGTTCACTTGTTAGCTCACCTGGATCGAAGCCAAATGAGTTTTGCCATGGTGGCCATCCCCCTGTTGTTCATCAAATCACATCTCTTTAACACCTTCACCGATGAATTCCTCATATCTCATTTTCAACGCAAACATACAAGTAAAATGTTGAATATTTTTAAGGCAGCAATAACGTCCGGTCAAATTAATTTCAAAATTTTCCACAGAATAATAACCAAATTTGGAAGGAGGCTATGGCTCCAGTAGGCTCCAGAACTTCTATTCAGAATTTTGTTTGGTCAGTTTTTGGGATGAAAATTTTACGAAACATTTACTGGAAATTTCCAAACCACATCTCCTTAGCTGTTTGATGGATTTCAAACAAACTTGGCTTGAAGGATCGTGTCAGGCTTTTGAACTAGTCAGAATTTTGAAAATATTCCAAAAATTCTTTAAAATGAAACGCATCCTTAATCAATGGCCTGATTTCGATGAAACATTTGTGGAACTATACTATGACAGTAGGCTTCAACATATTAAACTTGAATTTTGATTGGTGAATATTTTTTATCTGCCATTTCAGATTTTCTGCAGGCAGCAGAGTAGTTTCAGATGATATCTTTCAAACTCCCTATGTTAATTGGACTAGATCTAGGAAAGAAACTATGGAAATTGACAATGAAATCCAAGATGGGAGACATCTTGAAAATTGGGTTTCCGGATGATAACTCAGTTACCGTTTATCGGATCGCTTTGAAACTTCATAGGGGGGTTGGATGGACTAGGTCTGGGGAAGAAACCTATAGAAATCGATGATGATCCGAAATCCAAGATGGCCGCCAGCCACCGCTGGCCATCTTGAAAATTGGTTTCCAGATGATAACTCTTATCGTTTATCGGATCGCTATGAAACTTCATAGGGTGGTTCAACTACCTCCGGGGAAGAAACCTATTGAAATCGACAATGATCTGAACTCCAAGATGGCCGCCAACCACGGGTGGCCATCTTGAAAGTTGGTTTCTGGATGATATCTCCGTTACCATTTATCGGATCATTTCATAGGGTCGTAGGAATATGTCTGGTGAAGAAATTTACGATAAACCTAAATCCAAAATGCCCACCAGTCAGGGGCAGCCATCTTGAAACTTGGTCTCTGGGTCTGAGGAAGAATAATATTTTCTGATAGCTCTCATTTATTGGTTTGTCATGGCTAGGTATTACGCGCCGTTTGCGCAGCTCATGTTACCACAGCTTTGCTGTTTGCTGTGGCAAATTTTTAGTGCTTGGTCTCAACAAGCTATAGTTAACTATCCATCGTTCGGCTGGACATAGCAACTGCATATGTCCAGACAGTTCAGTAAACCAGCAAACTGAATATAGTTAGCGGGTCGAACTTGACCTAGTTTGTGAAATTTTGATAAATTCCTCTCAGTTTGTTGTTGGGTGACCGACCGTATGACCCATGTGAAGCATTTTCTGCAATTGGTTTCGTATCTCTAACATAACCCTAACCCTAACCCTAGTTGGTGACAAAATGTGGAAAGCAAATTAACAAAATTTTTAATTCTAAATAAAATATAAAAAAATACAAAGGGGAAACATATTTATTTATTTAAATTATCCTACAAAGTGTAGGAATTTAAAAATTAGTCTATAGACTCATTATTTGTTCCTCTCCACGGAAATCTTTAGTAAAAGGCGAAAGATTTATTCGTGGACTTTGAAGAGAAACCAGAGTTAACGAGAAACAACGTGTTTGAATCCTGTTAAATGAATTGGGTGATTTCTTAGAGTGGTTAATTAAATTTGAATTTAGCTCGTATCTTAATGAATGTCTAGATGTCTCTGTTCTTATGATTTTTATAAAGTTTGAGCAGTTTATCAAAATCGGATCAGGCATGTTTTACTTCTTTTTTTTTAATCTATAATTTAAATTTTCTATATAATGTAAATATCGAGATTAAAATAAAATATGGAAGAGTAACACTGAATAACCTCCCTTGACAGCCAAAGAATATGGTCAGTTGGTGTGCCCCTGAAAAATTATTCTAGGCAGATTGAGCCATCTCTATTTTCTCTGTTCACTTGTTAGCTCACCTGGATCGAAGCCAAATGAGTTTTGCCATGGTGGCCATCCCCCTGTTGTTCATCAAATCACATCTCTTTAACACCTTCACCAATGAATTCCTCATATCTCATTTTCAACGCAAACATACAAGTAAAATGTTGAATATTTTTAAGGCAGCAATGACGTCCGGTCAAATTAATTTCAAAATTTTCCACAGAATAATAACCAAATTTGGAAGGAGGCTATGGCTCCAGTAGGCTCCAGAACTTCTATTCAGAATTTTGTTTGGTCAGTTTTTGGGATGAAAATTTTACGAAACATTTACTGGAAATTTCCAAACCACATCTCCTTAGCTGTTTGATGGATTTCAAACAAACTTGGCTTGAAGGATCGTGTCAGGCTTTTGAACTATTCAGAATTTTGAAAATATTCCAAAAATTCTTTAAAATGAAAAACCCTTAATCAATGGCCTGATTTCGATGAAACATTTGTGGAACTATACTATGGCAGTAGGCTTCAACATATTAAACTTGAATTTTGATTGGTGAATATTTTTTAACTGCCATCTCAGATTTTCTGCAGGCAGCAGAGTAGTTTCAGATGATATCTTTCAAACTCCCTATGTTAATTGGACTATATCTAGGAAAGAAACTATGGAAATTGACAATGAAATCCAAGATGGGAGCCATCTTGAAAATTGGTTTCCGGATGATAACTGCAACCATTTGTCGGATTGCTTTGAAACTTATGTCTAATTTTATACTTGGTATCTTATTTCAAAAGGTTTTAAATGCTAATGGCCCAGGTCACTGCCGCCACAGGCTCTTGGGCCTCTTATTATCCCACACGTTTCAAAGAAATTGAAAAGGGGTGAGGGAAATGGTGGGCAAAAAATAAATTCTATCAGATGTGGTCATGTCACATATCATTTTGAGACTTGTAGACTACAGTACAATACATTATTTTGTTCTTGAGTCAGTCTGAGGGCAGTGTCCAGGGCTCAAATGGGCAAATTGGGCATCAGCCAATTGTAGTGGAACTATGCGCACACCATCTCAGATAAAAACTTGAAACTTCAAATGGGGTTCATTGCATTTCATTTTGAAACCCATTACCTACTGAAACTACATTTCAAGGAATTTATTGCATTTTGGGTCAAAGTGAGGGTAAAGCTCGAAGTGAATGGGGATTTGCGATAGCGACTACATTCTAGTGGCTAATCTAGTATGATTTTTTTGCTTAATTTTTCAGAACAATTTGAATCGGGAGGCGACTCAGGAGCATGATGAGACATATTACCTATGGGCAATGCGATTCTTTATGGAGTTCTGTCGTATGCAGCACACTGGCAGACTAGATCTTATCAGGTGAAATAATCTGCTACCACATTACGTTTACAGGCCACAAAATCTGAGTCGAAGGAAACGCTGATAGAGGAATCCATTTCTAGCTGTGTCCCGCTCATTTCTAGCTAAGCTCCGCCCACATTGTACATGTGTTGGAATCGACTTAACCCTTACTAATCTGGTGTCCAAATTCTTAATTTTCAAATTAAATTAAAAGATTAGCTGGTGTTAATTTTTTCAGCAAATTTGGTGGGAGATGGTGCTGTCAACAGTTTCCAGCAAAATTGCTGAAAACTGTATGCCAGCTTCTTTGATACTGACACAGTAAGTGATAGAATATTGGCATCAGAGTGCTAAGGGTTAAACACTAACCCTAGATTTCCAAAATCTAAATTTCAAGGTAACTTTTTAGGTCAGCTTTTGTATATTTTGAAATTATTTTACTTGGTACTGTTGCTGCCTTTGAATGTTTTAAATTGTAATTTAAAATTACAATTCAACTATTTCATACATTTGGGTGCGAGACTTCGATTCTCATAACGGGGCTTCGTCATTTTGATTGTTGACATCGGCTAACAATTGACGTATTGGATTATGAGTGACAGATCGGATCCATCATTTTCTGGCAGGTTACAAGAATTTAAATACCCAAGACTGATGCTTCATTCTTCATACCGTTGAGCATCTATTCTATACTTGGATCATTTGCGTGAAAGGTTTACTAATCAACAGCAGTTGAATGATTTCAATGAAACTTTACAGACTTATTCAGTGGACCTTTCCGGTTTTATCTATGCCCCGCCCATCTCTAACTAAGCTACGCCCACACCTCGCTCGTGTTGGGATCGGGCGATCTCTGAACACCCTGACTATCAGTTTCCAAAAAAACTACACAAGTAAGCTGTTGAATATTTTGAAACTAATTGGACTGGGTGCTGTTGCTGCCTAAGGCAGCAACAGCGCCCAGTCAAATTAGTTTCAAAATATTCAACAGCGTGTTTATTAAATAGCAAAGAATTACAAATACATACAATTCATGCAACGTGTCGGACTGTTTGAGATTTGGTGACAGTCTATATGGAACCCTTTGTGACGTAATGATTGTGACGTCATCATACATGCGCTGGGCTGATTATGACGTCATACGAGGCCAGATGATGGGTGGATATGCTGGAAAGGTGAATTATGATGTAGGGATCAATGTATCTTCATCATTACTGGTGTGAATTTTGGAAATGACTAATTTATTCATGGAGTTGGACTTTAACCCTTTAATGCTCAAGCCGGCCAAAAATAGCTTCTGCAGTTGTCTTGAGAAATGTCCATTTTGCGGACCAAGAGAAAACTATTTTTGAAAACTTTGCACTGGAATGACTCTTGGTCTGTAAATGGACATTTTCTATGAAAAAGTTGAAATTTCCTTGAATAAATTCAAGGCTGGCCCTGTAAGTGGGGCTTAGAATACACCTTCCGTATCCTCTGCATGTCGTAAGAGGCGACTAAAGGAGGTAAGGGTGAGGTAACCCTGACAGAAACCTCGAGTGCTGAAGACGGAGGTTCCAGGCCGCATGGCGCACTCTAATAAACCATGGATCCACGCACTTAGCGCTTATGATCATGTCGATAGTCACTTACAGGACTGGCAGTATGATCAGCGAACGAAAAGAAGAAGAATTCAAGGTGAAAGGGTGTATGAATTGCATGTCATTAATGAATTTCCAATTTAATAAACATTGTTGAATATTTTGAAACTAATTTTTCTGGCAGCGCCACCCCGCAGTATAATTAGTTTAAAATTATTCAACAGCTTACCAGTATAGTTACCTTGAAGTTTAACTTTTGGGAATTCAGGTTTCAAAGTTTCAAATCGATTCCAACACACAAAACATGGGCGGAGACTTAGCAAGAAATGACATACAAGTTAGAAATGGATCCCTTATTGTTATGTGATTTCCTTTCAGTAAAATCTGAGCATTCAGCAAATTTATGTCCGTTGAAAAGTATCCGTAAAAATGTGTTTTCTTGAGTAATATTCTAAAAAGCCTGTGTGAATTCACTACAAACTAGGTGCATGAATACCTTTTAATAATGCAGGTTACTGTTCCGGTACTGAAGCAATACTGGCCCAGTAACCAGTGTTAACAGGTACCTTCCTGAGAAATATCCATTTGCGGACCAAGACAAGATTACTTTTAAATATTTACAACTGGACTGACTGGCTCGATCGAGCCATTTTGGTGATAATTAAAAAAAAATTTCTCTGTCTTAAAATGGACATTTTCTATGAGAATTTTTCGTTAACGAATTTGAGGATTAAAGGGTTATTAAATGAACTACAATGAAAACTATGTTCAGATTTTTTTTCAGTAAGCAAATGATACAGAATCATATTAATTAGTACACTTATAATTTGCATAATAGTTTATGAATATTTTAAGCATCAGTACACAATATGGGTGAGGTCAAGTCTGGGTGTTAGTGTTAGTGTTGGTGTTAGTGTTAACACTGATCACTAACACCAAACCAGGTGTTAACACCAGTAGTGTTAACATTAAAACTGGCCGTGTTAATTACACTAATACTGGTAGTGTCGGGGTGTAGGAACGTACTCTGACCGGGGGTGGTGGTAGGGTGGTGGCTAATCTATGGGTGGGGCCAAAAACTAGGGGAGCTATATAGATATACTATGGTAGAGGAAAAACCTGGTGGCGGGGTGGCTGCCCTCACCCCTACCCCCACCTGTTCCTACGCCTATGATCGAGTGTTAAATCAAACACGAATCCAGCTATGAGCTTTTACATAGTGGCCCGGTCTCCCCATATGCCTAAAATGGCAAAGGCTTGGAATGCGGTGGACTAGTCTTCAGGAATTTATGTTTTTCATTATACCTATGTTTTCATAGACTTGCCATTAACCAAAATTAAATGTTACCAGCAAACAGTCTTCAGAATTTACCATAGATATCTCAGATATGTGTGAATCAGGCTATACCATCTCATATTTGTGACTATTTTGCAAGGGAGTTAATCAACTAAAAATCGATAGTCATTTTATTTTTAGCTTAAATTGTCTATATGTCTAATATTTAATATCCGGTACGTTACATGTTTAAAAGGAGTGGAGAACACACTAGATAAATATGGCATCGATGTCTTCTCTCTTCCTATTTGAGGTAATTAACTATTTTCTATATAGACCAAAAAATAAGCTGGTGTCCCACAATAATGTACGGGAGTTGGCATATCGATATAAGGTATAAAGCTATTTTTTCATTTTATGTTTACAAATTCGGATTTGTTTTGACGTTAGATTGCGTTGTATATAAAAGAAATTATGCTTTGACTTGTCGTTTATTAACAGCAAGCACTAACACTAACACCATGACTTGACCTCATCACGGTGTTAACCTCTAGAGGTTAGTGTTAACACCTAGCTAAATATAGCTATGAATGACTAAATTTTCATCTGCCAGTGAAAAGGTAAGCGAATAACTCATTCATATCAAGTAAATTCAGCTTATTTTATGCTGATTTGAATATCTGTTCCCCTTTTATTCGCTAATGGCATATGTGAAAATGAAGGCAAAGGCAGGGGTTGATATTAACACTAAAACTAACACAATATTTGGTGTTAACACCAGAACATCGAGGTCAAGTCTCAGTGTTATCTCAGTGTTAGTGTTGCACTAACACTAACACTAACACCCAGACTTGACCTCACCCTATGTATCCCATAAAATTTAAACTCAATTAATTTCCTTTCTAGCGAGACGATGTCAGTGCCGACGTTTCATTATATCTATAATAATCTACTGACGTATTATGAAATGATCCAGACCGATAAGAAAGAGGCGCTCATCTGGTCCAAAAGGTATGGAATGTAGTGACACACACACATGCACATGCACACGCACACGCACACTGGTACACAAGACTCTACTTTGGAGACCCGCCTGTAACTGGTCTGTCTCCTTTGTGAGACTGTGAACCATTACCAGTAAAAATATTGACAGATTTCTGCATGATGTCAGTAACCGTGTGTGATTATTGCTTTGAGTGATCACGATCGATTATTTCAGAATGATCGTGATTACTCGATTAATCACCCGAGGTACCAATTACCGACATAAAAACAAAGGCATATCAATGAGGAAAGGCACAATGGTGTTTAGAAATGTTCATTTATTGGCCATGAGAAGACTATTTTTGAAAATATGTCACTGGAATGCCTGGCAAAGACTATTTTTGAAAATATATCAGTGGAATGCCTGGCTCGATGCTCGAGCCTGTCATTCCAGTGATATATTTTCAAAATAGTCTTCTCTTGGCTTGTAAATGGACATACATTCGTTGAGCACAATGTTAATTTTCATGACTAATCACATTAAACAGCAATTATAAGGTAGGTTTTTGAAATAGTTTGTGCAATAGAAATTATTCACGATTATTCTATTATGTAATTTGTAATTAGTTAAATTCAAAATTTAAACAATCACGATTTTCGCTTGGATCACAATTGCGCAAGCCTTGATGTTAGATTGTGATAATAAAATATCAAGGTTCGAAATACGGCCTATTTATATGCATAAAAACTGGCATGTGTATTTGCAATCCTGGGTGCACTGGGTGCACTGGGTGCCCTGTGTACTTTTCTAACTGATATGCTATAATGTCAAATTATGAGCTTGTAGATCTGTTATTGTGTGGGTAAGATCCATAGAGTTAGTGTAAAGTAGCTATGACCCTCTCAAAGGCAGAATTTCAGTTCAGTACTGTATTATAGTCCGTCTGGCTGTCCACAATGTTATAACTCGGAAACAGCTTATCATACAGAACCGCTTCAGTTATTTTAATGAAACTTGGGTGTATTCCTGAGTTACGATACGCAGATGTGCCTTTTGAAGAATTCACATTTATGGATCCAATATTTTGGGTGGAAATTGGCTTTTTAATGCTAGCGGCAGAGTGGTTTCCGGATGATAACATTGAAACTTCATAGGTTGATTAGACTAGATCTGGGAAAGAAACCTATCGAAATTGATGATGAATCCAAATCCAAAATGGCGATCAGCCACAGGTGGATATTTTGTTATATTTTCAAAACCGTCCAATTGTCAAGTACTGAGAATATCCTAAGTATGTCTAGACAGTTTAGCATCTTCAGACAAAGTACTAGCGTCAAACACCCAACTCGCAAAACATCAAAGGTTACCAAAATTATATTGATGACGTTAAACAAATCAGTTATGTAATAATATTGGTTTATTCAAAGCTAGCGACGATGCAAAAGCTCACACTAAATGATAAATACGGGTTTGTCTGTGAATTCGTGATAAATTCCTGTCAGGTTTGAGTTTACAAATTTAGTATTTGTGGAATTTATAATTTACATCTTCTTAACTATGGGCTGACCGTATGTATGGTAATGGACCTTTCCACTGTATCCATCTATAATATGACATCATAATCAACTATGTGACGTGTAGAATGACATCACTATCAATGACGTCATGAATGACGTAGATAAGTATGTCACGAACACATATTTGAACATGGACTATGAGTTGTACGAATTGTATGTTTTTACTATTTAATAAATATCCTGTTGAATATCTTGAAACTAAATTGACTGGGCAGCAACAGCACCCAGTCAAATTAGTTACAAAATATTCAACAAGTTACCTGTATAGTTTTCAGGAAATTGATAGTCAGGGGAATTCAGGGATCGATCAATCCCAACACAGCGACGTGAGGGTGGAGCTTAGCTAGATGTGGGTGGGGCATAGCTAAAACTGGAAAGGTCCGTTGGTGTTAAAATGACAATAGTGACACATGAGAGACGGTTTCTGGATATATTATAATAAATTTCTACATCTATTAATCAAGGGGCGGGGAGGAGACCCTCTGACCCACCGAAAGGCTGATAACGCAGTAAGATAAACAAGTTGGTTTGGTGAGACAGAAAAACCATAGATTTATTAACCGTTAGGATTCCTGGGGCACAGGGTCCCAGGACATAATATGAGCCTATAGCAATGAAATGAGTTAATAATCCATGGTCCTCTATATATAAACTAAACTAATTATAAACTAATTATACCTAAATGTAACTCTACACGTCATATTGTTAAGCGCTGCAATGCTGCGGGCAAATGGACGGAGAGAAATTGATGACCGATGACACGGGTAATTCCAGCATTCGGGTGGGTGGGAGGGATTTCTAGAAAGGCGAGAAGCATAGCAAACTGCAAAGCGGACTGATGCCGGAATAATATGGATCTGTGATTAAAAGGGGGGATTATGACGTATCCCATTGGTCAGTTGGTCACTACCTATCATGTCTCCGCTTGGGCCGGACACGTCCATAGTGCATGTATGTACTGCACACGCACCCTGGTCGCATCCGACCCAAGCAGGCACAGGATAGGTACACTAGGCTTCATGAGTATTAATGAGGACCGAAACCATGCAGACGTCAGAGGAGAGTGCACAAAGGACCGGACGAGGATATCCGGTCTAGTTTTACAACCAAACCGCAAAGCGTGGATTAGCGAAATTCTGAAGGGCGTGTTGTCGCAGGTGTCATAGAAATCATATCCTGTTCTGGTCTTGCGACCATCACTGGGTCGGCTAGAGGAATACCCCATCCAACCCACTCATTAATAGGATATTAATAATATTATTATTTCCATTAATTAAGGGGCAGTGAGGATACCCTCCGATCCACCCAAAGGCTGATAACGCAGTAAGACAAACGAGTTGGTTTGGTGAGACATGAGAAAAACCATAGATTTATTAACCCTTAGGATTCCTGGGGCACAGGTTCCCAGGACATAATATGAACATATAGCATAATCCGTGGTCCTCCCAAATCTCACCAAACCGTAATATCAGCTAAAATCTCAAACATGAAGTATTTTAGTTACGAAAGGTGAGGTCTAAAACAATTTAACAATTTTACAATTTAAACACTTAAAAAAAAAAAAATTACAACGAAACATATTTATGTATTAAAATTATCCCACAAAGTGTAGGACTTTAAAAATTAGTCTATAGACTCATTATTTGTTCCTCTCCACGGAAATCTTTAGTAAAAGGCGAAAGATTTATTCGTGGACTTTGAAGAGAAACCAGAGTTAACGAGAAATAACGTTTGAATCCTGTTAAATGAATTGGGTGATTTCTTACAATGGCTCATTTAATTTCAATTTCACCTGTGTCTTAATGTCTACACATTTTTGTTCTTATGTTTTCATAAAATCTGAAAAAAATTAAAATGGGATCAAGCATTTTTTTTTCGTTTTTTTTAAATCTTATAAGTTTATCTTTCAATATAATGTAAATATTATCAAGATTAAAATAAAATGTGAAAAAGTGACACTGAATTACCTCCCTTGACAGCCAAAAACATGTTTGATGAGCTGCAGAAAAAGCTATTTCAGGCAGATTGACCCATCTAGATTTTCTCGGTTCACTTGTTAGCTCAGCCGGATCGAAGGGCAAAATAAGTTTTACCATGGTGGCCATCCATCCATTGTCCGTCAAATCACATCTTTTTAACACCTCATATCTCATTTTCAACGCGACCATACAGGTAAAATGTTGAACATTTTCAACAGAATAACAACCAAATTTTGGATGGTGGTGGGGGGGGGGGCCTATGGCTCCATTAGGCTCCAGAACTTCTATTCAGAATTTTGTTTGATCAATTTTGAAAACTTTATTAAACATTTGCTGGAAATGTCAAAAATACATCTCCTTTGCTGCTTAATGGATTTCAACCGAAGTTGGCTAGAAGGATCATGTCATGGCAATGCATGGTAGGCTTCTGAACTACTCAGAATTGTGATCATTAGTCTGAAAATTTTCAAAAAATTCTTTAAAATGCGACGCATCCATAATCAATGGCCTGATTTTGAGATAAGGCCTTTTTACATGCATAAAAAGTGGCATGTGTATTATTAATCAAGGTGAGGGTGGGTGAGGGCCCCCCCACCCATCCCACCTTATGCCAGGAAAGGGACAGAGCAAGACAGAAGAGATGGTTTGGGTGTCACATGAAGAGCCATAGATTTATTGCAGTGCTAAGCGCTGGGTCCGCATGGATCCCATACAATATAGAGAGCCTCAGAAGGCTATATATATAGCTAAGATCTATGGTCCTCCATATACAATAAATTAAACTAAACATAACTAACAATTTATATACATAATATATCATAGTACATGGTGTAAGCATTCTAAGCAATACATGTGTAGTGCATGAAGTGCGGGGATAACGCGCGCGCGCGGGTCGGGTGGGAGGGAAAAACCTTTAATAAATCTAGCCGAGAAGCGTGTAAAACGCAGCAGCTACAAAACTGATATGAGTATGCCCACGGGCGCATGCGAGGGTATATCGCACCACTCGCGGATATAGAGAAACTTGGATGCCCTGGGCAAGGGGAAGAGGAGCAAGGCATGTGCCTCGCGCATGGTCGGTTTGTGATAGGGTCACAGCGACCCTCATCAATATTCATGACCTGGGCACACATGCGTGATACGACACATACGAAGCCATGTGCCCCACAGGTGGTCGGCTGATAAAGTCTGTCGCCAGATTAGAGACAGGAAACACGGGCTATTTGGGCATGGTTTAATAAGCCAACAAAGGGCCGCAGTTGATCGATTACAAAGGATCGGATCCCATGGTCAGTAAACCGAGACAAGGAGTGATCACAGGAGACTGATAAGGAATGCACCCACTCCCCCTCCCGAATTAATAGCATATTAATAATATTAATATTTCCATTAATCAAGGTGAGGGTGAGTGAGGGCCCCCCACCCATCCCACCTTATGCCAGGAAAGGGACAGAGCAAGACAGAAGAGATGGTTTGGGTGTCACATGAAGAGCCATAGATTTATTGCAGTGCTAAGCGCTGGGTCCGCACGGATCCCATACAATATAGAGAGCCTCCGAAGGCTATATATACACCTGTGCAAAAGTTAAGCACCAGCAAAAACAATAGAACGTAGAAACATGATGGTACAACTAGGCTGCCATACTTTTTGTCCCCGCGTTAGCTGACATAATTCCAAGTACGAAATGCACATGCATGCATGACTTCACTCCGCTTGATGTCCGTGCGTGGCGGGAAACAGCACACGTGTTCAGTTATGTAAAAGTCCAGTTTGAGGTGTAGAACATTACATACAGATTTAGGCGACAAGATTAGGAATTTTGTGTTCATGACCGTGGTTTATTTGTACAGAGAGAATTAGCTCTTGATTGTGAACCGCTATGGCAAGACGAAGGTTAAGTGATCGTGTGAAATGGCAAATCATAGGCATGCATACCACTGGTATGTCATGCAGAGAGATTGGCAGACAGCTGAACATTAACCATACTGTAATCAGTCGTTTGATTGCAAAACATGGGCAAACTAACAAGGTGAAGGACAGGCCTAGATCTGGAAGACCGAAGAAGACTACTGCCCGTGATGATCTAGCCCTAGTACGCCTTGTTAGGAGATCTCCATTCACCAACAGCAGAGTGCTCAGCCAGCAATGGGAAATGCGCAATAGAGTGTCAATGTCTACCGTCAAAAGGAGACTGTATGCTGCTGGCATGAAAGCTAGGAGACCTGTCAGACGTCCTCTCCTCACTGCACACCACAAAGAGGAGCGTCTGAGGTGGTGCAACGAAGGAAGACACTGGAACATGAGATCCTGGAGACGGGTACACTGGTCCGATGAAAGTCGGTTCCTGCTTCATGCCACAGATGGTCGAACTCGTGTATGGAGGTCCAGACGCACGGCGTACGACCAACGTAACATCATGGAAGAAGTTCCATTTGGTGGAGGTTCCGTCATGATATGGGGGTGCATCTCATTTGATTGTAAGCTGGATCTGTTGACTGTACCTGGAACACTAAATGGACAAAGATATCAAGATTCCATACTGGATAGAGTTGTGGTCCCTCATTTTGTAAATCATGCACCTGGAACCTACCCTATATTCATGGATGACAACGCCCGACCACATCGTGCTAGAGCTGTGCATGAATACCTCCGCCAGAATGCCATCGAAACCCTACCATGACCAGCAAGGAGCCCTGACATGAACCCTATTGAGCATATCTGGGACATTCTGGGAAACATGGTGAGAAGGAGGGATCCTCCGGTGCAGAACCTACAGGAATTAACAGACGCACTCCATCTTGTATGGCAACGAATACCACAATGGCGTATCAGTCGGTTGGTGACCAGCATGAGACGTCGTGTCCAGGCCGTCATCCAGGCACAAGGTGGATATACCCGGTATTAATAATGACAGTCTCAAACTCGTGCACAGATGTTAAACTTCGTTTTCAGACACCATTAATGACAATCTAGCCACGTGTGTCAACTGTAGGGCAATAGTTGTCAGTTGTGTCAACGTAACCATATTCAGGCCTCGTTTTCAAGTTCAAACAAAAACATACAGTGTTTCCCCACCATCATAATCAGCATTCCTCTAGTTGCATTATTACCTCTTGCACTAAGATGGATGGGTACATAAATGTTTATGCTATTGCTTTCTTCATAGCACATGAATATACCCTCGCATGTGCGTAAAAATAGGGTGGTGCTTAACTTTTGCACAGGTGTATATATAGCTAAGATCTATGGTCCTCCAAGTCCACCCAAACCGAACCAGTCGCCTCTCAGTCTACAAAGATATAACACTCCTATTAGTCTTAACCAGCCCGAGGGTCAAGGGTTGACTATACTAGACCCATAAGTGGCACGAGAAAAGAAGATCATAATCATTATAGTTAATCAATATTAATGTATATAATAAATACAATTATGTATGTGACAGAACGCACCTAGAGTCTCAATAACCATTCATGACACAAAAGTCTATACAATGCAAACAACAATATGCAGTCATGATGAAAAATTAATGTCAGTGTGCTAGAGTGGACCAAATAGAGTTCGAAGAGACTACTCTACAGGTGACAGGGAACCCAAGGCGAGTCTCTGTCTATATAATGCTAATTGTGAATGATTAAAATGAGTCCAAATCGGAGACACATTCGGTGGCAGTCATTGTTTAAGCAGGCTTAAAGCGGTCCCTGATACAGTCAATTGAAAGGAGCGCACTGAGTGAGTCTCTCGGTGAGAAGGCTGCGGCGACGACTCCCCTCTGAAGACCTTGAATGTGTGGATCCAACGATGCCGATGTATCCTTCTGAAGGCTGGGAATACGGATCCGGCGAAAAACCTCCCATCAACCGAATATGAATCGGGTAAGAACACAATCGCGATTCACATATTAAGAAAGATTTTCTAGAAACCCCAAGCTTGGGGACTGGATGCTACCAACACAATATATACACATATTTACACTGATCCACACTGGCCCTACACACGAGAATAACGCGCACAACCACTGAATGTGGAAGCCAGCTCCGAATGAGGGTTTGCACACCCTCACATGCACGACATGTGCCTGCATGAGTGGAGATATGAATCCTGCAAGCTTCTGTCTGGGTTTCCTGTGGCCTGGTAGAGCCTGAGCGGACGTGACCTGCAAAGTAACAAACAAGAGCGAGAGTAAGCTGGTAATAACACAGGTGTGGTGGGAGAGTGAGGGGGGGGCGGTGGGGAGAGAGAGAAAAAGGACTCAGAGTGATTGAATTCGTTTGGCTAGAGTTGACACCAATTCTTCCCTCATGGACAAGGATGGCTCTAGATATCCCTGGTAGGCATCACTACGCCAGTCTCCCTGAGCTTGGATTAGTTCTGGTGGCAATCCACACTCTAGAGCAAAGGTTTCCCCTCTGCGAAAGCTGTGTCCAGAAAAGTCTTGAGGTGGGATTCCTGCCCGCTGCAAACAGAGTTTCAGATGAGACAGGAATTGCAGGTATGACATGGGGATGAGACCCACTGGGGAAAGGTGTGCAAACAGGGGGCAATCTGGAGAGGTTGAGCCCGATATTTGAAAGGAAAGTTTGAGAGCCTGGGTTGGGCATAAAGCTGACCCCTGAATCTGGGGTAGAGGAATCTCTAGGGCACGTTGGCGGAATTGAATAGTTTTTGTGCATCAGACCCTTAGGATAGCCCCCGACTGCAAAAAGGTAATCGCTGATCTGGTGAGACTAGAGACAGGCTGGTCAGATCCTGTCTGAGATGTGGGAAATAGGTTTGATTTGCGTAGGAAAGAGAAGAAAGCCACTAAGCATGCTGCCCAGAAGGTGATGTCCTTTGGGGACGACAGGTCCGACTGTACTATGATTTTGAGGAGGATGGCCGGGGTGATGGGAAGTTTAGGGGAGGAAGTCTCCACCAGCACCCTCCTGCAGCTCTTTATGACTGACTGAAAGAACTGGGACTGTAACGGGTTTTCATAGCCTGCCTCTAGGTGGAGTAGTCGCACTATAGACAGATAGTTTCTAATAGAACGAAAACATAGTCTATTGGCCAGAAAAGCTAAGTACCTTGCCAGGTTCTTGGCCGAAATTGGCACCCACTGGATGCCTAGTTGACTACAAAAATCAGCGTAAGAATTGAAGTACTGCAGATATGTTTTCCTAGTAGAGGGAGCCAAAGCATTACGCCGGAATGTAGCCACGGTGCTGTCCAGAGCTTGGCAGAGGAGGTGGGATGTGTCTGGACAAAAGAAAAAGGAGAGTATGAGCAGACATGTGTGTAGCAAGTTCAGGTGTGAAGACAGGATGATTACCATAAAATTGTATCATGTTCTTGAAAGCACCCCTCTCATCCAGTCTAGATATACTATCTGCCACATCATTATTTCTACCTGGGATGTGACAAGCTCTAATGTGAAAATTAAAACAAGCGGACAGCCAGAACAGCCCTCTAATAGCTTGCATTATGACAGTGTTCTCAGAGGAGCCTTTATTGATAGAGTTGACTGTGGTGCTGTTATCAGAGAATAAATATATTCTTTTGTTCTGGAAGAGAGGGGCCCATCTACTAACTGCTAGTACTACTGAAAACACCTCCTTTTCGTTGATATGAAGGGGCATAATTTCAGGGTGGTCAATATCCCAATTAGCATAAAACCAATCTCCCCCCCAAAAACCCCCTCCCCCTGCCTGACACGCATCAGTGTACAGCGCAGAGTATGGACGTTTGTCCAATAACAGAGTTTTGCCATTAAAGAAGGACATAAACTGGATCCACCAATTTATATCCCCCATGATCCCATCTGATAGTTGCATTTTGTGGTTGCTATGCTTGAGTAAACGGATGCAATTGAACAAACGGCAAAGAAAAACTCTTCCGCCATGAACCGTTTGTGCTGCCCAGTTTAATTTGCCTGCAAGTGATTGAATTTGTTTTTTCGACGCTCGTCGTTTCTTGGAGAAGACAGCCAATTCTTCTCGCAGTGCTGCTAGCCTATCAGATGAGAGCTGCAAAATCATGCCTATTGAGTCAAATTCTATACCCAAGAAAATCAATCTTTGGGTTGGGCCGATGACTTTCGACCAATTTATCATGAATCCCAATTTCCTAAGAAGTGTGGTTAAGGTGTTCATTGCTAGTAGACACCTCTGCAAAGACAATTCACATACAAAGAAGTCATCCAGGTAGGCAACAATTTCAAACCCTTTACGGGCCATAATGCGGCGGACAGCTTGGGACAATCGGTGGAAAATTCCTGGAGCCCGCTTCGCACCAAAGGGTAACTTAGTATCAATGAAGTATTGCATATCCCCATTAGGCCGGGCCCATTTTAGGCCCATGACCTTTTGACTTTGCGGTGAGATTCTAACCAATCTATATGCCGCTTTCAAGTCCACTTTAGCCATATAACAACCCTTAATCACTAACTTAGCTGCATCATCAACGGATTGAAAACGTTTCTCAAGATCTGGGGCATAGTCATTTACTGCCTGCCCTGAAGGACGGCTACAATCATGTATAATACAGATACCCCCATCAACCTTTGGTATTATGGCTAGGGGGCTGACAATGAGAGGGGGGCAGAGACTGGGATATAGTTCCCATTTTCCACCTCCTCTAATATCTGATTAGTGGCTTCGTTGTAGTATGGACTATTTTTTGAGGCGGAAGGGTGATTATTAACTTCTACTGGTTCTGGGGAAGAGTTGGGATCAATGATGTGGAAACCTCGTATGCCTACCAGGATGAATTCCTTGTCTGGATCGTCTACTAATTCTTCCTCCCATGCCGCTAGACATAGGCCATGGGAGAATCTACTAGCAATACATAGTTTTTTGGGGCCTTGTGGTCCACGGATGAGTGCTTTTGGGAGCACCCTGGTACCGCGCAGCTATGCATAAACCTGCACGCTGCAAGCTTACATCCCCCGAAGCTGTTAAACATATGACAGCTCAGCCCCCTGCGAGGAGTGGGATGCGAGGCTAGGCCGGCCATTTGTGAACGGAGGTCGGCCGCCCTGCTGCTTGTTACTGGACTGTTTAACATTATAGGACGGCTGGTTCTGTTTTGGTCGGGGTGCTCTAGGCTTCAGGTACACCATCTGGATGTGTGGAACATCTGTACCCCATCTGAACTTGTGTAGTTGCTGTAGGCATGTGTATTCCCTATCATAGAAATATACTGACGTCTGATCATAGGCTGATAGCAAGTGATGAATGCTTGTCATGTATGACAGGTAGTCTATGATGTGTGCATGTGTTAAAGAGCCCTCCTGAAGCATCTTGTTTAGGATGGCCAAGTTAGCAAGGGACCATTGGTTCTGGGTGACGCTTTCTAACTTGGGTTTAGCCGGCCCTGACTTATAGATAAGCTGACCCCCCTCAAACCCTGAAATGACTTCTTCAGTCATGCTGGCCCCAGAGGCGCTCACAAAATCTGAGATGTTGTGATGTGCTACCGCCTGACCCCCCTGGGATCCCATAGACTTGAAGTAGATTTGGGGGTCCTGCCATGAAATGATATCATTAGGGCATCATTGTTACCTGATGCATCCAGACATGGAGCGTTGAATGACGGCAATCCCGGGATCTGTACATGATGACTGTCCTGAGGGCGCTGCACCACATGAAGTTCATTGACAAAATCACGCAGGTTGTTGTCTCCTTCGGCAGAGCTTCCAATTCCAGGAGGGATGTTGATGTTGGCCCGCGAAGCCGTCTCTTGTTGGGCTGCAATGGGTGCTGTGTCCGAGGCTGTATGTACTGCATTGTCGTCATGATTTATAAATGTTTGTTTAACTGCACGCAGTAGAAACTTAACTTGCCCAATCGGGATGTCGGAGGCCTGCACATCCTCCCTTTCAATCAGGGCCAGGGCTTCCATGGAGTTGAACCCCAAGTCTAATAAGCTGGTAATGGTGTTAGCCGCCAGCTTTTTATGTTGGCCCCAGATTCTAACCCTCTCCTCGTCGCTGATTGTTCTGGGCCCATCATTCTGGTCTCCTGACCCGCTAGGATTAGCCATTATGATAATAACTTAGTGAAATAGTTCTATAAAAAGGCAAAGATACGAACGATGTATCATATTCAGTCCATTCTACGGCCTGCATTTCCGATCACGTGCGAACACAGTTGGCGGAAGACTTCTTCGCCACAGATAAAACATCCTTCGCATAAGGCTGCGCAGTCGAGGCGTATGGCCAAACGGCTTCAAACGCAGATTCAGAAGATATATAAACATAGTCTTTGTTCTTCTGCCGCACTAATGATAAACCAATCTGGTATTCTGTAAAATTGTCTAACGGTTGCCATGTTGGGGACTTTACTTACTTCCAAGGTTTCGTATCCGTCCAAAAATAAATTAAAGATATTATCTTAGCGCAGTTCTTTAAACAATTTCACTTTGTAAATTCCTAGCACGTAATAAATTACAATACTCAATGGACTTTATAGACAAAATGTTTTTTATCGCACAGTTTCGTATTCTAGCACTGAGTAAAACTTGGAATGAGCGACCGAGGAACTTTAAAAAAAAAAAAAACAACCAAAAAACCCGCGAACTTATTTCAATTCTCGGACGATGAAATAAACTTTAGGAAAAACCCCAAAACTTAAAAACCTTTAATAAATCTAGCAGAGAAGCGTGTAAAAGGCAGCAGCTACAAAATGATATGAGTATGCCCACGGGCGCATGCGAGGGTATATCGCACCACTCGCGGATATAGAAAAACTATTGGATGCCCAGGGCAAGGGGAAGAGGAGCAAGGCACGTGCCTCGCGCATGGTCGGTTTGTGATAGGGTCACAGCGACCCTCATCAATATTCATGACCTTGGCACACATGCGTGATACGACACATACGAAGCCATGTGCCCCACAGGTGGTCGGCTGATAAAGTCTGTCGCCAGATTAGAGACAGGAAACACGGGCTATTTGGGCATGGTTTAATAAGCCAACAAAGGGCCGCAGTTGATCGATTACAAAGGACCAGATCCCATGGTCAGTAAACCGAGACAAGGAGTGATCACAGGAGACTGATAAGGAATGCACCCACTCCCCCCTCCCGAATTAATAGCATATTAATAATATTAATATTTTCTTAAATTCTGTGTGCACAGGGTGCCCTATGTACTTTTCTGACTGATCTGTTATTTTGTGGGTAAAGTCCATAGCGTAGAGTAGCTATGCCCCTCTCACTTCAGTATTTTGTTATAGTCTCCAAACTAGTATGTTTTTGTTACTAATTCTATTAATCCATCGAAAACGTGACAGATTAATAGAGCCAACACAGTTTTATTTCTGTTAAAAATATATAAATTTGCTTCTGTTCAATTTCTTTTCCAATTACTGAAAGAGAATTTAGTTCTTTTTGAAGGCTGTATATATATTCGGTCTTCAGCCAACATCCCACAATTCATTGTGCTTACTACAGTTTAATGTTAACCGAAACACTGTTCCTGGTACAGGTTCTGGTTTAGCGTTAAACAGTAGTAAGCGCATTGCCTTGTGGGATGTTGGCTGGTGACCGAATGCACCTGATTGTCTGCTTCAGCCAGTCAGACATGCGCAGTTGCATTTTACTGAACTCGCATCACCGGCGGTAGGGACAAATGTTCCAATAGTGAAGGTATGCACACTTCCCGTCTGCTTATAAGATGTCTAAAATCCAAATGTTACACAGTGTTTCAGGGATTTGTCATTGAAAGGGTTAATGTGTAACATCATATTGTCATGGTAAGGATTCCTCTAAACAAACATGTCAAAAGGTTAATCAGCCAATCACAACTGTCAATATATCATGCATTGACTATTTCATGCTGAAGCAGGCCAAAACTGGTCGTGAGGAATGTCAACATGCAGATAAAGAGAAAACAATTTTTGAAAATTTACCACTGGAATGACTGTCGGTAACCAGCAAATAGTCTTCGTTTGACCAAAATATTCAACAGCATATTTATAAAATAGCAAAGAATTACAAAGACACAATTCATACAACATGTCAGACTTTTTAAGATTTGATGACAGTCTATATGGAACCCTTTGTGACGTAATGATTGTGACATCATCATACACGCGCTGAGTTGATTATGACATCATACGAGGTCAGATGATGGATGGATACTCTGGAAAGGTGAATTCAGATGTTATGCAATACGTGCCTCGAAATTAGTGCTGAAACGGGTACAGAGATTTTGTAACCGAATACCCGTTTGCGCTAACCGGTTAGTATTCGGTTACCCGTCCAAAAGACTGCTGGAGTGAAAAAAAATGGCTTCTTGTTTCGCTAGACTTATTTATTCGGCGATATTACCTAAATATCCTTTCCGAGAACGAAATAAATAGATGTTTTTGTGACTGTAATGTGTGCTAAACTATTCCACAATATGGATATACCTAATAATGGAGGTTGATCGGTAAGAAAATTATATTCACAAGTCGACAAACTGAAGCGAAAGATCGCTTTGTAATAGTGCAAGTTTGTGGAATATTCCATACATAACATGTAGTGGCATGTAGACGTTCAATTAACTGAATCTCGCAATTTGATTGGATGATTCGGAAAACCTTCTGTCAATCTGTCGGCAAAAGCCAGTAAAAATAAAGGAGCGGAATAGCTAGAGGAAACACGAAACAAATTTTCTGTTCAATTGTATCTGAAGAAAATGTACTTTTCATTCTGATTGGATAATTTCCCTCGTCACAGCCAATGAAAATAATGGAATGGAACGACCGGAAGAAACACATTGAACACGCTCAAGTGTCAAAATATTATGACGTAAAACATCTATTGCGTGTTAACTTTGACTGAATAGGAATTACTTCATTTCGGTAAATAATCCTTTATATAATATGATTTCACTTACTAGCATCCATACAAATCGCCCACTTGTTTGAAATCAATGATCTCGTTCATTTTGGCGGCTCGACTTTAAACATTCCAGTGAAGTGTTAAATTCGTCCGAATTTCATAAAGTCTAGTCGTACCTTCAACAATTTTCTAAAAATCTTCACAGTGACCTCACATATTTTGGATTCTGTGATACATGTACCCATGGGATATTAACACATAATGTCCAAATATTTATTTATTTATATATATATATATATATATATATATATATAGCAGGGGTGTATGTGGTAGTGGGGTGGATGGATGGATGAAAATTCAAAAGCCTGTGCTCAGACAATCTCACAACAGGCTCCATCTGGGTTGAGGGAGGCTAATATATGACGAAAAAACTTGTCTATCTCTGCGGGATGTTGAACATCTCGGTCACCTCTTTAACAATAATCGTGATGAAGTAACTCACTTTTTTAATTAGGAAATTAATAATTCTGGGAATGGGATCAACATTTTTGGAAATATGACCAAATTTTGGCGAAATCACAATGTGGTTTTACCTTTTAAGCGAAGCAAACCAATTAATTATATGGCAATTTATTACTCAATAATTCACTATTTCACATATATGTGAAGCATAACATGTTTATTATCAATGGATGGATCCGATCTTGGGAAATCTGTCAGTCAAGTATATGACGTCAATACTTAATTATGTCATATGTAGGCCAATTGTAGGGGGACGTCACAATGCAATTGAATGCATAGTGGCGTATCTAGCTCCATCATAAACATTGCAATGTCCCTCAAGTGTATATATATGAATGCTTAAAATTGTATGTCTTAGACTCTTTACTATTCAATAAACAGGCTGACGTCGGTTGAATATTTTGAAACTAATTTGTCTGGGGGCTGTTGCTGCCATAGGTAGCATCAGCCCCCAGTCAAATTTGTTTCAAAATATTCAACAGCTTACTTATATAGTTAGCTTGAAATTGAGATTCTGGGAATTCATCATTCAATGTATATAAATCGATCACAACATGCGCAAAACGTGGACAGAGCTTAGCTACAAATGGGCAGTGAACAGCTAGAGATGGATCCCTTATCAATTATCATTCAACTCATATAAATATCATTATGATGGCTGATCATTAAGTCTCATCAATGTGCATTGTGGCACACACAGTGCCACAACACAATCATCACACATAAGCAAGAGATCCGAAATCAGTCAATTGACCCTGTCAACAAAATCAAACAGTTCAGGGTTCATAGTTTTCATTTGAATAATTTCATACTTTTCCTGACTTCCCATGCTTGTGTATACAAGCATGGAATGTCAGGAAAAGTATGAAATTATTCAAATTATAGGAAACCATTTTCCACCCTTAAAGAATATGGAAAATTAGATTTTCTGCTAATGTCCTTTTGCAGACCAAGAGAAGACAATTTGACTGACTCGATAAGCAAGCCAGTTATTCTAGTGGTAAATTTTCAAAAATAGTCTCAAGATGGCTATTTTTTAAAGAGTAAATTGAAAATTTTAAAACAAATTTGAGTAATAATTATTAATTAGCCAATAAAGGTCTAATCTGACTGTAAGTCTGTGGTGTTACTTTGAACATGAAAACTGAGATATGGCTGTAATGCCAAGGTAACCCTTTAGTGGTCAACTGGCCAGTAGCAGCATTGGCAGTGGTCTTGAGAAATGTCCATCTGCATGCCAAGAGAAGACTATTTTGAAAATCTGTCACTGATAAGTCAGTGATAAATTTGTTTAAATAGTACTGAATAATCAAATTGTGATATATAAATTAAGTTTCAAAATATTCAACTGCTTAATCTATAAAAATCAATAATTATGTTTTTTGTTTGGCTTGAAATTGAGATACAAGTACTTGGGTAAAATGCTATAAAATAAACACAACCGTGAGAACACCTCGGAACAATAACAATGCACAAGCAACTGCAGAAACAACGGGTAAAACTAATCCATCGGTCAGTCTGACTAGAAACAACAACTTTAGAACCGACTCATCCGAGGAAATTTGAAATTATTCAAGCAGTTCCTCTGGAAGAGTAGGTAATGGAGGCAGTTTAAGTACATTTATTGAAACATCTGTGGTTTCACTTTCAACACTTGGAGCTGACGTCGATGCTGTTAACTCCGATGGAAAAGAACTTACTCTGTGCTTGTCACGGAAGTTTTCTCGAAGGAAGATTAGTTCGTTTACAGTATCAGGATCGAGTGAGGCTCTCTTCTTCGTCACAATGTTTCCTGCTGCTGAAAATATACGCTCAGATGGAACCGATGTTCCGGGAATGGCGAGAAATCTCCTGGCAAGTGTGCTCAAAGATGGGAATCGACCAGCATTTAGTTTCCACCAGCTGAGTGGACTCATGTCCACGATGGTACGTTCATTGCGGTATGATAAGAGTTCGGCATCTTTGTCACATTGAGTAACATTCTCGGAACAGTCGTACAGATCGCCCATAAGGAACGCCATTGTTTGGTTTGCTTGCTCCAGTTTAGAACGCTTAGGTTGAGACCCCACCAAGTCTGTGGCATGGGCAATTTCTGTAGATTTCTGGTCAGTGTTACCTGTGATCATAGTAGTGTCTGTCCCATCATTCATACCCTCAGCAGTGGCTGCAGTGCTGTCATCATTTGGTTGAGCGTGCAATAGAGTTTTGACATATATCCACACAGCCGTTTGATCACCCTCTGGCAAGAACTTCAGTGATTTGTACCGTGGGTCCAGAGCTGCTGCAATAATGTATGGTTGTTTGTGAAGATCACTGTCAGGTTTGTATCTCTTGGTGAGATCATTCCTGACAGTCCTCTTGAAATCTGAGATGACCTTGATATCGGTGGTATCATCTGAGAGGTGGTTTTGAACCAGACCTGAGACTATAGGGTATATCATGCTCAAAGTTGGGAAATCTTCTGAGCAGACAACTGCTGTGGCCAGCTGCAGTGGTTTCAGAACAGGTGTTATCTCTTCTATTGTTCGCCATATGTCATCACTTAGTTCCAGTACTCGGGCATCACCTTGCTTCGTGACTTTTTCATCATGGAGGACAGCAAAAATCGCCAATCGCTGCTCCAAGAGACGTTGAAACATGAAATATGTTGAGTTCCACCTGGTGGCAACATCTTGCAACAGTGCATGTTCTACAATCCCCATCTGTTTCTGTTTAGTTTTCAATGCACTTGTTGCCAAGGCAGATTTCCTGAAATGTGTGGCAACACGTCTACCGGCACTCGCAGCTTTAGAGATTGGGCCTAGATTAAGTCCAGCGTTTACACTTAACTGTAGGGTGTGTCCAAAACATCTTATGTGTGGCCACTTTAATATTTGCATACACAGGACAATGTTAGACGCATTATCAGTTGTTACACCAGAAATAGTCCCCTCAGATATTTTATATTTCTGTACATGTTCTTGGAGCACATTGGAAAGATGGTCCCCTGTGTGGCGATCATGTATTTCACTGGTACACAAAACGTTGTGGCGAAACAACCAGTTCTTATCAATATAATGAACTGTGATTGTGATATACCCTTCTGCGGCACAACTTGTCCAAGCATCTGTTGTTAGGGCTACAGCTGTTTGTTCATTCAGTTCGTGTTGGAGTGTGCTATGGAGGGACTCGTAGTAATATTTTGTGTAGTTTCTAATCGTAGTGTGGCTTGGTACCTGGTAAGAGGGATCTAGTTTGGATACCAAATTACGAAACCCTGCACCATTCACTATGCTCAGTGGCCTTATGTCCGTAGCACAAAATTCGACAATACTCTTGGTAATGTCTTGCCACTTCCCCTTTGGCATAGGCCTATTAAGGTTCCCAAATGTGAGCTGTGATTGTACTTTGGAAGTACCACTACTAGTAGTTGTACCCTTATAATTGTCTGCCGTGTCTGATTCTAATGTAGTTGGATGTCGAAATTTTAGATGATTTTTCATACTTGACGTCGATCCAGCATACGCAATTTTTGTCTGACATAAAGTACATTGTGTTTTTTTATTGTCCTCAGTTAATTTAAAATGATTCCATACGGTCGATCGACGTCTATGACAATCCATTTTAACGCTAGCTGACGATATTGCATAGTTTGTTTACATCTGCATTAGGGTACACGTTGTATAACCGGGTAACCGGTTATTGATTTTATAACCGGGTACTCGCTAATTCGTACCCGTTGGCGAGTACCCGGTTACCCGTTTCAGCACTACTCGAAATATAGGGACATTAACACTTAATGGTCAATGCTTGTAAAGAAAATCAACCATTTTGCTTAGTCCATTTGCAGGTCAGGAGAAGAGAATTTTGATTATCGAGCCAGTTATTCCTGTGGTAAAATTTAAAAATACTCTTGTACTGCAAATTAACATTCCTCATGACTACTGCGGTGACTAGTTTTCGCTGGCCAAAATTCTTAACTTTGATATCTAAGCTAATTTACTATTTGTACATTCATTCATTTATCTTCGCCTTACCTTACCATTAAGAGGAAGAGGGTATTGCATCCTGGTCTGTAGGTCTGTTGGTGTTTCCGGAGATGTATCTCAAGAACTACTGATTTGGCTAAAATTCTAATCCAATAAAGGAACTTAGAGTGCAAGCGGATTTCCTGACCTTGGCCGTGATTCTGTTTAAACAAACGGAGATGCGGATCAGATCAAATTCTAGATCCGGTTATCTCTGAGATTACTTGTCCAAATTGTCTCAAATTTTAAGAGAATAACTCTTCTGTGACTGTGCACTAGGATTCTACAACGTTGGGCCTGGAAAATCTGCAAAATATCATTGCAAAACTTAAATGTGAAGGTGAGGGTTTTGTAATCTTGTTGCCTTGGTGTTTTTCAGGGTACATTTGGCTTTAAAGGCATACCAGGAATTACTAATGACTCTTAACAGTATGTCACAGTCTACTGATGACACGTTGAAAGAAAGCGCCAGAGTCATGAAAAGTATGTATGCGACAGGCTGCAACAGTATGCAGTAAAATTGTTTTGAAAATGTTCAGCTTAGCTGTCTTACTGCATTCCAATTAACTCTTTAACCCTTTAATCGGCAAATTTCTTCAAGCAAATAAAAATGTTTGGTCATTGAATGGCCATTTGAAGGCCAAGAGACTAATTTAGAAAATTACGACTGCAATGACTGGCTTGGTTATCGAGCCAATAAACGAGCCGGCCATTCCAGTGGTAAATTTTCAAAATCTTTTGGCTTGCAATTTGACATTCCCAAAACCACTCCAGAGGCCGGTTTTGGCCAGCTTGACCATTAAAAGGTTAATCATCTAATTTATTTAAGAAAATTCAATTCATATAAAATGTCACTGCCGACCAAGTAAAAGCGGTTTTTGAAAATTTTGCGACTGGAATCAATGGCTAGGATGCTAGGTTATCGAGCCAATGATTCCAGTCATGCCAGTGGTAGTTTTCAAAAATATCATTCTCTTGGTCTACAAATGGACATTTTTAAAGAATGAAGCGACCGTTTTTGGCCGATTTACCCATTAAAAGTTTAACATGCTGTGAGTCCATGTGATTCCATGGTTTAGAGTCTTACTTCTTTATTATTTCCATTCCAGGTAATATTTTTTACATGATGGAGTTTCGTGATGTTTTCGTAACATTGCTGCGTCAATTTAATGAAAGCAGGCAGTCAAGGTAAGCCGCTATTGATTTTAATATTGAGATTTTGTTATATCTTAAACAATGATGGTAAAATACCAATAAATTAGTGACTGTTTGTCTACAGTAGCATACATTAGCAGCAGGAAGTAACCAGCCAATTGGTAAAATTCTATTAAAACTGTAATCTGGTTTCTAGAAAACTATAAATGGATAAGGATCCCATTAACCTGAAAGTGTAGCTCGGCGGGTAGTGTCGGGCCATTCCGGTGTCTGGTGTCGACTCGTCGCGTTGCATGTGCACGACGAGTGATGATGCTGGTTAGCTTGGGGTTACGGATCCCGTTCGATACTGTCCTATGGGTAACAAAGACCGGCTCCTAAGGCCGGTGGAACTCAATCGTTCCGGTGGGGCCGTGCGACCATCGTCGCGAACCTTAAGCACAACAGTCTCATCCCAAGAGTTTGTGTCACTGGTATGCCTGTCCATAGCAATTCCGTGATCTATGGTCTTACAATATTTGATTGGTGACCTAAAAATTAAGTCTATGCAATAGTTTTACCTAAACAGACCGTCAAGTATGCTAGATAAAAATGAGCATACAAAAATACAAGACATAGAGACAGCCTGATGAACTTTTAAATGCGGGACTCCCGGAGGTACCACACAGACTCGTAGGTCCGCAGAGGTATCCCCGCAAGGGAGGCTCCCGTACACGAGATCACTAATTAACGTAATATAAGTTATTATACCTCTAAGCTGAAAAGGAAAGAAAATTATCTTGTTGAAGTGGCGAAAAGTTATGTGCCTCGAACGGGCACTACTTCTGATGCTATTTCTGGGTGAGAAGTAGTAGCCTCGCGCGGGCCTCCGTCACAGGAAAATGTTACCATCGCTTAAAGCGGGAGAAGAGCATTGGCCAAAAAGGGCCTACTCTAATATTCAACCAAAATGCTATAAAGAAAAGACCATACCTAGTGAAATTAAGATTTATAAGGTTGTGTGCTGTTTTACGTGAAGACGGGACGAGCGATTCCCGAGGGATTCCCACGTTACTGTCTTATGTATTTTTAAGTATGCTGGATTATTCGGTGCCGCTTTTATTTATGCAGGCCTTTTTCTATGTCTAACCTAACATTTAGTTTTTAGTGATATGAACTAGTTTAGGCCGCAGTTGGTGGGTGCCCTACCTAACTCTTAGATACGGCTGTCATTGAGAATGGATGTCCTAAGACATCAATACTGAAGACAGAGTGCATACATGCTATTTCACAAGACCTCCGAGTGGGGTGAGAATCCGGACATCCTACTCTATAACCACATAAAACGTCACAGGACAATGGTTACTTTTCACACAAGCAAGTTTAGGCAACTGATCTATCATTACGGTGGGGGTAAGAGAGACGAATACCCACTGTGAATATCCTTCCCGTGAGGGCGTGGCAGATCCTAACATCATGCCCAGACATTCTTACAGAATTCTGTGGGGATGCGCATCTCGCCCGTCACTAGATCCTATGGAGCTATCTTTTTATCCTGATGTTAGGTTTAAATGCAAGTTGCCCAGTTATGCACTGCGGTGCAGGGGAATTGTCTAGCAGATGAAAAAGAAAATAATAATTAAAATGTGTTTTCGCGTTGCTTCCTACATTCGCAAGGATAACTAACTACTAGGTATCCGAAGATATACGGGTGACACCACACCCTGGCCATCACCGCTCGGAAACCCCAAAGGTTCCCATGGTCGGATCAGTCCATGGTGCAGATAGGGAAATCCAAACAATTAAGAAGCCATAAGGCTTAGTGGAACATGAAGAGAGACAATAACTTATAAATATGAGGCCCAAAGGGTATGTTGGCCAATTTTACACAACCTTGCCGGAGTGCGGGGATAGATTATCGCAACTGCCGGGAAAGAGGCGTACACTGTGTCTTTTGACGAAGAAATTGTCTCTAATTATATTAAACCAACCTATCGAGCTGAATAGAAAGGCTTTTTAGTCAGTAGCATGCCGGGCTAAACAGAGTTATAGCACGGACAGCGACCTCAGTGAAAAATTGTTGGTGGCGGGAGAACGTGATGCATATATAAATGTTGCTGTATAGTGTTTCCTACGTGCACTGCAGTCCTACATTTTCTACAAATAAGCAAAACATATGAATGAATGGCTACTCGCCATATAGAAGACTAACCGGTACAAATAATACAGTGTGAAATGATTATGAGTATAATATATGAAGTATAGGTTGGCAGACCTACTACGGTGCGGTTAGTAAAAAAACACCTTGCAGTAAAATAAGAATAACTATAAACAAATAAAGAAATTATAACTAGCGGTCCTAAGAACGTTACGGTTCCTTTTAGTCATTGGGACCGTTTACACAAATAAAGTATAATAACTACAAATGTAACTAACGGAATAATTAAGATGTTAAGAATAGTCGGTAGCCATTCTTAATGACGGGCTATCGTGTTACTGAAATTGATACGTCATCCTTGTTGTGACGTGAGTTGACGCGTTCTGTGGAAGCTGGAAAGTTCCCGCATGTCTGTTCCCGCAAACAGGGTTCCCTTATGCAGTCCAGGACGGGAGCGGATTGAACATGGGACGGTAATCACAATATAAGAATGTCTAACGAGCAGTCAGTAAGTGATACAATAACATTACTGCTAGGAAGAAAGTTCCCGTACACCGATGGTACAGATGGAAGTTAAGAACAACCCGTTCATAAGCGGGGGTTGTTGAATACGGATGAAGATACATAACTAAGCTTACGGTGCGTGGTACGTCAATTAGCTCTAAAGACATACTGGGCAAAGTTTACTTGCTGCGGTCAAAAAGTTTAAATAAACCTGCACGATATCAGTGCTGGGAAGGTTGAATAACCACTTTTTGGCGTGGCCGGCAGATCCGGCGAGTCACCCACCAAAGAACATCGCTGCCTCTACATCTGTAGAATCACATTTCAGGCCGGGAAAGGCCTTACCGCAAGTTTGTATTCCGAGTTAGTTCTTGATTTAGTCATGGACAATATTCAAAAGTTCCAAAAATGCTTCCGAACAATCGGGAGATACAAAATTGCTTTAGGTGTGGTGGGTTGGGTTGCTGCTGTTGGCTACGGGAGAGAAACTGACGGAGACAGAAGTGATCTATTTAATACCCGTCTCGCTGATAGTAGCTGTAACAGATCCAAACCTATTCGGCCCCTGGTCGAGGATGCTCTCGAGGGCTGAATTTCATCTCCTTTTATACTACTCATGACGTCATAGGCACAGGCTTCAACCAATCATCGGTCGAGCAATAGCCAATCAGCGCGTAGCTAATAATGACGCAGTCAAATGTTCTAGAACATTCTAGAATTTCTGTGTACACGTGGTTACGACGTCACGGCAATATTTTGAAGATAATCAAAGGGGTTTTCCGTGGATAACTCGGCCATTTCTTAACCAATTTTGAAATGGTTTACAGGTTCGGAAAGCCCGTCGAATTCTGCTCTTGATTGATGCCAGATTCGGCGGGAAGAAGCAATTATAAAGAATTACAATGTACCTACTTGGTACACTAAAAGCGCCATCCTATCTTGGTCGTGAAATATGCGCTCTGTCAAAACAGTGTTAAGCGCGCGCTACGCGCTTTAACGAACTTAGTCGTCTTTACGACGGGATCTCTCCCATAGGCTCATATACGCTTATAGCTCTACCCAGGGGCTGTGTTCAGGGAACGAATTCAGGACGGGCGGCGCGTACCCAGCTTAGCTGGTACGGCCGGCACCTGACCGGTCGATCCGAGCTACACCAGCAACCAGCTATTCCAATTTTGAGACATGGTGCTTCACAGTGCACATTTATCATTATCATTCTCGAGCCTGTTATTCCAGTGATACAGTTTCAAAAATAATCTCTTGGCCTGCAAATGGGCATGCATTTGCTGAGCAAAATGTAAATTTCCGTAACTGATCGCAATGAAGAATAATTAAAAGGTAGGTTTTGAAATATTTTATGCTGTAGAACTATTCACGATTATTCGATTATTTAATTTTTAATCATATAAATTCACGATTGAAAAAATAATCACGATTTTCAATTTAATCGCGTAATCGCGCAAGCCTACCTGTTTTGTTTGATATATTTGAAAGATTTGTTTGATCGAACTTGTGTGTGTTCTGTAGGACATATTTGAAAGATGTAGTTGCGAGTACCGATATGTTTGTTTTGTAGGAGATATACTACTAAAGGAATTGCTAAGAATATTCTAAGTAAATATAAATAAATACCAGAAAATCCAGGTTTTCCTACCCCAAAGGAGTCTTAACCTAGGTAAAGTTCGACTCGCTAACCATAGTCAGTTTCATGGTTTACTGATCATGCACAGTTGCTATGCCCAGTCGAACTTGATCGTAGTCGACTATAGTTCGTTGGTACCCGGTTCCCTATTGAATTACTTTTACAGAAAAGTTGAGCCGGGTACCAGTCTCCATTAACACTTTCTGTCATCTGTTTTAATGACCTACGAAAATGGGTTATTTTTGTCCGCTAAGACGTCAAAAAGCTTCCATATGGCATAAAGTGGGAGGGAATATGGGCTTGGGAACATCGACATACAATGGGAAAGCATAATTTCATCAAAACTTTGTTATTTGGTGATGTAGTTACACTTTTATACGCATTTATTCGTGGCAAGCGATCGGTGTCCGCCATTTTGAAATTTACGCAAATATCGCACTAGCCATCTGAACCAAGGTCGGGTGCTCGGTTGACTATAATTGACTAGCTAGTTAACTATTTGAAGTTCGGCTGGTACTCTAGTTAGCTATAGCTAACTATGGTTAGGAGTCGAACTTGACCATAATCTTAATGTGATTAAAGAAACTGACAGTGAAATGGACATTGCCATTTGTGTAGTCAACCGTTAGTGGTCTACTTATGCTTGCCAGGGTTGAGCCTGAAATGTGCAGCCTGCTAACATCCAGTGAAGCACCTGTTTTCCCACGGGTGACAGGAATAGAATTGCTCTTCTCATTGCATTTGAGTTAATTTGGTGATACGATTTGTACAACCATTGCAATAGTATTGTGAAACCACTTTAGAGGCGACAAGGGTGGCCATATCCACTCAGACTGTTAGAAATAGACTTTATGCCGGTGGTTTGAGATTTACTGTGAGGGTACCCTTTGGTGAGGGGCACTGTCAAGTGAGACTAGAATGGAATAAAGAACATATCAACTGGACTCCTGCCCAATTGAAGTTGCCTTCTTCACAGATGAGCCATGATTCTGCTTGGACTTTCACAATGGATGCATGCAATGTGTGGTAATATCAAAATAAAAGATTTACTGAAGGCAACGTGGTGTGATATGATTGCTATGGTGGCGGTTCAGTCATGGTGGGGGTTACCATAAGACCAAGTTCGAGTTTCAGGCGTATGCGTAAATTTTTTATGGAGTCATGCCCCCTTTTGACTTATATATTAGCTTTCTGCACTTTTTTCACACTCCTTCAAGTTGTTTAATGGAAAATGGGTACATCGCTTTAGTATAAGGGGTTACAGAACAAGTTCGCGTTTCAGACATTTTCGTCAATTTTCCATGGAGTTATGCCCCCTTTTGACTTATGAAATACAAAAAATATTAGTTTTCCACACTTTTTCGTAGTCTTTCAAGATATTCTACTGAGAATTGATACATTGCTTTGTTCTGAGAAGTTACAAACCAAGTTCGAGTTTCAGGCGTATGCGTCAATTTTTTATGGAGTTATGCCCGACGAAAAATATCAGCTGTCCACACTTTTTTGCGAACTCCAAGATGTTTAAGAGAAAATTGGTACATCGCTTTAGTATAAGAAGTTACAGAGCAAGTGCAAGTCTCAGACAGTTTCATCAGTATTTCATGGAGTTATGCCCCCTTTCGTCTTATGAAATACGAAAAATATTAGTTTTCCACCCTTTTTCTCGCAGTCCTTCAAGATATTCAGCTGAGAATTGGTACGTTGCCAAGTTCGCGTTTCAGGCGTTTTGCGTCACTTGATGGAGTTCTGTCCCCTTTCGACTTAGAAATACAAACCATATCAGCTTTCAAGACTTTTTCGTTCTCCTTCACCATATATAACTTCTGTCAATTTTTAATGGAGTTTTTGACTGCCAATCTTTAAAGATCTATATCACCAGGTAGAGAACATGTATTGCAAAGCAATACTTACAGAATGCTTGTTATTATATGGCTCATTGTCCGGCCCTATGCTTGGCATAAGTTCAACATGTTGTTTATCATATACCTGACGATTGGACCTGTATCCAGACTTGAATCCTATTGAGCATGCGTGGGACTGTCTGCAGCCAGACATTTTAGCGTGACCGGTCCAGCCCACCAGCCGGCATGCACTTTGGTCGAACTTGACCTACCGCTAGTTCGGTTCCGATTTTTGATTGACAGCATGTGAAGACTGTGCTAGGATATAATCACTGTTGGGGTGGCCATATGCAGTACTGAGTAGCCACCCAGGAATTACTGACTGGCATCTCATCCATACATGACTAGGTCTTTATGTCAGGTCAGTATGCTGCGGGGTCACATCCATCGCTGCGCTTGTTACGCTTGGTTGCACAATGCCTCACATTGCTTTTTTGTGCTGACTTGCAAAATAAATGCAGTTAAGGCTGTATTGATTCTGGTTTGCATCCCTATGTTCAATGTGGTCTGTTGTTGTACATTATCCGTAGCAATTGTTGAGTAGTATATTTGAAAGATTTAATTGAGAGCAGACACGTGTCTGTTTTGTAGGGCATATTTGAGACAATTGGTTGAAAGAACACGTGTGTGTTTGTTGAACATATCTGAAGGATTTGGTTGAGATCACACAATTGTTACAAGTCTTATTGTGCATATTTGAAAGATTTGGTTGAGACTATGTGTGTTTGATTTGTAGGACATACCTGAAGGATTTGGTTGAGAGCACACATGTTTTTGTTTTGTAGGACATACCTGAAGGATTTGGTTGAGAGCACACATGTTTTTGTTTTGTAGGACATACCTGAAGGATTTGGTTGAGAGCACACATGTTTTTGTTTTGTAGGACATACCTGAAGGATTTGGTTGAGAGCACACATGTTTTTGTTTTGTAGGACATACCTGAAGGATTTGGTTGAGAGCACGCACATGTTTGTTTTGTAGGACATGCCTGAAGGATTTGGTTGAGAGCACACATGTTTTTAATTTGTAGGACATGCCTGAAGGATTTGGTTGAGAGCACACATGTTTTTGTTTTGTAGGACATACCTGAAGGATTTGGTTGAGAGCACACACATATTTGTTTTGTAGGCCATACCTGAAGGATTTGGTTGAGAGCACACATGTTTTTGTTTTGTAGGACATACCTGAAGGATTTGGTTGAGAGCACACACATGTTTTTGTTTTGTAGGACATACCTGAAGGATTTGGTTGAGAGCACACATGTTTGTTTTGTAGGACATACCTGAAGGATTTGGTTGAGAGCACACATGTTTGTTTTGTAGGACATACCTGAGGATTTGGTTGAGAGCACACATGTTTTTGTTTTGTAGGACATACCTGAAGGATTTGGTTGAGAGCACACATGTTTTTGTTTTGTAGGACATACCTGAAGGATTTGGTTGAGAGCACACATGTGTTTGTTTTGTAGGACATACCTGAAGGATTTGGTTGAGAGCACACATGTTTTTGTTTTGTAGGACATACCTGAAGGATTTGGTTGAGAGCACACACATGTTTTTGTTTTGTAGGACATACCTGAAGGATTTGGTTGAGAGCACACATGTGTTTGTTTTGTAGGACATGCCTGAAGGATTTGGTTGAGAGCACACATGTTTGTTTTGTAGGACATACCTGAAGGATTTGGTTGAGAGCACACATGTTGTTGTTTTGTAGGACATCCCTAAAGGATTTGGTTGAGAGCACACATGTGTTTGTTTTGTAGGACATACCTGAAGGATTTGGTTGAGAGCACACATGTGTTTGTTTTGTAGGACATACCTGAAGGATTTGGTTGAGAGCACACATGTTTTTGTTTTGTAGGACATACCTGAAGGATTTGGTTGAGAGCACACATGTTTTTGTTTTGTAGGACATACCTGAAGGATTTGGTTGAGAGCACACATGTGTTTGTTTTGTAGGACATACCTGAAGGATTTGGTTGAGAGCACACATGTTTGTTTTGTAGGCCATACCTGAAGGATTTGGTTGAGAGCACATGTTTTTGTTTTGTAGGACATACCTGAAGGATTTGGTTAAGAGCACACACGTGTTTGTTTTGTAGGACATACCTGAAGGATCTGGTTGAGAGCACACACGTGTTTGTTTTGTAGGACATACCTGAAGGATTTGGTTGAGAGAGCACACATGTTTTTGTTTTGTAGGACATAGCTGAAGGATTTGGTTGAGAGCACACGTGTTTGTTTTGTAGGACATACCTGAAGGATTTGGTTGAGAGCACACACGTGTTTGTTTTGTAGGACATACCTGAAGGATTTGGTTGAGAGCACACACGTGTTTGTTTTGTAGGACATACCTGAAGGATTTGGTTGAGAGCACACATGTTTTTGTTTTGTAGGCCATACCTGAAGGATTTGGTTGAGAGCACACATGTGTTTGTTTTGTAGGCCATACCTGAAGGATTTGGTTGAGAGCACACGTGTTTGTTTTGTAGGACATACCTGAAGGATTTGGTTGAGAGCACACATGTTTTTGTTTTGTAGGACATACCTGAAGGATTTGGTTGAGAGCACATATGTTTTTGTTTTGTAGGACATACCTGAAGGATTTGGTTGAGAGCACACATGTTTTTGTTTTGTAGGACATACCTGAAGGATTTGGTTGAGCGCACACATGTTTTTGTTTTGTAGGACAAACCTGAAGGATTTGGTTGAGAGCACACACATGTTTGTTTTGTAGGACATACCTGAAGGATTTGGTTGAGCGCACACATGTTTTTGTTTTGTAGGACATACCTGAAGGATTTGGTTGAGAGCACACACATGTTTGTTTTGTAGGACATACCTGAAGGATTTGGTTGAGAGCACACATGTTTTTGTTTTGTAGGACATACCTGAAGGATTTGGTTGAGAGCACACATGTGTTTGTTTTGTAGGACATACCTGAAGGATTTGGTTGAGAGCACACATGTTTTTGTTTTGTAGGACATACCTGAAGGATTTGGTTGAGTGCACACATGTTTTTGTTTTGTAGGACAAACCTGAAGGATTTGGTTGAGAGCACATATGTTTTTGTTTTGTAGGACATACCTGAAGGATTTGGTTGAGAGCACACACATGTTTGTTTTGTAGGACATACCTGAAGGATTTGGTTGAGAGCACACATGTTTTTGTTTTGTAGGCCATACCTGAAGAATTTGGTTGAGAGCACACATGTGTTTGTTTTGTCGGCCATTTGAATGGGAGCACACATGTTTGTTTTGTAGGACATGCCTGAAGGATTTGGTTGAGAGCACGCACATGTTTGTTTTGTAGGACATACCTGAAGGATTTGGTTGAGAGCACACATGTTTTTAAATTGTAGGACATACCTGAAGGATTTGGTTGAGAGCACATATGTTTTTGTTTTGTAGGCCATACCTGAAGGATTTGGTTGAGAGCACACACATGTTTTTGTTTTGTAGGACATACCTGAAGGATTTGCTTGAGAGCACACATGTTTTTGTTTTGTAGGACATACCTGAAGGATTTGGTTGAGAGCACACATGTGTTTGTTTTGTAGGACATACCTGAAGGATTTGGTTGAGAGCACACATGTGTTTGTTTTGTAGGACATACCTGAAGGATTTGGTTGAGAGCACACACATGTTTTTGTTTTGTAGGACATAGCTGAAGGATTTGGTTGAGAGCACACACGTGTTTGTTTTGTAGGACATACCTGAAGGATTTGGTTGAGAGCACACATGTTTGTTTTGTAGGACATACCTGAAGGATTTGGTTAAGAGCACACATGTTTTTGTTTTGTAGGACATACCTGAAGGATTTGGTTGAGAGCACATATGTTTTTGTTTTGTAGGACATACCTGAAGGATTTGGTTGAGAGCACACATGTTTTTGATTTGTAGGACATACCTGAAGGATTTGGTTGAGAGCACACACATGTTTTTGTTTTGTAGGCCATACCTGAAGGATTTGGTTGAGAGCACATATGTTTTTGTTTTGTAGGACATACCTGAAGGATTTGGTTGAGAGCACACACATGTTTGTTTTGTAGGACATACCTGAAGGATTTGGTTGAGAGCACACACATGTTTGTTTTGTAGGCCATACCTGAAGGATTTGGTTGAGAGCACACACGTGTTTGTTTTGTAGGACATACCTGAAGGATTTGGTTGAGAGCACACATGTTTTTGTTTTGTAGGACATACCTGAAGGATTTGGTTGAGAGCACACATGTGTTTGTTTTGTAGGACATACCTGAAGGATTTGGTTGAGAGCACACATGTGTTTGTTTTGTAGGACATACCTGAAGGATTTGGTTGAGAGCACACATGTGTTTGTTTTGTAGGACATACCTGAAGGATTTGGTTGAGAGCACACATGTGTTTGTTTTGTAGGCCATACCTGAAGGATTTGGTTGAGAGCGCACATGTGTTTGTTTTGTAGGACATACCTGAAGGATTTGGTTGAGAGCACACATGTTTTTGTTTTGTAGGACATACCTGAAGGATTTGGTTGAGAGCACACACGTGTTTGTTTTGTAGGACATACCTGAAGGATTTGGTTGAGAGCACACATGTTTTTGTTTTGTAGGACATACCTGAAGGATTTGGTTGAGAGCACACATGTGTTTGTTTTGTACGCCATACCTGAAGGATTTGGTTGAGAGCACACACATGTTTGTTTTGTAGGACATACCTGAAGGATTTGGTTGAGAACACACGTGTTTGTTTTGTAGGACATACCTGAAGGATTTGGTTGAGAGCACACATGTGTTTGTTTTGTAAGGCATTTGGTTGGGAGCACACATGTTTGTTTTGTACGCCATACCTGAAGGATTTGGTTGAGAGCACACACATGTTTGTTTTGTAGGACATACCTGAAGGATTTGGTTGAGAGCACACATGTGTTTATGAAAATGCTGGAGCAATACAGCAAGAATTCGCAGGTTCTTGTGCAGAAGAAGAAGCCGCAAAAAAGACCACGGAAACAAAACAAACCAGGTTAGTGTATCACAGGATCTATCCACCAACCAATCAGTTGTATTTTACCACCCAAGCACACTCACCATTTTAGTTGGCTAAATTGAGGCGAGATACAGTGCATGATTTTGTTGCAGCAAAACCCATCAATATTTGCCAGAATTATCTAATGTAAAAACACTTAAAATCCATCTTCATTGTCTTTTCGACACAGATCTGTAAGAGTTTGAATCCGCACATGCAATTCCTTTTCAGTGTGCATCTATTATGGCAGGGCGCAATGTCGTAATTTCATCTTGGTGAAATCTGTCCATATTCGCCGTAGATATCTCCTGACATACTTAAAATATTGTTTCTTCTAGATCACATGAAAATGTCTAAACATACTCATTTCAAGTTTCGATATCATGCTGTCAATTGTGTTTCAGTAAAATCTGTTTGTATTCAGCTTAGTTGTCTCCTGACAAATTTAAAATTCACAGAAACTTTCTTGTCAACGGCAGATAAGAGTTCTAAACCTATATTTGCATTAGTTTTTCAGTGGATATTATGCACAGAGGCAGTGACATGATTTCGTTGTCATTGCCTTATTATTGTTAGCTCACCTGGCCAGAATGGCCAAGTGAGCTTATGCGATGGCGACCGTCCGTCATCTGTATGTCGTCTGTCATCCGTCAACTTTTTCTTTAAACGACTTCTCAAGAATCACTAGGCCGATTTCAATTATATTTGGCAGGAAGCATCCCTAGGGCATAGAGATTCAAATTTGTTCAAATGAAGCCGATCGGCCAAAATCCAAGAAACACTAAAAAATCTGCTCCGAAACCACTGGAGGAATTGAGTCAAAACTCATAGCACATCATCTATTGCAATGGTAGACCCAAGTTTGTTCAAGGCAACCTGATTGCCTGATTTGCCAGGCACCCATCTTGGATGACCTAGTTTTCGCGAAAACAACTTCTCCCGAACCGCTGAAGGGATAGACCTGAAATTTGCTAAATATGCTTAGGGACCAAGGTCCATTCAAGTTTGTTTAAGGGAAGTTCGTACGTTAAAAAACATGGCCACCCATCAACCAATCAAAATTTAGCGTTTGTTGGTCATATTGGCTTTTTTGTATTTGATGTATTTTGATGGTGAAAATTGCTTTATATATGCTTATCAGTGTGGCGAGTTCAAATATGCCACTTTCGAGACTGTCAGATAAACGGTTTGACTTCCATCTCGGTTTATTTCCCCCGCCATAGGCTCCCATAGTAAAGCAATGGGCCCATAGTAAAGCAATGACTTCTCAAGAACCATTGGGCCAATCTCAATTATATTTTGGAGGAAGCATTCGTAGGGCATAGAGATCTAAGTTTGTTCAAACGAAGCGGATCGGTCAAAATCCAAGATGGCCACCGACCAAAATGGCTGATCTTTAGAAACACTATAAAAAATCTCCGAAACCACTGGAGGAATTGATTCAAAACTCATAACATATCATCTGTGGCAACGGTAGGCCCAAGTTTGTTCAAGGCAACCTGATTGACTGATTTCCTTGGCGGCCATCTTGGATGACCTAGTTTTCGCGAAAACGACTTCTCCCGAACCGCTGAAGGGATAGAGCTGAAATTTTATAAATATGCTTATGGACCAAGGGCCTTTCAAGTTTGTTCAAGGGAAATTTATACGTTAAAAAACATGGCCACCATGTATTTTGAAAATTGCTTTATATATGCTTATCAGTGTGGCCAGTTCAAATATTCCACTTTCGAGACTGTTGGATAAACGTTTTTCCTGCCATCTTGTTTTGTTTTCCCGCCATAGTCTCCCATAGTAAAGCAATGGACCAATAATAAAGCAATGGGGAATTCTTTAAACGACTTCTTCTCAAGAACCACTGGGCCAATTTCAATTATTAGCTCACCTGGCCAGAATGGCCAAGTGAGCTTATGCCATGGCGACCGTCCGGCGTCTGTCTGGCGTCCGTCCGTCCGTCCGTCAACTTTTTTCCTTTAAACGACTTCTCAATAACCACTGGGCCGATTTCAATTATATTTGGCAGGAACTATCCTTAGGGCATAGGGATCCAAGTTTGTTCAAACAAAGCCGATTTGGCCGGTGGCCATCTTGGATTTTGGCCGATTTTAGGAAATGGCTTTAAAAATCTTCTTCTCCGAAACCGCTTGGTTGATTGATTCAAAACTCACGAAATATCATATAGGGCAAGAGCTGAACCAAGTTTGTTCGAAGGAACTTGATTGGCCAAATGGTTCGGCGGCCATCTTGGATGACTTAGTTTTCGTAAAAAACGACTTATTCTGCAGACCCGCTGAACGGATCGGGCTGAGATTTTGGGGATATGATTATGGACTAAGGGCCATTAAAGTTTGTTCATGGGAAGTTGATAGGTAAAAAACATGGCTGCCGTGGACCAATCAAATTTTAGCGTGTTTGGCTGCCATGTTCAATTTTTTTATTTGATGGATTGTGAAGCCGAAATTGGTTTTCTTAACTCCACTTACTTGTCAGTCAGCTATCGTATAGCGATAACCCTATCCGTCTTCTGTATGTCCGTCCATCCATCTGTTTGTCCGTCACCAACAATGAAGGCTCATTTTGTTATTTCTTGACGGATTGACACCAAACTTGGTCACAATGTTAATGACGGCATCTAATATCTGTGTTGTGAAAATGAAACTGATAGGACGTCAAATGCCAGGGTTATCACTCCTTAAATATTGGCAGTCTCACTTTCATAGGGCAAATGGTTTGTTCCCACCGTCTTATCACCATGTCAGATTTTATTGCCAAACTAGATATTAAATTCCAATTACAGTTAAATTCCGTGTATATTGCGCACTTTTTTGCTCAAATTACATGTTATAAAAAGCTACTGCGCACTATACACAAGGATAAATATTTGTCACATTTTTTCCCCCAGAATTTTTCCTCAGAATCGCAAAATTCAGGGCTGAAATATGATTTTATGGATCGGGAATCAGTCGGGAATAATGATCGCATTCTAACATGTCTATAATGGTACTATCTCTACAAGATCGTTAAAATGTCTTACTACTGTCTAAATATTGTGTTATACCTTTATTAAATACCATAAAGTGTTGTAAAATGATCAAATAAACCATCATTTAACTTTTTTACAACGCCATTATTTCCTGTAATTTGTTCTAATTTATTTCTATAAAGGGAGGTTACTCCTGTCTTCCCAAGTTGAACATAGATGTTTAAACTCCATAGATTGCTACACAGATATGGACATATATGTGTTAAAAAAATAATGCTAGAGCCGATGTTTTTCAAGGTGATCTAGCATTTACATAGATATAGAAAGGAATGTTTTATATGTACTAAACGGCACAATGTTTTGACCAATCGGCGGGCAGGATGATTATGATTGACAGGTTAAGGTTAAAGGTCACAGCCATCAATGTATGACGAAGTAACTGTAGAAACGAAAGGATGAGAATAGAAAATCATTTCAAATTGAAGATAATTCAATTTATTTAATAAACAATGCGTGGAATAAACTAGATTATAGCACTATATTATAATATATTATGATGATGATATACTATAATATATTATATAAACCCCACCCCCACTCAAACAATACCCACAATTGATCACTGTCGATTTTGTAAACGGCAGGCGGTCAGCTCTATCACCTTTGTTTATTGTACTTCTGACCGCGTTAATCAACCCACCCCGCCCCACCACCTGACTACACTGCCTGTGAACCGAGTCTTGAAACCACTCATCTACTGCGTATATGATTGAACAAAATCTCATGGGGTCGCCTTTGATATAGTTATCAAAGTAATTACCGGCACTGTTAGAGTGAGCCAAAATGGATTTGAGGTGGTTTTTTTTATTAAAATCGATTTTATTCTCAAGTATCAGCGCACAAAACTCATATTTTTTGAATTGAAACAAAATAAATATCCGAATTTTTATGTTCTAACGACCATTTATGTTAATGAGCTCTGCTCAAATCAAATTCGGATTCTAACCTGTTTCCATCATGTTAATGAGCTCTGCTCAAATCAAATTCGGATTCTAACCTGTTCTGATGGAAATTATATTTGTATTTTTATATCATTCAATAGTTTAATACAAAATATTTGCTAAAAGTGTAGGCGAATGATATTCCCATGATTAAACAACAGAGTAACGCACACCACAAACAAGATTTTATAAGGAAAGCGTATTCAACACGCAGTAAGTCATTGATTTTTTTGTTACCAGTTTTCGTTCACATGTCTCTCAATCTTACTGCGCACTATACATGAAAACGTTTTTTTCAGGCTGATTTTGGTTAAATTTAGGGGTGCGCACTATGCACGATAGCGCAATATACACAGGATTTAACGGTAACAGATTAACCTTTCCAATACTGCAGAAATATTTAAGATATGTATTATGTGCTCTGACATCTATGCTCTTAAAAATATTTGAAATGTATTTGATTGAAATTTGTTGCTGCCTTTGGCAGCAATGAAAGTTGTAGCTGCCTAAGGCAGCAATAACTTTCAGTCAAATTATTTTCTAAATCAACTCCAGCTCACCCTACCCCTGCTGCTAACTCGGTGATTCAGCCAGATGTGCATGTGTTAAATGGATTGTGTGGTGGTGGGGAATAACCTGCTATAAAGACCACCTACCTGCCTTTAGAGACCATTTTCTTCAAATTGTACTTAAACCTCTAGTAACCGTCTGACTGAGTTTTGCAGATGACATATTCCAAAGGTTATATCTCTGAACGTGATAAATATTTTGAAAACAATTGGACTGAAAGTTGTTGGTGGCTAAGCCACCAACAACTTTCAGTCAAATTGTTTTCAAAATATTCAACAAGTCAAGAGCTTTTGAAAATTGAAATTCTTGGCTGCACTGGCTTGCAGCAGTGAGACAGTTAAGAAACCAGCTGTTGTTAGCACTGATATCATCTATTTTCACTTAAACATTGTTCAAAATCACTAATGCAAAAAAAACCAGTCCAGAGATTGTTGTCAATATCTCGAAAACTAAATCATTTGACTGAAAGTCATTGGAAGTGACACCGATAGATGTAAAACTTAAGTAAGATTAGTTTGATATGCCAATGTTCCAGGTGAGCGATACAGGCCCATTGGGCCTCTTGTATTTGGTAGGAAGCATTCATAGGGCATAGAGATCTAGGTTTATTCAAACGAAGTAGATCGGTCAAAATCCAAGATGGCCACCGGCCAAAATGGCTGATTTTTAGAAACACTTAAAAAATCTCCGAAACCGCAAGAATTGATTCAATACTCATAACACATCATCTATGGCAATATTACACCCAACCTTGTTCAAGCCAACCTTATTGGCCTATTTGCTTGGTGGCCATCTTGGATGACGTAGTTTTCCCGAAAACGACTTCTCCCGAACCGCTGAAGGGATAGAGCTGAAATTGATTAAATATGCTTATGGACCAAGGGTCATTCAAATTTGTTGAAAAGAATTTCATACGTTAAAAAACATGGCCGGCATCAACCGATCCAAATTTAGCATTTGTTGGTCATATTGGTTTTTTTATATTTGATGTATTTTAATGGCGAAAATTGCGCTATATATCCTTATCACGGTGGCGAGTTCAAATATGCGACCTTTAAGACTGTCGGATAAATGGTTTGGCTACCATCTTGGTTTGTTTTCCCGCCATAGGCTGCCATAGCAAAGCAATGGGGAATTCTTTAAACAACTTCTTCTCAAGAACCACTGGGCCAATTTCAATTATATTTGGTGGGAACAGTCCTTAGGGCATAGATATTCAAGTTTGTTCAAATGAAGCTGGTCGGACAATTTGGGTGGTGGCCATCTTGGATGTTGGCCGATTTTTAGAAAATTCATTAAATATGATCTAGGGCAACAACTGAAACATGTTTGTTCAAGAGAACTTGATTGGCCAAATAGTTCGGTGGCCATCTTGGATGACCTAGTTTTTTCGAAAACGACCTCCAGAACCGCTGGAAGGATCAGGCTGACATTTGGGAGATTTGATAATGGCCTAACGGCAGGGCTTCCACTAATTTCTAAACACAGGAACGCCGAGACTTCCTGGGTAATACCATTGGGAGTCCAAGCAAGAAACATGGAAGTCTAAAATGGTTCAAATACATGTAATTTGGTTAAAAAGATTGGTTTTAGAGGTGTCAGGGCCAAAAAAGAGGAAGTCCAGGACTTCCTTGGTATGTTTTTGGGGAGTCCAAACATGAACTTTGGGAGTATAGGACTCCCAGACTTCCACTAGTGGAAGCCCTGCCTAAGAGACATTAAAATTTGTTGATCCATCAAAAAATATGTCTGCCGTGGCCCAATCAAAATGTAGCATGTTTTGTGGCCATATTGAATTTTTTTATTTTGACGAATCTTGAAGCTGAAATTGGTTTTATATATGTGTTTGGGCATTCTGATTTCAGATTTGCCATTTTCGAAACTGTCGGATAAACGTTTTAGCAGCCATCATGGATTATTTTCCAACTAGAAACTCCCATGTACTAAAGCAATAGGAAATGTGTATTTCACATCAAGAGTATACTTACCTCCCTAGATACTTTTGATATTGCTAAATATCGGCTTTCACTCAATAAAACACTCAGATTAAAAACAGTTAGGTGCCCCTACTGGGCAGGGAGTCAGAGGTAGTCCGGCGGATGCTCGCCCCACCACCGCGCATGCGCCGACTACTACTTCCTCTTTGCTCATTTATTGGCAAAGGGTTACATGCGGTTTTGTGTTCTTTATACTTTTCTGCGCGTTACCTTGTTTTTTGCTCACGTTTGACGATTATTTTTCGGTGGAAGCATGTCGGAAAGGGAGGATTCGCCTTTAGAAGGAGCGGGATCGCTTTATCAGGTGAATTCTTTGATATGCTAGCGTGTTTTGTTCCGGTTTAATGTATTTCCGGGACTCGCGCTTACCGTGATTAGCGCCTGATTATGTTGGTTTATTACAACATGGTGCTTCATATGTCTCATTTCTCTTTGTGTTTTGTCCACAGGTATCGCATAGACGCTTTGATGGACTTCTCGGCACAAGAGGATATGTTTTCTCTCCACCACGGTTCCATTTCCTACTAATACTGTTAGGTTATCTAACCAAAAAATCTATGTTCAGTGAGTTGGAGGCCTGTTATAAAGGTCTTCTCACTTTGCCCTCTTGCTCCAATTCCTTCCCCTTAGGTGGAGAGAATGTAGAGGCGTACTATGGTGGAGTTCTCCGGTTCATCACGTTGGATGGTTTGTCTATACAAGGGTCAGGTATCTAATTATTGTAAACAAAAGGGGAGATAATTTCCCTTTTTGCCAATGCTAGAATTGGAAGGAGTTATCTCTGTATATCTGATTGTTGTGTACTCGAAATGCCAATTCAACGGAAATGTTCCGGTTACTTATACAATTCGTTCTTGCACTTGGTGCTTGTTGCGGATCGATTAATTTGGTCACGAGAGTGATGACGTCATAATCGGCCTTGGCCTTTTTATTAACAATTAACGTTTTGTCCATGGCTGGTTCTTCTTGATTTCTGATCTTGATGATCCTGTCCTCTCTTTTTAGTTGGTTTTGAGTTCGCTAACCTTAACTATCTTGCTCATTGTCCCTGTCCTTTGTCCTGTTTCAGAGACCTGGTTGCCCGTCCTGCGGGAGGTTTCTTAAAAGCCGCTTCGTCCCGCACTTGTGCTTCAGCTGCAGTCCCTGTGGACCGTTGCTGAAGTGCGACGTATGTAAGCAGTGGGGGGGCGAATTAATGTCTGATTTTCTCGCATTGCAGGCAAGGGAGAAGGTAATGGAGGAAGAGAGGAAGAAGAAGGAGAAAGTTTGTAAGAAGGGTAAGAAGAAGGCCTCATCCGCGGTGGATATGGAGGCCTTCAGGTCCGAAATGTTGCAAGAGATGCAGAGGACAATAAAGGATCTGGTCCCAGAGTTGCTTCGTGGCATGCTCCCTGGGCCAGCTCCTTTGTTGTCCTCGGCATCTGCTTACGAGCAGGTGATCCCCGCCTCTGAATCCGGTCTCTTTAGGTCCGGTCCGGTTGTGGATTCAGAGGTGGCTCCTTTGTTGGGGGCAGTCCAAGGCCCTGGCAGCAGGTTGTTGCTGGGACCCGCGGTCTGCTCATCAGACCCCGGGTATCCGCGCGCCGAAGGTGCCAAACCCTCCTATGGCACCTTTCCTGGCCAGTCCGGGTTAGCTCTCTTTGCTGACCCGGAGTCTAATCTTTCTGGCCAGGAAGAAGAGGATCTCCTGCTGGGGTCGCCTTCTGAGGACGTGGCCATGGAATACGACGTCTGTGCACCCCTCGCGGGGAATGCAGGCGACGTGTTCCATGGTTCTACTCACGCAGGAGTAGATTTCACGGTCCAGAGGGTGTCCCCGGGCGGTGCTGTTGACCACGGATACCGCATACCTCGGCTTGCCGATGGTATGGCTGGTGCTGGTCAGACCCGTGGTAGAGCGGTGTTTACCCCGCGCTCTGCCACGGCGCCTGCTCCTGGTCAAGCCGCGGAATTTAGCATGCCTGCTCTCTCGGGCCCGCATGCTTTTCCAGGCTTGCCAGGGGTATCAGCTTACCCGCCGTCGACATCAACTGCGAGTGCTCTGGAGGAAGACGAAGGCCCTCGTCTAGTAGAGCGCTCGCAGTTAGCCACGGAGGAGGATTGGTCGGACGCTTGCCAGTGGCTGGTAAGTGTTCGGCCAGATCTACCCGTGGAGCTGCCGGCTAGCCAGCGTGACCATAGGCCGTGGTTAGCTGGTAGGCCGGCGGCTACCGCTATGCCATCTCTGCCGCTTGCTGAGCATGTCGTGGACATGTTCGAAGCGGCAGAGGCGTCCATTAAGGTGAATGGACGTCTCGCGAAGGCCCCTCGCGAGGTGGCGAAGCGGTGCCGCATCGTGCCCCTGGATTACCAGCGGTACGGTGTGGTGCCGAAGCCAAGCGTTGATGATCGCGCGGCTTTGGGCGAAGATGCGCGGCCGGGCTCCCGTTCTGACACGGGAGTCTTGTGCTCGAACGCGTTGCGTTCGGCGAATGCCGCGCTGCGGGATGCGGAGGAGAGTGGGAGGGCGTCGATTGCCGCTCTGTCCCACGTCTCCCAGCTGCTACAAGGGGTGGTAGCGGCTTCCGCATCACGCCAACCAAGCCCGGTGACAGTCCAGAGAGCCATTCAGGATGGTATCAACCTGGCTTTGGACTGTTTGACGCGGGCGGTAACCAGAAGTGTCCGGGCGAGGCGCACGTTTGCGCTTGACAATCTGTGCCCGTCCCAGGACCTGTATAATAGGCTGCTGCGGACGCCTATGACAGGTCCTGGTCTCTTTGGAGGTGAGGGATGCAGGCACCTCCAGGAGACGGTCACTCTGGTTAATAACCAGAGGGCGCTGCGGGAACAATTTGAGGTGCTCCGGCGGGAGCGTGTTCGCGCGGCACCCCCTGCGTATCGTCCTCTGCAGGCTCGAGGTGGTGCTGGCCAGGTCAGAGGCCAGCCACCGTCGCAACGTAGGCCTAGGCCACGGGCGATTCGGCCAGCAGCGAGGGGGGCGCAGGCTCCCCAGCCGCACCCAGCCAGACAGCCGCCCGCGCACCGTGGTGCGCGCGGCGCTGGGCGGGGCGCGCGGGGATCTGGTCGCGGTAATCGGGCCTGATGGCCTGGTTACCGCGGTGGGAACCACTCCGGTGTTTCAGGCCGAGAGAACAGTGCCACTCTGGCCCTCCTTATGTCCACCTCTATCCCTAGGTGGACCGGTGGGCGGCCGTTTGGCCGCCCACTTGCCAGAGTGGAAGCGGTTGACTCGGGACCGTTTAGTCTTGCGATGGCTTTCGGTCGGGTATCGTCCCGACTGGGTGTCAGGCCCGCCATCGCGACTGTCTCTCGCGCCGATCTGGACTCCCATTCCACGGGATCCGGATCAGAGGTTGTGTATAGAGGAGGAAATAAATTCCCTCATACTAAAAGAAGCCATTCAGCCGGCACAGCGGTGCCCGGGCTTCTATTCAACCCTGTTCTTGGTAACAAAAAACACCGGAGGGTGGAGGCCGATTCTCAACCTCAAGCCGTTGAACAAGTTCATCGAGACACCCAGTTTCAAGATGGAGACTGTGCGCTCGGTGTTGGCGGGGTTAGAGCGAGGGATGTGGACAGCGTCGATAGATTTGAAGGATGCTTATTTCCACATTCCCATAGAGAGGAGTTTCCGTCGCTTCCTGAGATTTGCATTTCAGGGCCGGCGGTGGGAATTCAGGGTGTTACCCTTCGGAATTTCCACGGCTCCTCGGGTCTTCACCCGTGTGGTTCTCGCGATCACTGCATACCTCCGCAGGAGAAGCATAGCAGTCCACACGTACATAGACGACTGGCTGTTGAAAGCACACACCCGGGAATCGTTGTCAGCCAATCTGGAGATTGTTTTGAAAACTCTCTCGGACTTGGGCTGGCTGATCAATTTCCCGAAATCAGAGCTAACTCCATCCCAGAAGTTTGTTTACCTGGGCATGTTCTTCGATCTGGAGACGGGGTATGTGTACCCCACTCAGGAGAGGGTTCAAGTACTCATCTCGGTAATTCAGTCGGTGTGCGACAGTCGTCATGTCCTGGCACGGGTTTACTTGAGAATGCTGGGTTTGATGGTTTCTTTGGAACCAGTCATTCCGCAGGCCGCCTTGCGCAGGCGCCCGATCCAGTTGTTTCTCATGACACAGTGGACCCAGAGTTCAGGTTCGCTGGACTCGAACGTGTCGGTGTTGGCGCCTCTGATTCACCACCTGCAATGGTGGTTGAATACAGAGAATCTCTTGCCGGGGGTTTTGCTAACCCCTCCCCACCCTCAGGTGACTGTGTATACAGATGCATCGATGGAGGGGTGGGGAGCTTGTCTGGAAGAGTCCACAGTATCAGGGCTTTGGGATCTGGATCAGTCCAAGGAACATATCAATCTACTGGAGCTAAGAGCAGTAGTCCTGGGCCTGGAACATTTCTTAAAGAATGTTCAGGGCAAGATTGTTCTCATTCGTTCAGACAACTCGACAGTAGTGACTTACATAAACCGCCAGGGCGGAACGAAGTCGCCCAGTCTCTGTATGATGACATGGAAACTGCTTTGTTGGTGCCTGGATCATGGGATCACCTTGAAAGCAGTTCATATTCCGGGGAGGTTAAATCTGCTAGCAGACTCATTGAGCCGAAGGATGAGTGTTTTACCCACGGAATGGCAACTAAATCAATGTGTGGCGGATCGTCTGTTCGACCATTGGGGGAAACCCAACATAGATTTGTTCGCAATGAAGAAGAATGCGAAGATGACGACGTACGTCTCTCCGATTCCAGACCCAAGCGCTTTCGCAACAGATGCGTTAGCTATCAGCTGGGAGGGAATGTATGCATACGCATTCCCCCCAGCAATCCTGATTCCAAAGGTGCTTCAGAAAATCAGGCAGCAGGAGTGCCAAGTGCTTCTGATCGCCCCGGATTGGCCAAGCCGATCGTGGTATACGGATCTGCTGGACCTTCTGGTCTGCAATCCGGTTCCGCTGCCTCTGATGGACAACCTTATCTTCCAGGGCAAGGCCCTTCACGACAATCCGTCAATGTTCCGATTGACTGCGTGGATGTTGTCAAGGAATCTAGAATTAAGGAGGGCTTTTCTGAGCAAGCGGCCATGTTTATGGCCAAAGCCAGGAGGGGGTCAACCTCCAGAGCATATAATTATAAAATCAACAGATTTGCAGAGTGGTGCTCAAAAAGATGTATTGATCCAATGGAATCATCTATTCAGGTAGTGGCTGATTTCCTCTGTCACCTATATGATGCCTATAGCCTCAAGCCTAACTCTATTGCTGGTTATAAGTCAGCTTTAATGACTGTTATTCCTTGCTTGGCTAATAGGGGGAGTGATGAAGTAAGTACATTAAATGTATTAATTAAAGGCATGGGCAATCTAAGACCAAGGAATCCTCCACTGATTCCGTCTTGGAGTTTATCACTGGTGCTCCAGGTACTAGGTGATAAGCCTTTTGAACCACTTAGTTCCATTTCTATGAAAATGTTAACTCTTAAAACTGTATTTTTAATTGCTGCGGCCTCGGCGAGGCGTAGGAGTGAAATTCACGCCTTATCAGCCGAGGTTGACCGTTTTGTGGTTACAGGGGAAGGCCTTAAGCTTCTACCTAGGATTAATTTCTTGTCTAAAAATCAGTCATTGAAATATCCAGGTCAACCTATTTTTTTGCCATCTTTAACTAGATATGATCCTAATTCTAAAGTATGGTGCCCCGTACGGGCGCTGCTTCGGTACAAACAGCGTACTTCGGAGTGGCGTACCGACCAGTCAGCGTTATGGTTGTCATATATTGAACCCCATGGTAGGGCGTCTAAGGACACCATTTCTAGGTGGATTGTGGAATGTATTCAATTTTGTCACAAATCCGCCACCGGGCGACAGGTTGACGTGGCCAAGGCTCACAGTGTCCGCGGTGTCGTGACATCCACTGCCCTGTTTAATGGGGTCCCTGTGGATGATATTATGTCAGTGGCTCAGTGGCACTGTGAGTCGAGTTTTACAGACCATTACCTCCGTGACACCTCTAACCCTCTCGCCTTGTCGATTTTGAAACAATAACCGCTTTATGTTTGTGAAGAGTGCCTCCGCATTGCTTATATACTTCGCCATTCAGCGACGGTGACAACCACTTGTCGGGACTGTATCATCCTTCTCTACTGGATTCATGATGACAGCTTCCTAGTACAACAAGGTCAGTCTTGTTCATGTGTTGTTCATTGTTTTGTATTGTCACGTTACCCAGTGTTATTAATATGGTGATGGTTTATGTGGGTTGTGGTTCTTTAGAGAGAGTATACGAAAATGGAGCCTTTTCGTCTCTGTCCTATAGTACTTAGCACTAGTACGAAGAGAGCGTGTAGGACATTGAGGTCATTTAATCTTCCTCCCAAGGGAGGGGGGGGAGCGCATATGACAAATCGGTCATCTCTCAGGCATCGGTTGTGTTATCCGATGGTTTATCAAATCCTGACTGTGTTTTCACACAGTTTCAGACGTCATAAGTGCCTTAAACGCTTGAAAGCGTATAGGGAAGAGCTGGTCTTTTGACCTCGCCTCCCTCCCGCCAGATTCACTTTCGAATTCTGGCAATATCAAAAGTATTAGGGAGGTAAGTATACTCTTGATGTGAAATAAACGAAATCTAGGATTTCTTTTTTCACGAGAGAGTTGATACTTACCTCCCTAGATACTGACCCGGCCTCTCCGCCCCACAGAGGCTCGGTCTTCAGGCTCTTGGTAGTTGCATGTGTTAGCCAATAAATGAGCCAGAGGAAGTAGTAGTCGGCGCATGCGCGGTGGTGGGGCGAGCATCCGCCGGACTACCTCTGACTCCCTGCCCAGTAGGGGCACCTAACTGTTTTTAATCTGAGTGTTTTATTGAGTGAAAGCCGATATTTAGCAATATCAAAAGTATCTAGGGAGGTAAGTATCAACTCTCTCGTGAAAAAAGAAATCCTAGATTTCGTTTATTTGGCAGAAAACATACTTAGGGCAGAGATACACGTTTGTTTAAATGAAGCTGGTCTGTAATTTGCCTGGTGGCATCCTGGATTTTTGAAATGCCTTTAAAAATCTTTTCCGAATCCGCATGGGGGATGGATTCAAAACTCATGACAGGTTATTTACGGAAACGGCTGAATCCAGTTTGTTCAATGGAACTTGATTGCCTAATGCTTTAGCAGTCATCTTGGATGACCTGGTTTTCATGAAAACAACTTCGTATCCAGAATCGCTGAACGGATTGGGCTGAAATTTGGGAGATATGATAAGGGACTAAGGGCCGTTAAGTTTTGTTCAAAAGTAGTTGATACATAAAGAAACATGGCTTCTGTTTTCTTGTTATAATTCTGCTCAGCTCTGTAGGGTTCTACTTATTGTTGATGGCATTTCTGGTTGAAATGCCTGTGATGCAGGTGAGCGATACAGGCCCCTTGTGCCTCTTGTTTTTAAAGTATGATGATGTATTGTCATTTGCCATTAATGGTATATTGTCAACTCTTAATGTGTATTTATCTAAAATGTTTGGCCGGGGTGTTGAGGGCGTCATCTGATGGCCTTGTCACACAGAGATCTAAGATGTCACTCAAGTATCTGATGTCATAATTCAGTATGTCACACCTTAGCCGACATGACAATCAAAATAACGTAGCTCCATCACAAAAATTAAAAAGACCATCACTAACATGTACGAATTGTATGTTTTTGAGGGATTTACAATTTAATAAACATTTTGTTGAATATTCAGCACCTTGACCAGTGAGTGAATTTGTTCAAGAAAAAGTGTGAGTCTTGTTGTGGAGTGGATGAGTCTCATGGTGTGGGAATAAATCATTAATCCTTTAACCCTTTAAGACTTGAATTTGTTCAAGAATATTAAAATTTTCTCAGAAAATGTCAATTTGCAGACCAAGAGAAACCTATTTTTGGAAATTTACCACTGGAATGACTGGCTCTGTTATCGAGCCAGTCATTCCAGTGGTAAATTTTCAAAAATTGGCTTTTCTTGGTCCGCAAATTGACATTTCTTAAGACCACTGCAGAAGCCATTTTTGGCTCATAGGTGTTAAAGGGTTAAAATTAAGATTCTGGCGATCCAGGTTTCAACGTTTCAAATAGATTTCAACACTCTGGGTAGAAATGAATCCTTCTATTATCACACATCTGTATATAATAGAGAAATCCAATCTGTCATTCAAGTATTGACATCATAATCAATTACGGCACATGTAGGTTCACATCACGATCATAATTGTCAGAAATATTCCGTCATAAACCTGGAATAGACTGTCAAGTTGTCTTTACTATTTAATAACCATTATATTGAATATTTTGAAACTAATTTGACTGGTGCTGTTGCTGCCATAGGCAGCCGCAGCACCCAGTCAAATTAGTTTCAAAATATTCAACAGCTTTCCTAGTTTTCTGGAAATTGAGATTCATGGAGTACAGTGTTTGATCCCAACACGGTCACAGTATAGGTGGAGCTTAGTTAGAGATGGGCAGGGCATAGCTAAAACTGAATTCATCCATTGTAATTATTTCGTTTCCTAGTTCCCAGTGAGCAGGACGCCTTAGCACCCAGTGAGCAAGAGTTGGATGATATGTGGGACGAGGTCTCCTCTGATTTATCCGCTTTCTGTCAAGGACGCGAGGAGATCCCTACAGATGTCGCACCATTTGATGCTGCTTCTGAAGTTGAAATTGACCAACAGAGGTATGATAAGGACGTTCTCAAATTGACCAACAGAGGTATGATCAGTACGATCTCAAATTGACCAACAGAGGTATGATCAGTACGTTCTCAAATTGACCAACAGCGGTATGATAAGGACGATCTCAAATTAAACCTTTCTTTGTTCACATACCACAGTGGGGGTAACTCTTGATTGAATAAATTAACAACCTACAGGAGAATAAAATGCACTTATCTGGCAATGCAGGTGTGCTCTGTATTTCCTCTGTCCTTTCATCCATCTGTCTGTCGCTGCATGCATCTCGGCGTGTGCGTGTGTGCGCGTGCATGCATGTGTGTGTCTCCTTGCAGATTCTGTTTTAACCCTTTAACACTCAAGCTGGACGAAATCGACGTCTGCAGTGAGAAATATCCATTAGCAGACACAATAATACTATTTTTGAAATTTTACCAATGAAATGACCGAGCCAGTCATTCCAGGGGTAAATTTTTAAAAATTAGTCTTGTTCTGTAAATGGACATTTTCTGAGAAGATTGGAATTTTCTTGAAGAAATTTGAGGTTTATAGCCGGGTCAAGCATTAACCCTTTCTCTCATGAATTCCCCATGTCTCATTTTCAACGCTACCATTAACAGGAAAACTTAAATACTGAGATTAATTTGACTGGAACCCGTTGGTGCCTAACGCAACAACAGATTCCAGTGAAATTAATTTCAAAATATTAAACGGAATAATTTCTATATCGTAAAGAATTTACTTGTTCAGGGATTTGTCTGTGAAAATGTTAGGGGAATTAAGAGACAGACAGTATTGAGAGGCTAACTGTTTCAAAACTATTATACTGCATCTCACTCACGTTAACCTTTTCAACCATTTAACTAACCCTTGTTCAATTCAGCAATGACCAATTCTTTTTGACATAAGGACTATTCTGTTTAATATTTTGAAACTAATGTTGCTGAGAGCTTTTGATGATATTTATATTCAAACACTTTCCTCTATAGTTGTCTTGAAATTGAGACGCTCTAACACTGACATTTCCATGGTTAGGCTTGCAACTGGACCTCTGCGGAGGCCGGTGTTGGCTGCCTTTACTATTAAAGGGCTAATGGTCAAGATTGGTTGAGTAAAAAACAAGTTTTGCTACGTGTAGGTCCATTTACAGGCCCAAAGATGTAATTTTTGAAAATTCACCAGTGGAATAACTGGGTTCTTGTCCTGCAATTGGCTGCAAATGGACATTCCTCAAGACCACTGCAGAGGCAGATGTCAACAAATCTGTGGATGAAACGGTTGACGCTGGAAATGTTAGTGTCTCAATTTCAAGACAACTATAAATGAAAGCTTTTGAATATTTTGAAAATATCTACTAAAGCTCCAAGCCAAATTAGTTTCAAAATATTCAACAGAATCTTCCTTACATTGATCAACAAGGAAAATCATGTACAAGTTAAGATCTGGAATGTTCTGCAACTTCTATAGATTTTAAATCCCTTCTAAACCCTATTATGAGGCGAATTGAAAATCTTCTCCATTATGAAGTAAATAATTACTACTAGAGTACCCCGCCCCCCCCCCCCCCCCCCCTCCAGTTTTGAATGATGACAAGAGTTACCCATAGAATATCCCTCTATAGTTTTATCGAGATCCGCTCATTACTTACAGGGGAGTAGTGATTTAAAAATTTAAGGTTTGGGCGGGATAATGTGCCCTTGTAAAACCCACCAAGGTAATGAATCGAAAATGGACCTTTCCATTTTTAGCAATACCCCGCCCATCACAAGCTAAGCTCCACCCTTACCTTGCCGTGTTGGGATTGATCGATCCCCAAATGCCCTAGCTATCAATTTCCTGAAAACTATACAGGGAAGCTGTTGAATATTTTGTAACTAATTTGACTGGGTGCAACAGAGCACAGTCAAATTAGTTTCAAAATATTCAACAGAATATTTATTAAATAGTAAAAGCAAACAATTTGTACAACAACGCATAGACCGTCTTCAAATACGCGTTCGTGACGTACTTATCGACGTCATTCATTATGATGTCATTGTACACATCACAGTTCATTATGACATCATATGATGGGTGGGTACTCTGGAAAGGTGAATTGGGCTCAATAATGATGTCGATAGGTATCCCTTGATTATCCATATCCTCATCACGTTTTATCAAGGTACATTATTTTATCATAATGGAGGAGTAGTGACAGGGCTTGAAAATGAAGTTTTTCCTGATGGTTGCCCTTAAGACTTTCCTGGATATTTTAACATTTAATTGTGGAGCACCCTGCTAAAACCCAAGAAGTCTCCGTACTGATGTCGGCACTTATCCCTCAAATAGGTGTGTGAAGTTTAAGTGTGATTGGATGGAAACTGAATGAGGAGTAGTAAAAAGAAAAAAAGTCCACATCGCCAAGAAGAACACAAGATTGCAGGATTTAGAGATCCATTCTGGATCTAAAAAGAATTAGTCTGTGAGTGTTCAATGTTTGTGTTAAAATTATATGATGCAGTATGTAAGTTTTCAAGCAATTAGCCACTCAATACTATCTATCTCTTCTTAATCCTTTGACACGCATAACAGCCAAAAAACAGCCTCAGCTGTGGTCTTCAGAAATGTCCATTTGCGGACTAAGAGATTATTTTTGAAAATTTACCACTGGAATAACTCGCCAGTCATTCCAGTCGTGAATTTTCAAAAATAGTCTTCCTAAAAATTTGACATTTTCTATGAGAAAATTTAACTGTTCTTGAACAAATATGAGGGTTAAAGGGGTAATCCTGTAGTGGTCAAGAAGACTGAGGTTGTTGCTTAGTGAATGTCTATTTACAGACTCGTAAAGAGAAGACAATTTTTGAAAATACACCAATGGAATAACTGGCTCAGTAAATTTTCAAAAATGTCATCTCGGTCTGAAAATGACATTTTCTATGAGATTTGAGTGATAATGTATAGATACCATTCTTATCTCATGTCCCATCATCTGCTATTCTCTTATCTCTTTCAGAGTAGATGCGATGGTTCGTATCCAGATCGCTTTGCGAGGGAAAAGAGCAGGAGAGGCTATGGCACTATTTCGCGCAGCCAGGTGAATATTGACTTATTTTTGAAACACTGCCTCTGCTTATTATCTCCGTTAAATGCGTTTTATTAGCTAACGTGTCCTTTAAGTGAGTTTATTTCATGGCGACCATCCTTAATCTGTCCATCCGTCCATCCATCTGTCCCCCATGTTAACTTTTTCTTTAAATGACTTCTCAAAAACCACTAGGCCGATTTGAATTATATTTGGCATGCAGCATCCTTAGGATATAGAGATCCAAGTTGTTCAAACGAAGGCGATTGGCCAGTGGCCATCCTGGATTTTCGCCGATATTAAGGGAACTTGAATGGCCGAATGTTTCGGCGGTCATCTTGGATGGTTTAGTTTTAAATTTTGTTCAAGGATTTCTTTTATTTGATGGATTTTAAAGCCAAAATTATTTTTATATAGGTTTTAGCGTATGCTAATTTCTGCTGATTTCAAATTTACCACATTGGAAACAGTCAGATAAATGGTTTGGCAGATGTCTTAAATCTGATGCCCACCAAAAATGCCTATACTAAAACAATAGGAAATTTAAAATATCTCGAAACGTGAAGACCGATTTAACCAAATAGGAAAGATGCTTTGGCCATAGCCAAAATACTGAGATATATGGAATCATCAGCTACCAACACCATAGGAGTTCTCAAAAACAACCGAACTAGGTATACCGATGACCCTGTAGTAGTAAAACCATCAGCAGAGCAGAAAGCGTTGCGGCTGCGCATCTATCAAAGTGACGACTGCACCAAACTATGCGGAGAACGCATTGACATTCTGCACCACATCAGTGAACACTTAAAAGATCTTGTTATTCAACAAGCAGATTCTCTAGCAGATGAAATTACCAGGGCTCCCAGCGGTCCTACTTTTCCTACTTTTTGGACATGCGTCCTACTTTGTCCTACTTTTCCTACTTTTTAGGGTCATGTCCTACTTTTCTGAAAGAAGACGTAAGATAAATTATTGTTTGTGTGTTTTTCTCTCCAACATGTCCAATAAATGTCTGTTTAGTATAAAACTATTCTGGTTTTCATCATAAATTGAATACTAACAGTAATATGGCTACACCTGTCATTTTGTTGTTGGTAGATGCTACCAACATTCAGATGTATTGGTATTTAGTTGATAATTTTGCAAGAAAATTAGATGATGATAATAAAGGTCTGTTGGAGGAACAAAAAAAGCATCAGAGTGAAATTGAGTCCAGTCAAAAGGTTATAGCCGAGGCTGGCAGACGATTGTCGACTGCATTTAAATCTAAGAAAACAGATCCAGCAGAAATACATGCAACACAGGCTCTTCTTGAATCTGGTCAAAAAACATTAGAAAAGGCAACATGTGCTATGAAATCAGTTAATGAAAAGCTAGCGAAAAAGAAAAAGTGATGTTCAATTATAAGTGCCAGTACCATACACTAGACTAACAATTTAATAAGTTCATGCAAACAGTAATTTAAATGTAATTGTTACTATTTTAGTTTATCATGAGATACTGATGTTGCCAGTATTCATACATGTAATGTGTAGATGCGTGCTGATCCGATTGTTATATCACAAGGTAGACAATACAGGAGTGTATTTTAGGGATTATTTCTACTAACCCAGATGGGGTAGTAAATTATTGATTTTACTCACCTGCAGCAATCTTCACTACCTCTGTGTTTGCTTATACAGACCCAAATTTGATTGTTTCTATTATAGTAAGACATATTGCAAGCTTATTAAGTCTTCATTCGTGATTTTATCTTAAAACTTTAACACACTTATCAGCCCAAAACAGTTTGGACTGTTTCTGCAGTTTCTGATACATGTCCATTTGTAAGTCCAAGAGAATGTTATTTTTGTAAACTTACCACTGGACTGACTGGCTCAATAGCGCCAATCAATCCAGTGGTAAGTTTTCAAAAACAGCATACTTTTTGTTTTGCAAATGGACGCTTTCTGAAGTTTAAAAAAAGTAAAATTTGTCATGGAATATATGTATTTGTCGAACTTTATTTTATGTCCCGATATCATTAGTAACCGAAGCTGGTAGTAGAGCTATAGTTTTGCTAAACCACATGAACTTTTACTATCCTCAGGTTAGCTGGGTACTATTGAAATCAACTCTGTCACAATAATGCTGATATATCACAAAAATGCTAAGTTTCTGATTTCAAGCTTTGTCAGTTGTGAATTAGTTACAAACCATGTGTAGAGAAGAAATTGTAATCACACATTTAACGTGTTTAAAGGCTGAGTATTAGATATTTGAAATATAATAATCAGCCTTTAAACATGTTAACTGTGTTATTACAAATATTCTTTACACATGGTTTTATTGCTTTCCATTGGTCAGACATACTGGCAATATCAGTATCTTTTTTCTTTAATTATTGAATCTTTAGAAATAAAATCAAAGGAGGTGAAGGTGTGGCTATAAGGGGCGATGGGAGGCCAAATAAGAATACATAAATAAATAAATCATTGGCCAGGAGTTTAATCCTGATGAAAGAACCATTGTGTGATGGTAATTTTATTTTTTGTTCTCATTTATCATGTTGTATAATTGTCCTACTTTTTTTCCAAAAATGTCCTACTTTTTTTTAAGGGTCCGCTGGGAGCCCTGAATTACTGCCACAGATGTCTGTCACAAAATGTTTCGGGCAGCCCAAGCCCTGAGAGTTACTACTGACTACACACGACCACTCACTGTACACAACTCTGAAGAACACGTTATTGGAACTGACCAGCGAAAAGCTGAGGCAGTTCGAGAATGGTTCAAGGCAATCTGCAGCCCATTGTGCTCCTCAACAGACTACAAAAAATCCTATCCAATGTTACTCTGCCGCATCTGAGACAAGATTGCTGCCTTCATTGGATCATGTCAAAGTGGCTCTAAACCGCTGCACAGACATTGTATGGGCTCAACGTGTGCTTGTTTCAATACACATGTTCAATCACTGGGATTTCCACAAAATTGGCATTGACATGTCACAAGCCTTCAACACAATTAAATGGTAAACGATCCTAGATACTACGCCAGGCCAGTTACAATGAAGATGTGCTACGATTAGGGAGTCTACTTGCAGACACGCAGCTGAGAGTCATTGAAATCTGTAGAGTTTGAGACATCAATCATCTGCCCACAAGGAGATACCCATAAGGAGATGGTATCGCCCCTGTGCTTTTTACCTGTTACCGTGCTGCTGCTGCATTGACATCTGTGCAGGTACATTTCACAAGACCAAACTCCCTAGTGTTCATACTGGGCATGCCGCTAGAGATAGAATATGCCAGTGACGGGGATTCATAGACGTGGAAAAGAAACCCCTTGTCGAACTTCTCCCAATAGCTATAAGCAAGCTAAAAATCAAGAATCTCTTTATGAATGAATAGAAAACAGAGTTCACCCACATATACCTATCTACAAAGCATGAAACTAAAGAAAACGACAATTCACTTCGTGGCGGCGAACCATGGAGGAAAAGTAAAATCCTTGGCTCACTGCTTTGCAGTACTGCTGATATAGCTGCACGCTGCGTTATGGGGAAGATCGCTTTTCAGTCGTTCTGGAAGCTGTGGATTCGTAGATCATAGATACCCTTGATTAAAGAGCTATGTTTATATAATGCAACCTGCGTATCCTTGATGCTGTATAACTGTAACAACTGGGAGCCTCCAAAGGCAGCTCTAGACAAACTTAATGGCTGCCACCGTAAACACCTACGCACCATCACTGATGGCGAGAGAGCATAATTTCCAACGATGCACTATACGCCTCTGTCCGTAACAGTTGCCCAGCAAAGATGGTCCATGTTTAGCCATGTGCTAAGGATGTATGAAGAAGCACCAGCACAGAGAACCGAATTCACCCTACTCAGAGCCAGCAAATACAAAGCTAGGAGAGGATGTCAGTGCATAAATCTGTTAAGCGTGCTACAAGGGGACCTCAAGAAAGAAGGACTCGGTATACTCAAATCAAGAATGGACCTGAGGAAGCTAAAGATTTTGGCTGAGGACAAGGCACAGTGGGTAAAAGCGAAGAAGGACTGATTGCAGCTGTAGGATGTTTCTACTATTACAGCCGCAGAATACAGTAATCATATATCATCAAACTTTGTTCAAAGTAAGCTGATCGGCCAATTTGGCTGGTGACCATCTTGGATTTTGGCCGATTTTTAGAAACGTCTTTAAAAATCTTTGGGGATTGATTCGAAAACATTTGCTGAACCAAGTTTGTTCAAAGGAACTTGATTGGCCAAATGTTTCGGTGGCTCTCTTGGATGATCTAATTTTCATTAAAACAACTCCAGAATCCTTGAAGGATTGTGCCAAGATTTGGAAATATGATTAGGGACTAAGGGACATTCATTTGTTCAAGGGAAATTAGCACTTAAAAAAGCATGGTCGCCATCGATGAATCAGAACTCCGTGTTTCAGTGTTGGCTATATTTTTTTGTTAATGGATTTTAAAGGCTAAATTGGTTTTATATTGGTTTTTCGGTATGGTGATTTAAAACTTCACTTTTCCAAACTCAGATTAATGATTTGGTTGTCATCTTGGACTTTTTTCCCGCCAAAAACTCGTAGCAAAGCAATGGGAAATTTAAAATGTCTGCTAGACAACCACTGGACCGATTTGAGCATGCTGGACTGTAGTTATCCCTGTAACACTCATATCATCCAAAAACAGCTTCAGTGTTTTTGAGAAATGTCCATTTGCAGACCAAGAGAAGACTATTTTTGAAAATTTACCACTGGAATGACTGACTTTTTTCTAGGTCTGCAAATGGACATTTTTAATAAGAAAATTTAAGTTTTGAAGAAATTTGAGGGTTAATGTTTCTCCTTACAGGGATGTGTGGCCAGAGCGAAATGAGTTTGGATCATTGGATATCACGCCAGAGGAGGAGTTCATGGCACTAAGAGAGATCTGCATGGCCGATTTACCAAGTAAGTTATTCACAGATTTACCCCCCTACCCCCCCCCCCCCCCCCCACACACCCCTGGCATGATTAACCTATTAATGTTCAAACCAGCAAAAACTGGGCACTGCAGTGGTTATGAGGAATGTCCATTTGCAGGCCAAGTAAGTACTATTTTTGAATTTTTGCCACTGAATGACTGAGCAATCATTTCAGTAGTCAATTTTGAAAAATACTCTCTTGGCCTGCAAATGGACTAAGCAAAAATTTCAATTTTCCTGACCAACCGTAACCAGTAAAGGATTAAACCTTTAACACTCCAAATTGGTTCAAGAAAATTTCAATTTTCTTTTAGAAAATGTCCATTTGCAGACCAAGAGAAGACGATATTTGAAAATTTACCAGTTATCGAGCCAGTCATTCCAGTGGTAAATTTTCAAAAATAGTCTTGGTGTGCATATGAGCATTTCTCAAGACGGTTGCAGAATCTGTTCTTGGCTCATGAGTGTTAAAGAGTTAATAGAGAAAGAAATTAGGCCCTTTCTATGCATCCCACCCTCCATCTGCCTCTCTCTCTCTCTCTCTCTCTCTCTCTCTCTCTCTCTCTCTCTCTCTCTCTCTCTCTCTCTCTCTCTCTCTCTCTCTCTCTCTCTCTCTCTCTCTCTCTCTCTGTCTGTCTCTCACTCTCGCTCTCCATCCATCCGCCTCTCTCTCCCCACCCTCCATCCACCTCCCTCCCCTCTCCCCCCTCCCCTCCCTCCCTCCCTCCCTAAAAAAATAGCATTTGATGGTCATAGAACCTTTTTCTGTAATGGATTTTCATGCATATATTTATGTGTATGATACTCATATTTTACACTTTAATTTTTGTTAGATAAACCAATCGGTGGCCATCTTGAATGTTTTCCCTGCCAAATATTTGCCAATTCTTTTGATGTCGCAGGAGGTGTCCTTACAGGATAGAGATTCAATATTGTTCAAACAAAGCTCAGTGGTTGATTTGGTTAGTGGCCATCTTAGATTATGCTTTATTTTTACAAACAAATTTAAACATCTATGAAACCGCTAGGCCGATTGATTTGAAGCGCAAGAAGCTTCATTGAGGCTATGGGCTGAAGCAAGTTTGTTCAAGACAAGCGGATTGGTTTATTTGTCTGCTGACCATCTTGGATTTGAGAATAATGCAGGAAATCAGTTAAAGGATTACTCACTAACAGTTGGGCCGATTTAAAGCAAACTAGGCTGGAAGGAGCCTAGTGTGGTAGGCTTGAGAAGATTTATACAGAAATTTGATTGGTCCACTTTTTTCTGACAGCCATCATTAATTTCAGACGTCATGAAATTCGGTTCAAAGATACATGTTACACATCATTGACAGTTAAACCTATTTCAAGCAAACTTGGTTGTAGGCTTCAGAAAACTTATATTGAAATTTTATTGGTAAATTCATTTGGTGGCCATTTTGTATTTCAGGAAATTGTTTAAAATATTACAACAAATGCCTGGTCAATGGTTGTACTTTTAAAGCTTACTTTTGTACACCAACTTTAATTACTGTATGTGAAAACATCTTGAAGCGACAGCCTGGAATAAGCTTTTGTGAACAATCAACCAACTAACTCACCTTTCCAGAGTATCCATATGATGTCATAATCAGCTAATTGGCATGTAGGATGATGTCATAATCATTACGTCATAAATGATTCTATTTGGCGTGTCTAACTCTTAGTAGTCCGACACGTCGTACGAATTGTATGTCTACTATTTAATAAACATGCTGTTGAATATTTTGAAACTAATTTGACTGGACACTCGCTGTCATAGGTAGCAACAGTGACCAGTCAAATTAGTTCCAAAATACTCAATAGCTTACCTGTATAGTTTTCTGGAAATTGATAGTCGGGCAGGTCAGGGATCGACCGATCCAAACACGAGTGAGGTATGGGTGGAGGCATGCTTAAAAAGGGAACGGTCCACTAAGTGACATAACAATTTTTTTAGGTACTAGATGCGGTTAAAAGTTATCTTTGCAAGACCACTGTAGATCCCAGGCTTACCCGACTTGACCATTAATCCTTTAACCTGCGAATTTATTCAAGAAAGTTTCAAATTTCTCATGAAATTGTCCATTTGCTGACCAAGTGAAGACTCCTTTTGAAAATTTATCACTGGAATGACTGGCTCGGTTATCGAGCCAGTCATTCCAGTGGTAAATTTGGCAAAAAAGTCTTCTTGGTCTGCAGATGGACATTTCTCAAGACCAGTGCAGAAGCCATTTTTGGCTGATACGAGTGTTAAAGGACTAACCCTTTCACTAATGAATTCCCCATATCTCATTTTCAAGGCAACCATACAGGAAAACTGTTGAATATTTTGAAATTAATTAAACTGGAAACCATTGTTGCGTCAGGCAGCAATGACACCAGACAAATTAATTTCAAAATATTCAACTGATTAAGTTTTATTTTCATGGATTTGTCAGTGAAATGGTTAAAAGGTTAAACATTATACATCAGTTCACTTGCGTCATTAAATTGACATTGACTGCAGTTATCTCCCTTGATTTCTGTACGAAAACAGGTTAAGTGTTTTAGAACTGCGCAGAGATATTTGAGTGGGTGTACTTGAGAATACAGTTTTTAGCAGGAAAGCTTGTAGTACATGTTTCCTCGCAGACCTATATTGTTCAATATCATGACCTATATTGTTCAATATCATGTTAAGGATTATGACCGGATTCTCACCACAATATCGTGTGAAATTTATTAACCCTTGAAGAGTTAAATTATTAATTTAAAATCTTTAATTCGCTGCATCATGATTATTGATGTTTGTTTACCGTGAGAATGCTGTTGTTGAAAGCTGTTGCAGAAACAGCTTCTAACCCGTTGACACTCAAGCTGGCTAAAAATGGATTCTGCAGTCATCTTGCGAAATGTCCATTTGCAGACCAGGAGAAGATGATTTTTTAAAAGTCACCTTGGAATAGATGGCTTGATAACCGAGCCAGTCAGTCCAGTTGTAGATTTTCATAAATAATCTGTTAGTCTGCAAATGTATATTTTCTATGAGAAAATCGAAATTTTTCTTTAACAACTTTGAGCATTAAATAGTTAACCCTTTAATGGTCAAATTTGGTCAAGAAAATCCAAATATTTGCTAATTAAATATCAATTTTCAGGACAAGAGAAGACTATTTTTGAAAATTTACGACTGGAATGACTGGCTCGGTTATCGAGCCTGTCATTCCAGTCATAAATCTTAAAAGATAGGCTTCTCTTGGTCTGCAAATGGACATTTCTAAAGACCAGTTCTGAAGCCATTTTTAGGTGATATGAGTGTTAACGGGTTAACAACAAAACTGTGATAGATAATTGAGTCTGAGTAAGAAACTTGTTTAGGTGGTCTAAATCTCACACATCTTTTCAGTAATGGATTGGGCAATTATTTCCTTTCAAAGCAACCTAGGTAGAGCTGGTCAGGTATTAACAACACCTCCACTGTACTAGCTTGCATGACTCTATACCAGAATGTTAACCATTTTCATCATGAATTTTATCCCTTTTCATAATGATGTTAAAAGATTAGTTGTAGACGTTTTGAAATTAATTCTTACAGTCAAATGAATGTCAAAATATTCAACAGAATAAGTTTTATACCGTAAAGAATTTGCTTTTTCAGGGATTTGTCGATGAAAGAGCTAATAAACCTGGTTTCAAAGTTAATATAGATGAAATGTGTTTTAAAAATGATTTGACTGGCCGTGTTATAGGCATAGGCAGCAACAACTCCCCGTCAAATTGTTTTCAAAAATGATCACATGATTTTTTATCAATATGTATTCTATATACCCTTCCCTAGGAATTGAAACTTTGCAACTACAATTTCAGTTATACAACAACCCACAATCATGAAAGCCTCACCAGCAAAGCAAGATTTATGTCTTATTTTGTGGGCTATGATGCTATGACAATGAGTATGTTACATGTAGCATGTTAAAGCCTCTAACTGCATCCATTTAAGATACAGTGGGAAGGGAATAGGCCTTGAGAACATTGCCATACATCAGGAAGGTATGATTTCATAAAACTTAAATTAGATAATGAAATATTTACATGTTTATGTGCATATAAACTTGGAAAGCAAAGGTTATATGCCGTTTTGAATTTGATATAATTTTGCACAAACCATTCAGGATGTTGATTGACTAACTTTACTAGCAAGTATTTGGCGCGAGAGAGCGCGCGAGAGAGAGAGAGAGAGAGAGAGTACACTCTATGACAGACTTTCCGATGTTCGTGATAGAGTTATCAGGGATGAGATTTTTCCTATTCTTTAAAATAGAAAATCCTATTTATTGCTAACCATATTCATAGGAAATTCTATAATTTTGAATTAGCAAAATAGTGTATTCTTTTCACATCAAGAGTAAACTTACCTCCCTAATACTTTTGATATTGCTAAATATCGGCTTTCACTCAATAAACACTCAGATTAAAACAGTTAGGTGCCCCTACTGGGCATGGAGTCAGAGCGTAGTCTGGCGGATGCCAGCCCCACCACCGCGCATGCGCAGACTAGCTCTTTGCTAATTTATTGGCAGAGAGTCTACACATGTTTTTGTGCTAGAGCTTTTCTTGACTCAATTCTTAGTATTTTTGTGTAAATTTGGAAGTGTTTATCCCTGATAAAGATGGCAGGAAGGATGACTTCGCCAGAGGAGGGCCCAGGACCTTTAAATCAGGTGACTTCTAGTAAAATTAGCGAGTTTTGTCCCCGGTGTAATGTGTTTCCGGGACTCGCGGTTACCGTGATAAGCGCCTTGTTTAGTTGGTTTATTTCAACTAGGTGCTATATAATACTAATCTCTCTTTGTGTTTATGTCCGCAGGTCTGTGTGACGATATGTAATGGACATCACATCAGCAGAGGGTTTGTTTCTCTCCACCATGGTTCCATTTCCTACTAATACTGTTAGGTTATCTAACCAAAGATTTTATGTCCAGTGAGTTGGAGGCCTAGTATAAAGGTCTTCTCACTTTGCCCTCTTGATCCAATTCCTTCCCCTAGAGGTGGAGAGAGTTAAGAGGCGTTCAGTTGGTGGAGTGCTCCAGTTCATCACGTTGGATGGTTTGTCTATACAAAGTGTCAGGTATCTAATTATTGATATGAGGTGATGTTAATTATTTAGAGAGGAAAGGGAGATAATTAACAGTATTTGCCATTGTTATCAGTATATATCTGATGGTTGTGTAGTCGAAATGTCCATTCTGCACATGTTCTGGTTAGAGATACAATTCGTCCTTGCACTTGGATGTTTGTTGGGGATCGATTTTTTCCTGTCATAGGATTAATGACGTCATAATCAGCCTTGCTCTTTATTAACAATTAAAGTTGTCCGAAGCTGGTTTTCTGATGAATATTGATCTTTATGATCATTTCCTTCTTTTGAGTTGGTGAGTTTCTGAGCTTAACTAGATTGCTCATACTCCTCGTCCTTTGCCCTGTTTCAGAGACCTGGTTGTGCGTCCTGTGGACGGTTTTTGAAGGACAAGTTTGTGCCTCATCTCTGTTATCAGTGTAGCCCCTGTGGTCCCTTGCTTAATTGCGAGATATGTAAGCACTGGGGGGGCGAGCTAATGTCCGAATTCTTGTGCTTACAGGCGAAGGACAAGGTGGTGGAGGAGGAGAAGAAGAAGCAGAAAAGAGAGGGTGTGAGTAAAAAGGGTAAGAGGAAGGCCTCGCCCGCGGTGGACATGGAGGCCTTCCGGACCGAGATGTTGGGAGAGATGAGGAGGACAATAAAGGATTTGGTTCCCGAGTTGCTTCGTGGCATGCTTCCTGGACCAAATCCTTTGCTGTCCTCATCATCTGCTTCGGAGCAGGTAATCCCCACCTCTGAATCACCTTTCCTTAGTACGCTTCCGTTGTTCGAAGATTCAGAGGTGGCCCCATTAGAGGGGGCATTCCACGACCCTGGCAGCAGGCTTAGTGCCGCGCCGAATAGGGACCGTGGACGGTTGTCGCTGGAACCCGCGGGCTGCTTATCAGTCCAGGGGTATCCGCACGCCGCGGGTGCCAGTACCTCCTATGGCACCTTCCCTGGCCAGTCCGGGTTAGCTCTCTTTGCTGACCCGGAGTCCAATCTGTCTGGCCAGGAGGATGAGGATTACCTGTTGGGGTCGCCGTCTGAGGACGTGGCCATGGATTATGACGTCTGTGCACCCCTCGCGGGGAATACAGGCGACTTATTCCACGGTTCTACTCACGCAGGGGTAGAATCCACGGTTCAGACAGTGGCCCTGGGCGCTGAGGGCCAGCGTTACCGCATACCTCGGCTTGCCGAGAGTGTCGCTGGTGCTGGCCGGGGCCGTGGTGGGGCGGTATGTGCCCCGCGCTCTACCACGGCACCTGCTCCTGGTCAAGCCAGTGAGATTAGCATGCCGGTGTTGTCAGGCCCGCATGCTCTCCCTGGCTTGCCAGGGATATCAGTGTATCCGCCGTCAAGCTCTGTTGCTTGCACTCAGGAGGAAGACGAAGGCCCCCGTCTTGTAGAGCGCTCGCAGCTAGCCACGGAGGAGGATTGGTCTGACGCTTGCCAGTGGTTGGTGAGTGTTAGACCAGATCTGCCTGTGGAGCAGTCGGCTAGCCAGCGTGATCACAGGCCGTGGTTAGCTGGTAAGCCTACTGCTAACGCTATGCCTTCTCTGCCGCTGGCAGAGCATGTCGTTGACATGTTTGAGGCGGCGGAGACGTCCATTAAGTCGAGTGGACATCTCGCTAAGGCCCCGCGCGAGGTGGCCAGGCGTTGCCGCATCGTGCCCCTGGATTACCAGCGGTACGGTGTGGTACCTAAGCCGAGCGTGGATGACCACGCGGCTTTGGGTGAGGATGCGCGGCCAGGCTCCCGTTCTGACACGGGAGTCTTGTGTTCGAACGCGTTGCGTTCAGCAAATACCGCGTTGCGTGATGCGGAGGAGAGTGGGAGGGCTTCGATTGCCGCTCTGTCCCACGTCTCCCAGCTGTTACAAGGGGTAGTAACAGCATCCGCATCGCGCCAGCCAAGTCCGGTCACAGTCCAGCGAGCCATCCAGGATGGTATCAACCTGGCTCTGGACTGTATGATGCGGGCGGTGACCAGGATTGTCCGGGCAAGGTGCACATTTGCCTTGGACAATCTGTGCCTGTCCCAGGACCTGTACAATAGGCTACTGCGTACGCCTATTACAAGTCCTGGTCTCTTTGGAGGTGAGGGATGTAGGCACCTCCAGGAGACGGTTACTCTGGTAAATAAGCAGAGGGCGCTGCGCGAGCAGTTTGAGGTGCTTCGTCGTGCTAACGTTCGCGCCGCACCCCCTGCGTATCGTCCCCTGCAGGCTCGAGGTGGTGGTGGCCAGGTCAGAGGCCAACCACCATCGCAGTGTCGGCCTCGGCCGCGTGCGATTCGGCCAGCAGCGAGGGGGGCGCAGGCTCCTCAGGCGCAGTCAGCCAGGCAGCCGCCTGCGCACCGAGGTGCGCGCGGTGCTGGCCGTGGCGCGCGAGGATCTGGGCGTGGTAATCGTTCCTGATGGGACGGTTACCGCGGTGAGAACCGCTCCGGTGTTTCTGGCAAAGGAGACAGTGCCGCTCTTGCACTCCTTATGTCCACCTCTATCCCTAGGTGGACCGGTGGGAGGCCGGCTAGCCGACCACATGCAAGAGTGGGAACGGTTAACTCAGGACCGTTTAGTCTTGCGATGGCTTTCAGTCGGGTATCATCCTGATTGGATGACAGGCCCGCCATCGCGACTGTCTCTAGTGCCGATCTGGACTCCAAATCCGAGAGATCCAGAGCAAAGGTTGTGTATCGAGGAGGAAATAAATTCCCTCATACAAAAAGGAGCTATTCAGCCGGCACAAAGGTGTCCGGGCTTCTATTCAACCCTGTTCTTAGTAACAAAAAACACCGGAGGGTGGAGACCAATTCTCAACCTCAAGCCATTGAACAAGTTCATAGAGATGCCCAGTTTCAAGATGGAGACTGTGCGCTCGGTGTTGGCGGGGTTAGAGAGGGGAATGTGGACAGCGTCGATAGATTTGAAGGACGCTTATTTCCACATCCCCATACACAGGAGTTTCCGTCGCTTCCTGAGATTTGCATTCCAGGGCAGACAGTGGGAATTCAGGGTGTTACCCTTCGGAATTTCCACGGCTCCTCGGGTTTTCACCCGTGTGGTTCTTGCGATCACCGCATACCTCCGCAGGAGAAGCATAGCAGTCCACACGTACATAGACGACTGGCTGTTGAAAGCGCACACCCAGGAAAGTTTATCGGCCAGTCTGGAGGTTGTTTTGAAGACTCTCACAGACTTGGGCTGGATGATCAATTTCCCAAAATCAGAGCTGACTCCATCCCAGAAGTTTGTTTACCTGGGGATGTTCTTCGATCTAGAGACAGGATATGTTTTTCCTTCTCAGGAGAGAGTTCAGAAACTCATCTCATTAATTCAGTCAGTGTGCGACAGTCGTCATGTCCTGGCACGGGTTTACTTGAGAATGCTGGGGTTGATGGTTTCATTGGAACCAGTCATTCCTCAGGCGCCTTACGCAGGCGGCCGATCCAGTTATTTCTCATGACACAATGGACCCAGAGTACAGGTTCGCTGGACTCGAACGTGTCAGTGTTGGCGCCTCTGATTCATCACCTGCAATGGTGGTTGGACACAGAGAATCTCTTGGTGGGGGTTATGCTAACCCCTCCCCACCCTCAGGTGACTGTGTATACAGATGCATCGATGGAGGGCTGGGGAGCTTGCCTGGAAGAATCCACGATATCAGGGCTTTGGAATCTGGAACAGTCAAAGGAACATATAAATCTGCTGGAGCTAAGAGCAGTAGTCCTGGGCCTGGAACATTTCTTACAGAAAGTTCAGGGCAAGATTGTTCTTATTCGTTCAGACAACTCAACAGTTGTGACTTACATAAACCACCAGGGCGGAACGAAGTCGCCCAGTCTCTGTATGATGACATGGAGACTGCTTTGTTGGTGCCTGGATCACCAGATTACCTTGAAAGCAGTTCATATTCCGGGAAGGTTAAATCTGCTAGCAGACTCATTGAGCCGAAGGATGAGTGTTTTACCCACGGAATGGCAACTAAATCAATGTGTGGCGGATCGTCTGTTCGACCATTGGGGGAAACCCAACATCGATTTGTTCGCAACGTCTCTCCGATTCCGGATCCAAGCGCTTTCGCAACAGATGCGTTAGCTATCAGCTGGGGGAGAATGTATGCATACGCATTCCCTCCAGCAATCCTGATTCCAAAAATTCTTCAGAAAATCAGACAAGAGGAATGCCAAGTGCTTCTGATCGCCCCGGATTGGCCAAGCCGATCATGGTATACGGATCTGCTGGACCTTCTGGTCTGCAATCCGGTTCCTCTGCCTCTGATGGACGACATTATCTTCCAGGGCAAGGCCCTTCACAACAATCCGTCAATGTTCAGATTGACTGCGTGGATGTTGTCAAGGAATCTAGAATTAAGGAGGGCTTTTCTGAGCAAGCAGCCATGTTTATGGCCAAAGCCAGGAGGGGGTCAACCTCCAGAGCATATAATTATAAAATCAACAGATTTGCAGAATGGTGCTCAAAAAGATGTATTGATCCAATGGATTCATCTATTCAGGTAGTAGCTGATTTCCTGTCACCTGTATGATGCCTATAGCCTCAAGCCTAACTCTATAGCTGGTTATAAGTCAGCTTTAATGTCTGTTATTCCTTGCTTGGCTAAGAGGGGAAGTGATGAAGTAAATACATTAAATGTATTAATTAAAGGCATGGGCAATCTAAGACCAAGGAATCCCCCTGTGATTCCGTCTTGGAGTTTATCGCTAGTGCTTCAAGTACTAGGTGATAAGCCGTTTGAACCACTTAGTTCCATTTCTATGAAACTATTAACACTATGTTTTTAATTGCTGCGGCCTCGGCTAAGCGTAGAAGTGAAATTCATGCCTTATCAGCCGAGGATGACCGTTTTGTGGTTTCAGGGGAAGGCCTTAAGCTGCTACCTAGGATTAATTTCTTGGCTAAGAATCAGTCGTTGAAATATCCAGGTCAACCTATTGTTTTGCCTGCTTTAACTAGATATGATCCTAATTCTAAAGCATGGTGTCCCGTCCGGGCGCTTCTCCGGTACAAACAACGTACATCGGAGTGGCGCACCGACCAGTCGGCGTTATGGTTGTCATATATTGAACCCCATTGCAGGGCTTCTAAGGACACCATTTCCAGGTGGATTGTAGAATGCATTCAGTTTTGTCATAAATCCGCCACCGGGAAGCAGGTTGACGTGGCCAAGGCTCACAGTGTCCGCGGCGTAGTGACATCCACTGCCCTATTTAATGGGGTCCCTGTGGATGATATTATGTCGGTGGCTCAGTGACACTGTGAGTCAAGTTTTACAGACCATTATCTCCGTGACACCTCTAATCCTCTCGCCTTGTCGATTTTGAAAAAATAACTAGGCTTATATTTTTTATGGGGTTTCCTCATTGCTTATATATTTCACAATTAATTTATGGAAACAACCACTTTTTTGGGACTGCATCGTTCTTCACCAATGGGAAGAGGATGTCAGCAGCCATTTCAACAAGGTCAGTCTTGTGTATGTGTTGTCCATTGTTGATTGTCTTGTCACGTTACCCGTTATTAATATGATGATGGTTTTGTGTTTTTATGTGGTTCATTGTTGAGAGTATACGAAAATGGAGTTTTTTCGTCTCTGTCCTGTAGTACATGGCACTTGTACGTAGAGAGCGTATAGGACATTGAGGTCATTCGACTCTTCCTCCCAGGAAGGAGGGGGGGGAGCGCATATGACATTCGGTCATCTCTCATACATCGGTGGTGTTATCCGATGGTTAGTCAAATCCTGACTGTTTTTTCATACAGTTTCAGAAGTTTAAGTGCCTTAAACGCAGAAAAGCGTATAGGGATGAGCTGGTCTTTTGACCTCGCCTCCCTCCCGCCGAATTCACTGTCGAATTCTGGCAATATCAAAAGTATTAGGGAGGTAAGTATACTCTTGATGTGAAATAAACGAAATCAAGGATTTCTTTTTTCACGAGAGAGTTGATACTTACCTCCCTAGATACGGACCCGGCCTCTCCACCCCACAGAGGCTCGGTCTTCAGGCTCTTAATAGTTGCATGTGTATCAGCCAATAAATTAGTCAGAGGAAGTGCTAGTCTGCGCATGCGCGGTGGTGGGGCTGGCATCCGCCAGACTACGCTCTGACTCCCTGCCCAGTAGGGGCACCTAACTGTTTTAATCTGAGTGTTTATTGAGTGAAAGCCGATATTTAGCAATATCAAAAGTATTAGGGAGGTAAGTATCAACTCTCTCGTGAAAAAAGAAATCCTTGATTTCGTTTATTTCCCTTTAATGGTCACGCTTGGCCAAGAAAATCTAAATTTGTGCTTAGTGAATTTTCATTTGCAGGCCGAGAAGACAAACTTTGAAAACTTATTACCAGAATGACTGGCTCGATTACTGAGCCAGTTATTCCAGTGGTAAATTTTCAAACAATCCATTCTATTGTTCTGCAAATGGAAATTCCTCAGGACAAATGCAAGTCAAGAAGGACTGACACTTCGCATCGAGCCATTTCCTTTTTTTCCCCCAAGATCGATTACATCCCTGAGTTACACAGCCTACATATGACATAATTTATTATGACGTTATATACTTGAGTGACATCATCTCCCTCCATTATTAAAGCTGAGTGATATTAAATAGCTTGGCCTGACAGAGTGGGTGCTGGAGGCGATGTTCAATGTACAATGGGCCTTTCCAGTCTCAACTATGCCCCGCCCATCTCTAGCTAAACCACACCCACACCTCGCCGCTGTTGCGATCGATCGATCCCTGAACTCCCTGAATCAATTTCCAGAAAACTATACAGGTATGCTGTTGATTATTTTAAAACTAATTTGACTGGGTGCTGTTGCTGCCTATGGCAGTCAAATTAGTTTCAACATATTCAAAAGCATGTTTATTAAATAGTAAAGGCATACAATTCGTACAACATGTCGGACGATTAAGCATTTAAGATAGACTAAATCGAGTCACTCGTGCTGTAATTGATTATGACGCCATCCTACACGTCACATACTTGATAATGAAGTCATCATACCCATCACGTACTTGATTGTGACATCATATGATGGATGCACAAACTGTAAAGGTCCGTTGGCTATGGAATTTAGATGGAATGTACAATAATTGTAGATTGGCTATTAATATCAGTGCACATAGGTCATTAACCCTCAGCGCCTCAAAATGCTATTCATATTAATTAACCCTTTAATGGTTAAGATTATTCAAGAACATTATCATTTTCAAGGCACCCGTAGAGGAAAACTGTTGAATATTTTAAAATTAATTTGACTGGGAGCCGTTGCTGTCTTAGACAGCAACGGCTTCCAGTTAAATTAATTTTAAAATGTTCAACAGAATAAGTTTTATATATCGTAAAGAATTTACTCTTACAGTGATTTCTCGGTGAAAGAGTTAATAGGCAGTAGAAGCACAGCTTGTTTCCGTAAATTGTGAATAGCGCTTGTTATGCACAATCAATATTTTGTTTTCACCTTTTGAACCCGAGACAGCTCTCACTCAATTTAGTTTCAAAATATTAAACTACATAACTTGCATAATTAACTTGAAATTGGGATTCTCGAAATTTAGTGTTTAAAGTGGGCAGAGTTTAGCTAGAAATCGGCGGGTCATAGCTAGAATTGTAATTTCAAATTTTTTAACAATTCAAGCGCGGCACACTAAAATGCATCAAATTATTTAAACTCTTAAGACATTTGTTGGATATCAAATTAATTTTTCGGGAAGCCATGGTAGCTAAGCAGCAAATAACGTAATCAAGTTAATAAGAGCTTCTGACGAGAAAATTCAGATCAAGTCTCACTGTGTCTCTCATTAGGAAAGATGCGCCACACCGTTGAAATCACATATTGGTATTATTAGCTCACCTGGCCTGAAAGGCCAAGTGAGCTTATGCCGTGGCGACCATCCGTCGTCCGTCCGTCAACTTTTGCTTAAAAACGCTACTCCTCCTTAACCAATAGCCGAATCTTAACTAAATTTTGGTCAAAGGATACTATTGTGCTCGGATCCGGAACTTCCATTTGGAATTTTGATTCATAAATCTTTTGAGTCAAAATCATAAATTTTATTAAAAATTTACCGGAAATTGTTAAATTGCTTCTTCTCCTTACTGTTTTGACCGATTTCTATCAAATTTGGCTGAAAGGATCCTATGGTCATAGGTTATAGAACTCCATTCAGAATTTTGATTCGTAAGATTTTATTACAAATTTACCGGAAATTGTCAAATTGCTTCTTCCTAGAATTCTGACCGATTTCAACCAAATTGGGCTGAAAGAATCCTATGGTCATAGGCTCTAGAATTTCCATTCAGAATTTTGTTACGTAAATATTTTGAGTGAAAGTCCTAGATTTTATCAAAAATGTACCGGAAATTGTCAAATTGATTCTTCTCCTTTCCATTTTGACCAATTTGAACCAAATTGGGCTGAATGAATCCTATGGTAATAGGCTCTAGAACTTCCATTCAGAATTTTGTTGCGTAAATATTTTGGGTGAAAATCCTAGATTTTATTAAAAATTTACCGGAAATTGTCAAATCTCTACTTCTCCTTACCATTTTGACAGATTTCAACCAAATTGGACTGAAAGGATTCTATTGTGATACGCTCTAGTACTTCAAATTCAGAATTTTGATTCATGAATTTTTGGCATGAAAATCTTGAAAAATTTACCAGAAATTGTCAAAACACTGCTCCTTAGTTGCTTGACCTATTTCAAACAAATTTTACTAGAGTGACCCTATCAATGTAGACTAGAATTTCTATTCAGAATTTTGATTGGTAAATTCTTTGGGTGTCCATCTTGGATTTTCCGACAATTATCCATCATATCTATTTAAATGCAAATGGTTCAAATGCTAATGGTCCATCCAGGTGAGCGCCACAGGCCCTTGAGCCTCTTGTTACTATTATTATCCCGATGCATTTTGAAAAAGTGACTGGAATATTGCAATCACTTCTGTCCATCCATCTGTTGTGTCCATCAGTCTGACTATCTCTTGCGAGATCTTTTGGAGTAAATCAACAAAATTGTTATGAGCAATGCTTACATTAACTCTCTTACTGCTGCAAGCCACCAGACAAAATTTCAAATGGCAAATAACTTTGGATCTGCACAATATTTTGAAAACAATTTGCCTGAAAGTTGTTTGTGACTTAGCCACCAACACCTTTCAGTCAAATTGTTCTCAAAATATGTAACATATCAAGAGTTAAACCCATGGAAAATGTTGTTTGTAGAAATTCAGCAGCCAGACGGTTCAGCTCACCATTGGAATTGCATATTGGTATTATTACCATCCTCATAAAATATGTACATTTGCAAACCAAAAGAAGATTAATTTTTAAAAGTTATTGAGACAGTTATTCCAGCAGTAATGTTTTAAATTCTTCTTGGTCTGTAACTACACATTTTTCGCGACCACTACAGAAGCTGTTTTTTGCCAGCTTGGACATGTCAGCTCCCACCCGTCTGAAGATGTATAACCCTTTAGTCTGTCTGTGTGTCTGGATGTCTGTCTGTCCATCTGTCCATCCGTCCATCCTTCCTTCGATCGGTCCCACCCGTCCGTCGTGCTGTCTGTCTGTCTCATTTTCTATCTATGATTATCTATCTATGATTATCTATCTATCTATCTATCTATCTATCTATCTGTTACAAAAAACGAAAACGTGTGCGCAGAATTCTTTTAATATAAATAATTCATTTCTATGAGAAATACATTAGATAGCCCTCAAATAAAACATAGTATACATTTTTTGACAAATTAATTCTTTACTAATTTACCGCCAACTGATGTAGTGGGCAATGGTGTCCGATTTCCTAATTATTTTAGAACTCCGTTATGATTGTGATGTCAGCTGACTAGTAACATATTTGACTATGGTGTTTGATACTTGAGTGACAGATCTGATCACTCGATTGCACATAATCTATATCCGTGCATTACATGAAAGTAAAACTTTGTAGCCCATATATAATATAAGCAGCCATACTTGACATGTACATAGAACCTGTCAGAATAATAATGCATGTCAGTTTGCTGTATTCTAGTCTGTTCCGCGACTATTCAAGTTAACACCATAGCTAAGCAAATTGAAACTGTTTGTTTTCAGTTATCGTCATCATCATCATCCCAGAGGTAGACTTTCATCATTGATGAATCGTCATTTGTAATGTCCTCATTCGGTACTGAGGAGACAGAACCTCGATCATTTCGAATCGCTGGCCGGATAAGAGGCTTGGGACTGGGATTAATTTCTGTTAACGTATCCATTATATAAACATAATCTGTTCGCTCGTTGTACTTGATCGCACGATGGATAATAATTTTCCGCCGGCGATGACGGAGCAGAAAGTAAACTATTACAATGAGAATGAGAATTAGAACAACAACTGCTCCACTTGTTGCTATGGCAATGATTGTAATATTTCCTGAATTCCCGCTACCTGAACGTTCTTTGCTTGCGCTACTGGCATCAGTGGCTACGCTGGGAAGTGGCAAATCATGTGAATTTGAGTTATTTGTGTCTGCTACGGTACTCATCTTGTCGCCAAGTTGTTGCTTTGGTTTGAGTTTTGTTCCTGAGGAATTCGCACGCGATGTCGTTTTGGTAGATGATCTGGTTTTGGTAGATGATCTGGTTTTGGTAGGGCTCACTGTTCTGCTATTATAAAATGTTATAAATGTTTTAGGAATTTCATCCTGATGGCTGTTGTTGTTAATTTCATTCGTTGCACTTGAAGGCGAGTGAGCAGTTGAAGGGCGTGTTTCCATACTGATTGTGCTCTGTATATTTTCAGTGTTTTGTGCCATCTGTTTGATTGTCGCAGTTGATAATTCTCCACCTCCTGTTTGTTTAGTCACGCTTGCAGACGCAGACACCAGTCTAGTAGAACTTGATTGGGTAATATGAGAGGTTGTTTCAGTCTGGCCATATGTTCGTGTGTATCGAGTGTTTTGTTTCTGTGGAATCATCGTCAGTTTGGATATTTCTGAAGTTTTAACTGTTGACATTAGATCTGTTCTGGTTGCCTTTCGGGAATATCGAGCCACAGTTGTGGAAGGCGATGAAGTGACCATGGCGCTAGTATTTGGTTTAACTTTTCTCGTGATCATGTCTTGCTTTGTTACTATGTAACTGTTGCGTGTTTGTTCATCCATTCTTACTGAAACAGCAGAATGTGATGATTGTGTCAAGAATCCTGATTCTGCACTTGTCTGGAAAATGGGTAAAAAATACACAGAAAAATATAAATTACAATGAAAATTAACCTTTTAAGAAGTCAAGATCTTGGAGAAAATAGAAATTTTTTGCCTATTTTTTGAAAATTCATCACTGGAATTCCTAGCTCGATCATGCTAGTCATTCTAATGGTGAATTTCAAAATTAGTTTTCTTTGTTTGTAAATCGTGGTCGGTTTAGAACTTTAGCTGTAAAATTTTGTGAAAAAATCTAAATATTTGATTGTTAAATGTTCATTTGTAGATCAACAGATGGTTATCTTTGAAAATTTTCCACTGGAAGGCCTGTGCCTGGATCGGTTACCGATCCAGTCAGTGTAGTGGTAAAGTTGTCAAAAATAATACTTCTTGGGCTGCAAATGAACATTCCTCTGGCCAGCTTCGTCATGAGAGGGTTAAGCCGGCTTGAGCATTAACCTTTTAAACCTTTAACATCATATCAGCCAAAAACGGCTTCTGCAGTGGTCTTGAGAAATGGCCATTTGCAGACCAAGAGAAGACTATTTTTTTTAATTTACCACTGGAATGACGGGCTAGATAACCGAGCCAGTAATTCCCGTAGTAAATTTTCAAAAATAGTCATCTCTTGGTCTGCAAATGGACATTTTCTATGAGAAAATTGACAATTTTTAACTCACCTGGCCTGAAAGGCCAAGTGAGCTTATGTCGTGGCGACAATCCTTCGTGTGTCCATCCATGCATCAACTTTTCATTTAAAACGATTTCTCAAGAACTGCTGGGCCGATTTCAATTATATTTGGCAGGAAGCATCCTTAGAGCATAGAGATCTAACTTTGTTCAAACGAAGCCGATCGGCCAATTTTTAGAAACGTCTAAAAATCTCCGAAACCGCTTGAGGGATTGAAGGAAACCTCATAAAATATGATCCAGGCCAAGAGCTCAAATAAGTTTGTTCAGGGGAACTTGATTGGTAAAATGGTTCGGTGTCCATTTTGGGTGACCTAGTTTTAGCGAAAATGACGTCTCCAGAACAGCTGAAGGGATCAGGCCGAAATTTGGCAGATATGATTAGGAACTAAGGGCCAGTAAAATTTGTTCAAGAGAAGTTGATCCATAAAATAAAATGGCCGCCGTGGGCCAATCAAAATATAGCGTTTGGCGGCCATATTTGATTTTCTTATTGGATGGATTTTGAGGCCGAAGTTGTTTTTATATTATTTTTTTTGGTATTCTGATCTCAAATTTGCAATTTTCGAAACTGTCGGATAAACGGTTTGGCGGCTATCTTGTATCATTTTCCCGCCAAAAGCTCCCATACTAAAGCAATCGGAAATTTTTAATGTTTTTACTCAAGACCTTCTTGGCCAATTTCAATTACATTTGGCAGGAAACATCCTTAAGGAATAGAGATTCAAGTATGAGCAAACGAACCCGATCGGCCAATTTGGCTGGTGGCCATCTTGGATTTCGGCCGATTTTTTGAAATGTCTAAAAATCTCTGAAACCACTGCGAATCGATTCAAAACTCATGAAACATCATCTAGGGAAAGATGGTTCAACGGCCGTCTTGGATGACCTAGTTTTTGCAAAAACAACTTCCCTAGAATGGCTGAAGTGATCAGGCTGAAATCTTTGATATATGATTAGGGACTAAGGGCCATTAAGTTTGTTCAAGAGAAGTTGATCCATCAAAAAAGATGGCTGTGGTGGGCCAATCAAAATATAGCGTATTTGGTGGCCATATTGGATTTTTTTATTTGATGGATTTTGAGGCAAAAATTGGTTTTATGTAGGTTTTTTTAGGTATTCTGATCTCAAATTTGTAATTTTCAAAACTGTCGGATAAATGGTTTGGTGGCCATCTTGGAAAATTTTCCCGCCAAACGCTCCCGTACTAAAGTAATGGGAAATTTAAAATGTTTTCTCGAGAACTACTGGGCTGATTTCAATTATATTTGGCAGGAAGTTTCCTTAGGGCATAGAGATTCCATTTTGTTCAAACAAAGCCGATCAGCCAATTTGGCTGGCGGCTATCTTGGATCTCGGCCGATTTTTAGAAATGTCTTCGAAACCTCCAAAACCGTTTGAGGGATCAATTCAAACCTCATGAAATATGATCTAGGGTAAGAGCTGACCCAAGTTTGTTCAAGCGAACTTGATTGACTAAATGGTTCAGCGGCCATCTTGGATGACCTCGTTTTCGCAAAAACGACTTCTCCCCCAGAACCGCTGAAGTGATCAGGCCGAAATGTGTGATATATGATTAGGGACTAAGGGCCATTAATGTTTGTTCAAGAGAAGTTGATCCGTCAAAAAAACTGTCCGCTTTAAAATGTCTTTAAAAATCTTCTCCAAAACTGCTAAGGGGATCAATTAAAAAGTCAAATATGGCAAGAGCTACACCAAGTTTGTTTTAAGGGAACTTGATTGGCCAAATGGTTTGGTGGCCATCTTGTGTAACCTATTTTTTGCCAAAACAACTACAGAACGACTGAGCGGATTGAGCCAAAATTTGGGCGATATGGTTAGGCACTGAGTGCCATTAAAGTTTTTTCAACGGAAGGAGCTACATCAGAAACATGGCCGTAGTGGACCAATCAAAGTGTAGCATGCTTGGCGGGCATATTGGACTTGCAAAAATGTCCACAAACTCATTTAGAAGACTACTCCTCAACCACCCAACAATTTTGACAAAAATGCAGAGTGCTCCAGGTCAACGACACAGGCCCCATGGGTCTCTTGTTTAACACTGAAATCGGCTTACGTCGCTCAACCACGTGCGATAACCGAGCCAGTCATTCCAGTGGTAAATTTGAAAAAATTGTCATCTCTTCGTCTGCAAATGGACATTTTCTATGAAAAAATTGACAATTTTTAACACATTCGAGGGTTCAAGGTGTTGACTGTACATATTTACATGTGAGAAGAATCACTCACAATCATGACAATTCAGCTGTCCAGTTTTAGCACTGCCCCGCCCATCTCTAGCTAAGCTCCACCCACAGATCGCTCCTGTTGGGATTGATCGATCTCTGAACTTCTTGACTATCAATTTCGAGAAAACTATACGGGGAAAGCCTATGGCAGCAACAGTGCCCAGTCAAATTAGTTTCAAAATATTCAACATCATGTTTCTTAAATACCAAAAACATACAATCCGTACAACGTGTCGGACTATTAAGCGGCAAAGACGGGCTTAATCGAATCATTCATGATGCCAGCATACAGGTCGCGTAGTTGATTATGATTTCATATGATTGACTGAGGAAATGGATTCATGAATTAGTCTGGATGCAAAATCCAAAATGTCCATACACTACAGGCAACCATCTTGAAAATTGGTTTCAGGGGGATATGTCTTGTAGCTATGACATTTTTGACTGATTGATTAATTGATTGATTTGGTTCAAACCTTTGGAAATCCATTAGGGAGGATTCTTATTAAATTGCTCTGACCCCTTTCACCGACAAATCCCGGAAAAAGTTTATTCTTTGCGATATAAAACTTATTCTGTTGAATATTTTGAAATTAATTTGGCATCAATGGCTTCCATTCAAATTACTTTCAAAATATTCAACAGTTCCTGTATGGTTACCTTGAAGATGAGATGTCGGGAATTCATCGTACAAAACTTATGTCTGTTATATTTGCTATATTTCTAAAACATTCTGTTGAATATTTTGAAACTAATTTGACTGAGCGCTGTTTCTGCCATTATTCAACACCTTACCTGTAGCGTATATATAGTTACCTTCAAAATGGGATTCTGGGAATTCAGGGTTCAAAGTATATGAATTGATTCCAACATATGTAAGACTGGGTGAAGCTTAGCTACAAATGGTTGCTTCTATTGCTCTATAACATTAGAAATACATATTTGGAGTATCTGTATCACATTTGGTCCGGAGGCAAAATCCATGTGATAGCGTTCTGTAGCTAGGACCAATAGAGGGATTCATTTCTACCTATGTCCTGACGAGTTCTAGCTAAGCTCCGTCCACATGTTTTATCGATTGACACTTTGAAAGTAACCTGAATTTTCAGGATCTCCATTTCAACGTGACTATACACTCATGTAACCGTTTAAATATTTAGAAATTAATTTGACGGAGGATGTTGGTTGTGTGTGTTGGGGTGGGGGTGGGTTGTGTGTGTGTGGGGGTGGAAGGGAGGATTGTTGCAACAGCTTTTAGTTAAATTAGTTGCAAAATATTCAACAGCATCCATATTTTTAAAATTGTAAATTCACCAAAGCCATACAATTCTTACACTTTCGTGACAGAGTTGTCGATTTTCGTGATTCGACATCATGACGTCGTGATGCCAACTAACAAGTGACATAATATATTATGACGTCAGATAGTTGAGTCACAGATCAGATGCCTCCATTTCATTGTTGCAACCATAGTTTTCATAAGTCTAGCTTTCCTTTGAAGTCACAAAAGGTGGTCCTTTAATATAGGTGGTCAGATATGTCTATGTCCTATAGAGTCACTTGTATTAAGAGACCACCTGTCTATATTAAACCTTAATGGTCAAACCAGCCAGAAACGGCCTTTGCTGTGGTTTTCAAGAATGTCCGTTTGGAGGGCAGGAGAAGAGGTTTTTTAAAAACGTACTACTGGTGTGCCTGGCTCGATAACTGAGCCAGTCATTCTCATAGTTAATTTTCAAAAATAGTCCTCTTTCCCTGCAAATGGACATACGTTCACTAAGTAAATAAGATTTTCCAGACCAATCTTGACCACTAAAGGGTTATTTAACTGATGGGGTGGTGGTGGGGGTGGGGGTGGGTGGGGGAGGGTGACTTGTAAGATGGTCGCCTATGACAGATGTTATTGTGTTGACTTAGAGTACAACTCACAAATAAGTTATATGCTTCCAGAACAAAAACATGCCAGTATCAAAAACAAAGACATGTCAGTTAGTACAATTTTGAAAATGATGTAAGAAATGTTCTGTTGAATGATTTGAATATAATTGGATCGGAAGAGGAAGCAATATCTTCCAATCCAATTATATTCAAAATATTCAATATTACATTTTATTTTGTTTTGGAAACATGCTAACACGTTATTTCTGAGCTATAGTGTACTGTTTCTGTAATAGTTACCTCTGCCTGTAATGATGGGCTGGAAGTTGGTGCTGTTTGTCCGGCAGTCTTTCGATTAGTAATATCAGTAGTGTTAGTGCCACTTAAAATCGATGATGTTTCACGTTTTGTTGCGGCAGATAACGAGGTGACTGCATTTGTAAAGCCTTTCTGGGAAGTCAGAGGAATTTCAATAGATGTTGTCGTTATAGGGGCAAAATCATCATTGGATAACATAACCAGTGGCCTCCCTTCGAGGTTCTTTGGAGTAAAACACTTTATTTCTGCAGAATTTTCAAATAACCTGCCAAAGCCTCTTATCCAATGTGTTAGCCACTTTATACGTAAATCACAATGCCATAGGTTCTCAGTGAGGTGGATTTTTCCGCTGTTCCGGAGATACTCCGCAAAGAACGATGGAAGACTTGTAAGTTTCGTATTTTTTAGATTGATCTCCCCGATCGCTGCCATGCTTTTCAGAATAGATTTAGAGTTGACGATTTTATTCGTAAGATGGTTGCTATGCTGTAAGTCGAGTATCTGTAGTACGGGACATCGCTGAAAAGTGAATTTCTCAACCTCGACATCGTTGATAATATTTGCAAGCTCCAGATTGTTTAGCATATTTAGTCCTGCAAATGTCTCTGTTGTTAATGCTGTGATGGGATTACTTGATAATGACATCTCTTGCAATGAGATTAAATCACTGAAAGCATCATCTTCGATATTTGTAATGCGATTGCTACTAAGATACAACTTTTGAAGGTTATTCATCATTTTAAATGTGTCCTTGTTTATTTTCGTAATCTCGTTTTTATTCAAGGACAAAACCTTGAGGAATTTGTTGCTGTTATATATACCTGAGGGGATGTCTTTAATTCGATTAGCGCTCAGGTGTAAAGCTTTGATCTTTGGAGGTAGAAATGCGGGTAGTTTTGTCAACTTGTTGCCATTCAGCCATAACTCCCCTAAATAGTGAATATGTGTGAATGCTTCATCTTCAATCCATTCTATTTCATTCTCATCTAATACCACGATGCCAGCATAACGATACTTGACCAGCGAAGCTGTGTAAATCTTTTTTATATTATTATTCCGTAATTGCATGTATCTCATCACCCATGGTAACCCCGCTGGAATATCGCTTAGTTGACAGCTTGAAAAATCAATATACGAAAGACGAGTATTACTTTTAAACAAGTTATTCACATTTTTGATCGGGTTTCCTTTAAGAACAAGATAGGATAATTTCCGCAAATTTACAAAAGCCTTAGGATGGATATGTGAAATATTGTTTGTTCCTAGGATCACATAAACAAGACGTGGAAGATTTGTGAAAACATTCTCTGATAACGCGCTGATCTTGTTCTGATTAATGACGAGCTTGAATAGTTTCTCTTGAGTGACCAACAAGCCATTGATGTTCTCTATGGCGTTCTGACTAAGATCTAAAGACTTAAGCTCCATTAGATAAATAAACACATTTTTCGGGAAGCTCACTAGCGAATTAACACTTAAATCTAAACCTTTAAGTAGCAGCATTTTATCAAAAACACCTTCTTCGATCTCCGAGATCTGGTTGCTTTTCAAAATGAGACTTTCTAGCATCACCAAATGACTTAACGATGATTTTTTAATTTTGCGTAAGTTATTTGAGCGTAAGTCTAGCGCCACTGTGTCTTCCGGAATTCCAGCAGGTACTTCCACAAGATTCTGATTGGCACAAATCACCCTTCTGTTATTACACAGACAGTCTGACGGACAACTCGCGGCCATATTTGGTGAACATGTAAGAAATATGGCAATCAGAAATGCATTGATAATCACTCCAGATTTTGCGCTGTTCAGTTTTGTTATCGCCATTTTGTATATGTTTACGGGTACTGAAGGAAGTTAAAATAGTTACTGACACTATTAACCCTTTAATGGCCATACCGGCCCAAACCGGCTTTTGCTATAGTCTTGTAGAATGTCCATTTACAGGCCAATAGAATAGAATTTTTGGAAAATTTCCCACTGGAATGACTGGCTCGATAACCGAGCCAGTCATTCCAGTGATAAATTTTCAAAAATTCTATTCTCTTGGCCTGTAAATGGACATTCGATATGAAAATATTTAATTTTTTTTTACCAAATTTGACCATTAACACTTTAGTGATAGAGATTTGTCCAGAAAATCGTAATACTGGCTCAGTGAATATCCATTTACAGGCCTAGAGGTGATTATTTTTTAAAATTTACCACTGCATTGCATTCTTTCCAGCCCATAAATGGACATTCGCTGAGCAAAAATCTTGATTATCTTGACCTATCTTGACCAGTCATGGTTGAAGTCATGTTTAGTCCTTTATAATGGTCAAGTCAGCCAATCCATCCATTGCACTGGTCTTGAGGAATGGCCAAGAGAAGGCTGAAATTTTAACACTGGAATGACTGGCTCGATAACAGAACTGGTCATTCTAGTGGTAAATTTTCCCAAATTTTATGCTCTTGGCCTGCAAATCAACATTTCCAATGAGAAAACTTATGTTTTAACGTATGTTTTCTCAGACAAATTTGACCATTAAAGACGCTTAGCACATTTTAATTCGATTAAATAATTAAATCGGCTTAAATTTTTAATGCATTACATTTTGTTTATGACTTAACCCTTTAACAGTGTCTCAATTTCAAGACAACCATGCAGGAAATCTCGCAATCAAATTAGTTTCAAAATATTCAACAGAATACGCCTTGCATCATTGCTTTTTGTCCGTATGTGTTGCTGGGGTGGTCATATACTCAACTCTTATCATTATCCATAAGAAACACTTAGTAGCATGTATGAAAATTTAACAACTTAAGTCTTTAATGGTCAAGACAGTCAAAACGGACAAAACCGGCCTTTGCAGTCGTCTTGAACAGTGTCCATTTACAGGCCAAGAGAAGACTATTTTTTAACATTTACCACTGGAATGAGTGGCTCGGTTATCAGGCCAGTTATTCAAGCGGTAAATTTTTTAAAATAGTCTCATCAGTAAATGGATATTCACAAAGTAAAAATTTCAATTCTTTTGACCGATTTTGACCATTAATGAGTGAGTAACCCTTTCACTATTAAATTCTATCTGAATCTCGACAAACAAACATAAAATGTGTTTAATATATTGAAATTAATATGTCTGAAAGCCATTGCTGCCTTAAGCAGCAATGGCTTTCAGTCATATTACTTTCAAAATATCTAATAGAATATGCCATAAAGCGCAAAGAATTTACTTTTCAGTGATTTTTCGTTGAAAGTGTTAATCATAAAATATATTGAACATTTTACTGATCAAAGTTATTTGCTTATTGAATGTCCATTTGCAGGCCAAGAGTACAGGTAGACTATTTTTGAAAATTTACCGACGAAATTCCTGGCTCGATAAATGAAACATTCATTCCAGGGATCAATACATTTTCAAAACTAATTTTCTCTAGGCCTGCAAAAGCATATTGCTAAAGAACAGTGAAGAGACTGGTTTGGGTCAACTTGAACATTAAAGACATAAATTAGAAACAATACATAAAATAAAGTTTGCATTTTAGTCCTCACTGATTCTGAACAAAATGAACTAATATCTATGTCGTTGTAATTAATATATTTATCTGTATGTTATAAATGCGGTTAGTATTGTTTCATCTTCATACGTACGCTAATTTCCGACGACGATATCGATTACAAATTCCCTGTATTCTGTGCCCCTTTTTGACACGAATACCCAGAAATCTGATATCAAATTTGAATGATATAAAACATGCTAAAAGCCTAAATATTTTGGAAACATTTTGTCTGAAAGTAGCTGTCAGCAATGACTCATACACAGCCAAATTGTTTTTAAAATAATCATTAAGATCACTAATTCTTCATGAATCATATCTAGAATTAAAATGGTTAAAAACTTAATTGAACCGGTACAATCTGCTTAAAGTGCATAGAGTTAACAAAGTCTAAATTATTACTGCAATAAGCTGAAACCACTAAACACTCACCCGCACCCTCTCCATCACTATCAACAGTTGTCAGTCCTATTATCAAATTCTAAAAAAACCCACTTGAACAGATTTCCTGTCATGCTAAGAATATGCCTACTACATGAGGAATCTAAGAGGACTTCCTGTCATATGAGAGTCATTCAATAGAAATGATGTACCCTGTATGCAAAAACAACAAGAGTAAAAGCACGTACACGAGCTGCAGTGATATCAATGATGGCAACAACATCGTCAATGACGTACATCAATAACTGCAGCAGAAGCAACATTAACCACAACATCATCAACAACAACCACAGCAGAAGCAATATTAATGACAACCACATCAACAACAACAACAACTGCGGCAGAAGCAATATTAACGACAACAACAACCACAACAATGACATCATCAACAACAACCACAGCAGAAGCAACATTAATGACAACCACATCAACATCAACAACAACCACAGCAGAAGCAACATTAATGACAACCACATCAACATCAACAACAACTACAGCAGAGGCAACATTAATGACAACCACATCAACAACAATTGCGGCAGAAGCAATATTAATGACAACCACATCAACAACAACCACAACAATGACATCATCAACAACAACCACAGCAGAAGCAACATTAATGACAAACACAACAACATCAACAACAACCGCAGCAGAAGCAACATTAACAACAACCACATCAACAACTGCAGCAGAAGCAACATTAACGACAACCACAACAACAAGGACATCATCAACAACAACATCAACCACAGCAGAAGTAACATTAATGACAACAACATCAACAACAACCGCCCGCAGCAGAAGCAACATTAATGACATCAACAACCACAGCAGAAGCAACATTAATGACAACAACAACGACCACAGCAGAAGCAACATTAACGACAACATCATCATCAACAACAATGACATCAACCACAGCAGAAGCAACATTAACGACAACATCATCATCAACAACAATGACATCAACCACAGCAGAAGCAACATTAACGACAACCACATCAACAACAACCGCAGCAGAAGCAACATTAATGACAACCACAGCAGAAGCAACAATAACGACAACCACATCAACAACAACAACCACAGCAGAAGCAACATTAATGACAACCACATCAACAACAACCACAGCAGAAGCAACATTAACGACAACCACATCCTCAATGACATCATCAACAACAACAATGACATCATTAACAAACAGCAGAAGCAACATTAATGACAACCACATCCTCAAGAACAACAATGACATCATTAACAACCACAGCAGAAGCAACATTAACGACAACCACAGCAGAAGCAACATTAACGACAACCACAGCAGAAGCAACATTAACGACAACAACATCAACAACAACCACAGCAGAAGCAACATTAACGACAACCACATCAACAACAACAACCACAGCAGAAGCAAAATTAGCGACAACCACATAAACAACAATGACATCATCATCAACAACAGCAGAAGCAACATTAACGACAACATCCTAAAAAATGACATCATTAACAACCACAGCAGAAGCAACCTTAACGGCAACCACATCAACAACAATAACAACAACTGCAGCAGAAGCAACATTAACGACAACAACATCCTCAAAACTGACATCATTAACAACCACAGTAGAAGCAACATTAGCAACAACATCATCCTCAACAATGACATTAACAACCACAGCAGAAGCAACATTAACGACAACCACATCAAAGCAACTGAAGCAGAAGCAATGTTAACGTCGACCACATCAACAACAACCGCAGCAGAAGCAACATTAACGATGACAACATCCTCAACAACAACAATTAGATCAACAACAACAACAACCGCAGCAGAAGCAACATTAACAACAACCACATCCTCAACAACAACAATGACACCAACAACAACCGCAGCAGAAGCAACATTAACAACAACCACATCCTCAACAACAACAATGACATCAACAACAACCGCAGCAGAAGCAACAGTAATGACAACAACATCCTAAACAACAACAACTACTGCAGCAGAAGCAACATTAATGACACCCATAACAACAACATCAACAACCACAGCAGAAGCAACATTAACGACAACAGCATCCTCAACAATGAGACATTAACAACCACAGCAGAAGCAATGTTAACGACAACAACATCCTCAACAATGACATCATTAACAACCACAGCATAAGCAACATTAACGATAATAACATCAGCAGCAACCGCAGCAGAAGCAACATTAACGACGACACCATCCTCAACAACAACAATTACATCAAGAACAACAATTACATCAACAACAACAACCGCAGCAGAGCAACATTAACGACAACCACATCAACAAAAATGACAACAACAACAACCGCAGCAGAAGCAACATTAACAACAGCCACATCCTCAACAACAACAACAATGACATCAACAACATCCGCAGCAGAAGCAACAGTAATGACAACAACATCCTAAACAACAACAACTGCAGCAGAAGCAACATTAACGACAACAACATCCTCAACAACAGCTGCAGCAGAAGGAACATTAACAACAACAACATCAACAACTGCAGCAGAAGCAACATTAACAACAACCACGTCAACAACAATGACATCATTAACAACCGCAGCAGAAGCAGCGTTAATGACAACATCCTCAACAACAGCCGCAGCAGAAACAACATTAATGACAACCACATCAACAACAACCGCAGCAGAAGCAACATTGATGACAACATCATCCTAAACAACGACATCATTAACAACCACAGCAGAAGCAACATTAACAACAACAACATCAGCAGCAACCGCAGCAGAAGCAACATTGACGATGACACCATCCTCAACAACAACAATTACATCAAGAACAACAATTACATCAACAACAACAACCGCAGCAGAGCAACATTAACAACAACGACATCAACAAAAATGACATCAACAACAACAACCGCAGCAGAAGCAACATTAACAACAACCACATCCTCAACAACAACAATGACATCAACAACATCCGCAGCAGAAGCAACAGTAATGACAACAACATCCTAAACAATAACAACCGCAGCAGAAGCAACATTAATGACACCCATAACAATAACATCAACAACCACAGCAGAAGCAACATTAATGACAACAACATCCTCAACAACAGCTGCAGCAGAAGGAACATTAACAACAACAACATCAACAACTGCAGCAGAAGCAACATTAACAACAACCACGTCAACAACAATGACATCATTAACAACCGCAGCAGAAGCAGCGTTAATGACAACATCATCAACAACAACCACAGCAGAAGCAACATTAATAACAACCACATCAACATCAAGAACAACTACAGCAGAGGCAACATTAATGACAACCACATCAACAACAATTGCGGCAGAAGCAATATTAATGACAACCACATCAACAACAACCACAACAAGGACATCATCAACAACAACCACAGCAGAAGCAACATTAATGACAAACACAACAACATCAACAACAACCGCAGCAGAAGCAACATTAACAACAACCACATCAACAACAACCGCAGCAGAAGCAACATTAACGACAACCACAACAACAAGGACATCATCAACAACAACATCAAGCACAGCAGAAGTAACATTAATGACAACAACATCAACAACAACCGCCCACAGCAGAAGCAACATTAATGACATCAACAACCACAGCAGAAGCAACATTAATGACAACCACATCAAAGCAACTGAAGCAGAAGCAATGTTAACGTCGACCACATCAACAACAACCGCAGCAGAAGCAACATTAACGATGACAACATCCTCAACAACAACAATAAGATCAACAACAACAACAACCGCAGCAGAAGCAACATTAACAACAACCACATCCTCAACAACAACAACCGCAGCAGAAGCAACATTAACAACAGCCACATCCTCAACAACAACAATGACATCAACAACAACCGCAGCAGAAGCAACAGTAATGACAACAACATCCTAAACAACAACAACCGCAGCAGAAGCAACATTAATGACACCCATAACAACAACATCAACAACCACAGCAGAAGCAACATTAACGACAACAGCATCCTCAACAACAACAATGACATCAACAACAACCGCAGCAGAAGCAACAGTAATGACAACAACATCCTAAACAACAACAACCACAGCAGAAGCAACATTAACGACAACAGCATCCTCAACAATGAGACATTAACAACCACAGCAGAAGCAATGTTAACGACAACAACATCGTCGACAATGACATCATTAACAACCACAGCAGAAGCAACATTAACGATAATAACATCAGCAGCAACCGCAGCAGAAGCAACATTAACGACGACACCATCCTCAACAACAACAATTACATCAAGAACAACAATTACATCAACAACAACAACCGCAGCAGAGCAACATTAACGACAACCACATCAACAAAAATGACATCAACAACAACAACCGCAGCAGAAGCAACATTAACAACAACCACATCCTCAACAACAACAATGACATCAACAACATCCGCAGCAGAAGCAACAGTAATGACAACAACATCCTAAACAACAACAACCGCAGCAGAAGCAACATTAATGACACCCATAACAACAACATCAACAACCACAGCAGAAGCAACATTAACGACAACAACATCCTCAACAACAGCTGCAGCAGAAGGAACATTAACTTTCACTTCAAGAGTATACTTACCTCCCTAATACTTTTGATATTGCTAAATATTGGCTTTCACTCAATAAACACTCAGATTTAAAACAGTTAGGTGCCCCTACTGGGCAGGGAGTCAGAGCGTAGTCTGGCGGATGCCAGCCCCACCACCGCGCATGCGCAGACTAGCACTTCCTCTTTGCTAGATTATTGGCAGAGAGAACACACATGTCTTTTTGTGCATAAGCTTTTTCTTTCTCTTAAACTGTTTAAGTGGTGTTATTTTGGAGTGATAGTATCTGATTTGGATGGCAGGAAGGCTCACTTCGCCACAGGAGGACTTAGGACCTTTAAATCAGGTGACTTCTAGTAAAATTAGCGAGTTTTCTTCCCGGTGTATTGTGTTTCCGGGACTCGCGTTTACCGTGATAAGCGCCTTGGTTAGTTGGTTTATGTCAACTCGGTGCTACCTAAGGCTAATTTCTCTTTCTGTTTATGTCCACAGGTCTGTATGACGCTAGGTGGTGACTTCACAGCAGCAGAGAGTTAGTTTTCTCTCCACCATGGTTCCATTTCCTACTAACACTGTTAGGTTATCTAACCAAATGAAAAATTATGTCCAGTGAGTTGGAGGCCTAGTATAAAGGTCTTCTCACTTTGCCCTCTTGATCCAATTCCTTCCCCATGAGGTGGAGAGAGTTAAGAGGCGTGCAGATGGTGGAGTTCTCCGGTTCGTCACGTTGGATGGTTTGTCTATACAAAGTGTCAGGTATCTAGTTATTGATAATGTGGTGATGTTAATTATAGTAAACAAACAAAGGGAGATAATTATGATTTTTGCCAGAAAAGAGTTATCTATATGTATCTGATGGTTGTGTAGTCGACTTATCCATTCAGCATACAATTCGTCCTTGCACTTGGATGTTTTGTTGGGATCGAATTTTTCCTGTCACGGGATTAATGACGTCATAATCAGCCTGGCTATGTATTTATCAGCAATCAAGTCGCTATGCTGGTTTCTGATGTATATTGATCTTTATGATCGTTTTCCTTCTCTTTGAGTTGGTTTGAGTCTCTAAGCTTAACTAGTTTGCTCATACTCCTTGTCCTTTGCCCTGTTTCAGGGACCGGGTTGCGCGTCCTGTGGACGTTTTCTACATGAAAAGTTCTGGCCTCATCTGTGCTTTCAATGTAGCCCTTGTGGTCCCTTGGTTAATTGTGACATATGTAAGCACTGGGGGGGCGAGTTAATGTCCGAATTCTTGTGCTGCTTACAGGCGACGGACAAGGTGGTAGAGGAGGAGAAGAAGAAGAAGCGGAAACGAGAGGTTGTAAGTAGGAAGGGTAAGGGGAAGGTCTCGTCCGCGGTGGATATGGAGGCCTTCCGGACCGAGATGTTGGGAGAGATGAAGAGGACAATAAAGGATTTGGTTCCAGGGTTGCTTCGTGGCATGCTTCCTGGACCAAATCCTTTACTGTCCTCATCATCGGCTTCGGAGCAGGTAATCCCCGCCTCTGGATCGGTTTTCCTTAGACCGCTTCCGTTGTTCGACGATTCAGAGGTGGCCCCATTAGAGGGGGCGTTCCACGACCCTGGCAGCAGGCTTATTGCCGCGCCGAGAGGGGACCGTGGACGGTTGTCGCTGGAACCCGCGGGCTGCTTATCAGTCCAGGGGTATCCGCACGCCGCGGTGGCCAGCACCTCCTATGGCACCGTTCCTGGTCAGCCCGGGTTAGCTCTCTTTGCTGACCCGGGGTCTAATCTTTCTGACCAGGGTGATGAGGATTACCTGCTAGGGTCGCCGTCTGACGACGTGGACATGGATGAAGAAGTTTGTGCACCCCTCGCGGGGAATACAGGCGGCTTCTTCCACGGTTTTACTCACCCTGGAGTAAAGTCCGCGGCTCAGGTGGTGGCCCAGGGCGCTGCTGATGGCCAGCGGTACCGCATACCTCGGCTTGCCGAGGGTGTTGCTGGTGCTGGCCGGGCCCGTGGTGGGGCGGTATATACCCCGCGCTCTGCCACGGTGCCTGCTCCTGGTCAAACCAGTGATATTGTCATGCCGGTGCTATCAGGCCCGCATGTTTTCCCTGGCTTGCCAGGTGTATCAGCGTACCCGCCGTCAAGCTCTGCTGCTTGCGCTCAGGAGGAAGACGAAGGACCCCGTCTTGTAGAGCGCTCGCAGTTAGCCACGGAGGAGGATTGGTCTGACGCTTGCCAGTGGTTGGTGAGCGTTAGGCCTGATCTGCCCGTGGAGCAGTCGCCTAGCCAGCGTGACCACAGGCCGTGGTTAGCTGGGAAACCGACTGCTAACGCTATGCCTTCTCTGCCGCTGGCGGAGCATGTCGTTGACATGTTCAAGGCGGCGGAGTCGTCCATTAACTCGAGTGGACGTCTCGCGAAGGCCCCTCGCGAGGTGGCCAGGCGTTGTCGCATCGTGCCCCTGGATTACCAGCGGTACGGTGTGGTACACAAGCCCAGCGTGGATGACCGCGCGGCTTTGGGTGAGGATGCGCGGCCAGGCTCCCGTTCTGACACGGGGGTCTTGTGCTCGAACGCGTTGCGTTCGGCGAATACCGCGTTGCGTGATGCGGAGGAGAGTGGGAGGGCTTCGATTGCCGCTCTGTCCCACGTCTCCCAGCTGTTACAGGGGGTAGTAACGGCATCCGCATCGCGCCAGCCAAGCCCGGTCACGGTCCAGCGAGCCATCCAGGATGGTATTAACCTGGCGCTGGACTGTATGACTCGGGCGGTGACCAGGAGTGTCCGGGCAAGACGCACGTTTGCCCTGGACAATTTGTGCCCGTCTCAGGACCTGTACAATAGGCTACTACGTACGCCTATGACAGGTCCTGGTCTCTTTGGAGGTGAGGGATGTCGCCACCTCCAGGAGACGGTCACCCTGGTGAATAACCAGAGGGCGCTGCGCGAGCAGTTTGAGGTGCTGCGTCGTGCTAACGTTCGCGCCGCGGCCCCTGCGTATCGTCCCCTGCAGGCTCGAGGTGGTACTGGCCAAGTCAGAGGCCAGCCACCGTCGCAGCGTCGGCCTCGGCCGCGTGCGATTCGGCCAGCAGCGAGGGGGGCGCAGGTTCCTCAGGCGCGTCAGCCAGGCAGCCGCCCGCGCACCAAGGTGCGCGCGGGGCGGGGCGGGGCGCGCGAGGATCTGGGCGTGGTTATCGGTCCTGACAGGACGCTTACCGCGGTAAGAACCACTCCGGTGTGTATGGCGACGGAGACAGTGCCGCTCTTGCATGCCTTGTGTCCACCGCGGTCCCTAGGTGGACCGGTGGGAGGCCGGCTAGCCGACCACATGCAAGAGTGGGAACGGTTGACTCAGGACCGTTTAGTCTTGCGATGGCTTTCCGTCGGGTATCATCCAGAGTGGATGACAGGCCCGCCGTCGCGACTGTCTCTAGTGCCAGTCTGGACTCCCATTCCGAGAGAGCCAGAGCAAAGGTTGTGTATCGAGGAGGAGATAAATTCCCTCGTACAAAAAGGAGCTATTCAGCCGGCACAAAGGTGTCCGGGCTTCTATTCAACCCTGTTCTTAGTAACAAAACGCACCGGAGGGTGGAGACCGATTCTCAACCTCAAGCCATTGAACAAGTTCATCGAGACGCCCAGTTTCAAGATGGAAACGGTGCGCTCGGTGTTGGCGGGGTTGGAGAGGGGGATGTGGACGGCGTCGATAGATTTGAAGGACGCTTATTTCCACATCCCCATCCACGGGAGTTTCTGTCGCTTCCTGAGATTTGCATTCCAGGGCAGACAGTGGGAATTCAGGGTGTTGCCCTTCGGAATTTCCACGGCTCCTCGGGTTTTCACCCGTGTGGTTCTTGCGATCACAGCATACCTCCGCAGGAGAAGCATAGCAGTCCACACGTACATAGACGACTGGCTGTTGAAAGCGCACACCCGGGAAAGTTTGTCGGCCAATCTGGAGATTGTTTTGAAAACTCTCACAGACTTAGGCTGGATGATCAATTTCCCAAAATCAGAGCTGACTCCATCCCAGAAGTTTGTTTACCTGGGGATGTTCTTCGATCTAGAGACAGGATATGTTTATCCTACTCAGGAGAGAGTTCAGAAACTCATCTCATTAATTCAGTCAGTGTGCGACAGTCGTCATGTCCTGGCACGGGTTTACTTGAGAATGCTGGGGTTGATGGTTTCATTGGAACCAGTCATTCCTCAGGCCGCCTTACGCAGGCGGCCGATCCAGTTATTTCTCATGACACAATGGACCCAGAGTACAGGTTCGCTGGACTCGAATGTGTCAGTGTTGGCGCCTCTCATTCACCACCTGCAATGGTGGTTGAATACAGAGAATCTCTTGCCGGGGGTTTTGCTAACCCCTCCCCACCCTCAGGTGACGGTGTATACAGATGCATCGATGGAGGGCTGGGGAGCTTGCCTGGAAGAGTACACGATATCAGGGCTTTGGAATCTGGAACAGTCAAAGGAACATATAAATCTACTGGAGCTAAAAGCAGTAGTCCTGGGCCTGGAACATTTCTTACAGAAAGTTCAGGGCAAGATTGTTCTTATTCGTTCAGACAACTCAACAGTTGTGACTTACATAAACCGCCAGGGCGGAACGAAGTCGCCCAGTCTCTGTATGATGACATGGAAACTGCTTTGTTGGTGTCTGGATCACCAGATTACCTTGAAAGCAGTTCATATTCCGGGAAGGTTAAACCTGCTAGCAGACTCATTGAGCCGAAGGATGAGTGTTTTACCCACGGAATGGCAACTAAATCAATGTGTGGCGGATCGTCTGTTCGACCATTGGGGGAAACCCAACATCGATTTGTTCGCAACGAAGAAGAATGCGAAGATGACGACGTACGTCTCTCCGATTCCGGATCCAAGCGCTTTCGCAACAGATGCGTTCGCTATCAGCTGGGGGAGAATGTATGCATACGCATTCCCTCCAGCAATCCTGATTCCAAAAATTCTTCAGAAAATCAGACAAGAGGAATGCCAAGTGCTTCTGATCGCCCCGGATTGGCCAAGCCGATCATGGTATACGGATCTGCTGGACCTTCTGGTCTGCAATCCGGTTCCTCTGCCTCTGATGGACGATATTATCTTCCAGGGCAAGGCCCTTCACAACAATCCGTCAATGTTCAGATTGACTGCGTGGATGTTGTCAAGGAATCTAGAATTAAGGAGGGCTTTTCTGAGCAAGCAGCCATGTTTATGGCCAAAGCCAGGAGGGGGGTCAACCTCCAGAGCATATAATTATAAAATCAACAGATTTGCAGAATGGTGCTCAAAAAGATGTATTGATCCAATGGATTCATCTATTCAAGTAGTAGCTGATTTCCTCTGTCACCTCTATGATGCCTATAGCCTCAAGCCTAACTCTATTGCTGGTTATAAATCAGCATTAATGTCTGTTATTCCTTGCTTGGCTAAGAGGGGAAGTGATGAAGTAAATACATTAAATGTATTAATTAAAGGCATGGGCAATCTAAGACCAAGGAATCCACCTGTGATTCCGTCTTGGAGTTTATCGCTAGTGCTTCAAGTACTAGGTGATAAGCCTTTTGAACCACTTAGTTCCATTTCTATGAAACTATTAACACTGAAGACTGTGTTTTTAATTGCTGCGGCCTCGGCTAGGCGTAGGAGTGAAATTCATGCCTTATCAGCCGAGGATGACCGTTTTGTGGTTTCAGGGGAAGGCCTTAAGCTGCTACCTAGGATTAATTTCTTGGCTAAAAATCAGTCGTTGAAATATCCAGGTCAACCTATTATTTTGCCTGCTTTAACTAGATATGATCCTAATTCTAAAGCATGGTGTCCCGTCCGGGCGCTGCGCCGGTACAAACAACGTACGGCGGAGTGGCGCACCGACCAGTCAGCGTTATGGTTGTCATATATTGAACCCCATGGCAGGGCTTCTAAGGACACCATTTCCAGGTGGATTGTGGAATGCATTCAGTTTTGCCATAAATCCGCCACCGGGAAGCAGGTTGACGTGGCCAAGGCTCACAGTGTCCGCGGCGTAGTGACATCCACGGCCCTATTTAATGGGGTCCCTGTGGATGATATTATGTCGGTGGCTCAGTGGCACTGTGAGTCAAGTTTTACAGACCATTATCTCCGTGACACCTCTAATCCTCTCGCCTTGTCGATTTTGAAAAAATAACTCGGTTTATATTTTTTGAGGAGGTTTTTCCTCATTACTTATATATTTCACAATTAATTTATGGAAACACCCACTTTTTTGGGCCTGCATCAGTCTTTACCAATGGGAAGATGATGTCAGCAGCCATTTTCAACAAGGTCAGTCTTGTTCATGTGTTGTCCGTTGTTGATTGTATTGTCACGATTACCCGTTATTAATATGGTGATGGTTTGTGTATTTGTGTGGTTCATTGTTGAGAGTTACGAAAATGGAGCTTTTTCGTCTCTGTCCTGTAGTACATGGCACTTGTACGTAGAGAGCGTATAGGACATTGAGGTCAGGCGACTCTTCCTCCCAGGAAGGAGGGGGGGGAGCGCATATGACATCGGTCATCTCTCATACATCGGTAGTGTTATCCGATGGTTAGTCAAATCCTGACTGTTTTTTCTTACAGTTTCAGAAGTTTAAGTGCCTTAAACGCAGAAAAGCGTATAGGGATGAGCTGGTCTTTTGACCTCGCCTCCCTCCCGCCAGATTCACTTTCGAATTCTGGCAATATCAAAAGTATTAGGGAGGTAAGTATACTCTTGAAGTGAAATAAACGAAATCTAGGATTTCTTTTTTCACGAGAGAGTTGATACTTACCTCCCTAGATACGGACCCGGCCTCTCCACCCCACAGAGGCTCGGTCTTCAGGCTCTTAATAGTTGCATGTGTGTCAGCCAATAATCTAGTCAGAGGAAGTGCTAGTCTGCGCATGCGCGGTGGTGGGGCTGGCATCCGCCAGACTACGCTCTGACTCCCTGCCCAGTAGGGGCACCTAACTGTTTTAAATCTGAGTGTTTATTGAGTGAAAGCCAATATTTAGCAATATCAAAAGTATTAGGGAGGTAAGTATCAACTCTCTCATGAAAAAAGAAATCCTAGATTTCGTTTAAACAACAACATCAACAACTGCAGCAGAAGCAACATTAACAACAACCACGTCAACAACAATGACATCATTAACAACCGCAGCAGAAGCAGCGTTAATGACAACATCCTCAACAACAGCCGCAGCAGAAACAACATTAATGACAACCACATCAACAACCGCAGCAGAAGCAACATTAATGACAACATCATCCTAAACAACGACATCATTAACAACCACAGCAGAAGCAACATTAATGACAACATCATCCTCAACAATGACATCATTAACAACCACAGCAGAAGCAACATTAATGACAATATCATCCTCAACAACGACATCATTAACAACCACAGCAGAAGCAACATTAATGACAACAACATCAACAACAACAATTACATCAACAACCACAACAGAAGCAACATTAACGACAACAACATCAACAATAACAACATCATCAATAACAACATCATCAACAACAACCGCAGCAGACACAATGTCATTCATAACAACATCTGCCACAGCAACATCAATGATGATAGCAGCTGCCACAGCAACATCAATGAGGACAACAGCTGCCACAGCAACATCAATGATGAGAACAGCCGCCACAACAACATCAATGATGACAACAGCTGCCACAGCAACATCAATGATGAGAACAGTAGCCACAGCAACATCAACTGCATCAACACCCGCAGCAGAAGCAACATTAACAACAACAACCTCAACAACAGCATCAATGACATCAACAACCGCAGCAGAAGCAACATTAACAACAGCAACATCATCATCAACAACAGCAACATTAACAACAACAATAACATCAACAACCGCAGCAGACACAATGTCAATCATAACAACAGCCACTACAGCAACATCAATGATGACAACAGTAGCCACAACAAAATCAATGATGACAACAGTAGCCACAGCAATATCAATGATAACAACAGTAGCCACAGCAACATCAATGATGACAACAGCAGCCACGGCAACATCAATGATGACAACAGCAACATCAATGATGACAACAGCCATAGCAACATCAATGATGACAACAGCCGCCGCAGCAACATCAATGATGACAACAGTTGCTACAGTAACATCAATGATTACAACAGCAGCCCCAGCAACATCAATCATGACAACAGTAGCCATAGCAACATCAATGGTGACAACAACCACAACATCAATGATGACAACAGCCACCACAGCAACATCAATGATGACAACTGCCACAGCAACATCAATGATGACAACATCTGCCACAGCAACATCAATGATGACAACTGCCACAGCAACATCAATGATGACAACAGTAGCCACAGCAACATCAATGATGACAACAGTAGCCACAGCAACATCAATGATGACAACTGCCACAGCAACATCAATGGTGACAACAGTAGCCACAGCAACATCAATGATGACAACAGTAGCCATAGCAACATCAATGGTGACAACAACCGCAACATCAATGATGACAACAGCCACCCTGTGGCATCATCAATGATGACAACTGCCACAGCAACATCAATGATGACAACATCTGCCACAGCAACATCAATGATGACAACAGTTGCCACAGCAACATCAATGATGACAACTGCCACAGCAACATCAATGATGACAACAGCCACCACAGCAACATCAATGATGACAACTGCCACAGCAACATCAATGATGACAACAGTTGCCACAGCAACATCAATGATGACAACAGTAGCCACAGCAACATCAATGATGACAACATCTGCCACAGCAACATCAATGATGATAACAGTAGCCACAGCAACATCAATGATGACAACAGTAGCCACAGCAACATCAATGACATACATCAACAACTGCAGCAGAAGCAGTGATTTCCAAAAATAGTCTTCTGTTGACGTGCAAATGCACATTCCTCAAGGCTATTGCTGAGACCTTTTTTGCCGTTTTAAGCATTAAAGACGAAAGTTTTCCTCTAAATATTAAGACATTAGTTGACTTTAATTTCGCATGAGATAAGGGAAGGTTCCGGTATGATTTAGTGGTAAAGCCTTTGCAAGCAAACACATGATATCGCCAGCAGTTTGTGAGGTTGGAAATTTTAGCTAACACTTGAATTTGAGATTGTCTGCCATATTTCCTCGACATGAAACCAGAGCTACTTTTCCAATAACCTTAAACTTCTACACTTTCAATAGCACCACTGTCATACATGTCATAGGAAATAATTTCCAACTAAAACCCATTGAAAATGGATAATTTAGCATCTAATTTCTGTTAGCACTTGAATGGCCAAGATTTGTGTAGAACAACAATTTTGCTCACTTGAATGTCATATTTGGTAGGCAAGAGAAGACTATATTTAAAGATTTACCACTGAAATGACTGCCTCCATTATAGAAACTCATTCTAGTGATAAAATGTGGCCAAAATGTCTTTCTTGGCCAGTGAATGGACATTTTTAAAGACTACTGCAGAAGCTGTTTTACCTATACAATTAAAGGTAGCCCTCATATCAACCAAAAATGGCTTCAGCAGTGGTTTTGAGAAATGTTCATTTGCAGACCGAAGGAAGAAATTTTTTGCAAATTTACCACTGGAATGACTGGCTCGAGCCAGTCATTCCAGTTGTAAACCTTCAAAAATAGGCTTCTTGGTCTGCAAATGGACATTTTCTATGAGAAAATTTAAATTTTCTTGAATAAATTCGAGGGTTAAATGTTTAAGTACAGAGTACAATCAATTCATCGCCATATGACTATAATGAATTAGAAAATTTACCACTGTAATGACTAACTCGGGTTATATCGAGCCAGGCATTCTAGTTGTAAAATTTCAAAAATAGTGTCTTGACCAGCAAATGAACATTCTTCCAGACTCTTTTTGGCCTGCTTAACCAATAACTGTCTGCCTGCTGAATTTCTGCAGACTAAATTTTCTGTGGGATTTAACTATGGACCTGCTGAATATTTTGAAAGCAATTTTGACTGTAAATTGTTGGTGGCTTACCAACCAAAAACTTTCAGCCAAATGTCTCAAAATATTCATCCAGTCCCGAGTTGTTGCCCATTAAAATTATTGTCTGGTGGCTTGCATCAGTCAGACAGTTAAAGTGTTAAAGGTGGCATGCCGCATTAAACTAATCAGTACAAGGCTATCAATAATAAATTAGTACCAATACATGTCCATTTTCATTAGATCATACATGAGAGCGTTCAGCCTAAGGTAGGAATTCCTACGCTGTTTTTAAATCTGTAAAATGAAATGATCTATATTTGCTCTGATACATTCAAATCTGCATTAATTTTAATTTAACAGCGCGCGCGTGCGTGTGTGCGAGGCTTAATTTCCTACCCTGCTTGGTGAGCTCACTCATGTATGTTAGATAACCTTTTTGATTCCAAGCATTGATTGATTCAACATGTTCAGCGTGAGATGACTGACAGTCAATTTCCAGAAAACTACACAGGTGATCTGTAGAATATTTTGAAAATATTTTCAAAATATTTAACAGCATCTTTATTAAATGGTAGAAATATACAATTTTTAGCTCACCTGGCCCCGAAGGGCCAAGTGAGTTTATGCCGTGGCGACCGGCCATCGTCTGTCCGTCCGTCGTCCGTCGTCCGTCAACTTTTGCTTCAGCCCGTACCACTCTGGTGTCAAAATTCTTAATTTTCAAATTAAATTAAAAGATGAACTGGTGTTCATTTTTCTACAAATTTGGTGTGAGATGGTGCTGTCATAGACAGCAACATCTAGCAAAATTGTTGAAAAATGTACACCCGTTTCTTTGAAACTGACACAGTGAGCGATAGAATATTGACATCAGAGTGCTAAGGATTGAAACACTACTCATTAACCACTTGGCCAATTTCAACCAAATTTGGCTAGAAGGACCCTATGATCCGTAGGCTCCATAACTGCCTTTCAGAATTTTGATTCATCAATCTTTTGGGTGAAAATCTTAGATTTTATGAAAAATATACCGGAAATTGTCCCATTGTTACTTACCATTTTGAGCAATTTCAAACAAATTTGGCTGAAAGGACCCTATCATGGTAGGCTCCAGAACATCCATTCGGAATTTTGATTCATCAATTTTTTGGGTGAAAATCTGAGATTTTATGAAAAATGTACCGGAAATTGTCAAATTGCTTCGTGGAAAGGACCCTATGCTTGTAGGGTCCAGACCTTCCATTCAAAATTTTGATTCATCAATTTTTTGGGCGAAAATGCTAGATTTTATGAAAAATGTACTTGAAATTGTCAAATTGCTTCTTCTCCTTACCATTCCGATCGATTTCAACCAAATTTGGCAGAAAGGATCCTGTGGTGATGGGATCTAGATTATCCATACAGAATTTTAATTAATCAATTTTTTGTGGAGAAATATGAGATTTTATGAAAAATATACCAGAAATTGTCAAATTGCTACTCCTTAGCTGCTTGTCATATTTCAACCAAATTTCACTGGATGATTCTATGATGGTAGGTTCTAGAAAGTCTTCAGAATTTTGATTGATCAGTTTTTGGGGTGAAAGTCTTAGATTTTATGACAAATTTACCAGAAATTGTCAAAACACTGCCTATCCTTAGTTGCTTGACAATATTTCAGCCAAATTTGGCTAGAGTGACCCACCCTATCATGGTAGACTCTAGAACTTCTATTCAGAATTTTGATCGGGAAATTTGTTGGGAAATTTTTCGAATATTATCCGTCATATCTATTTAAATGCAAATGGTCTAAATGCTAATGGTCCAGGTGAGCGTCACAGGCCCTTACAACAACCATGGTTCATACAAATTTTAAAACTACTTGAATCTTGGCATCAGTCCTTGAAAGTGCTTGAATTTGAAATCTGTCTAGAATATGGCAGTAAGGCCTTGAAAAGTACTTGAAAATGTGTTTTTCCTAATATAGGTAAAGGTTGCATACAATATAAGGATGATAATTATCAATCAACGCTGCAGGAAATGGCGTTGTAGAACATCTAAATTTCTGCACCCCCTAAGGATATCCCTGTTTTAGAGTCCGTGAAAACGAGAGACATAGTCTTTGAAAAGTGCTTGAATGTATCGGGCACATTTTTAAGTGAACCACGAACAACGCATAGTCCGTCATAAATTAAGCGTTCATGACAAACTTCTACGTCATTCATTACATCATTGATTATGACATCATCCTACATGTCACATACTTGATTATGACGTCATCTGTTGGATGGATAAACTGGTAAGAGCCATTGTTATGATTATCTGAAAATCAGCAAATAAATAACTTTGAAATTGAATTTGACCTTATGTTGTATGTATCTTGTAATGTATCTGCAGTCTTGAGTGTGTGCATGTATGTGACACACTTTCTTGTAAGCGGCGGTTATGGCTGTTTTCATTTCATGTTGCAGGAGTGTCCAGGTCAGAGCCTGTACCTGAAGAAACAGGAATAGAGGAAGAGGACGCATACAATGAAGGTATGGGTTCACTATTTAACATTTTAATCCTTGAAATTGGTCAAGAAAATTTCAGTTTTTTAATAGAAAATGTCCATTTTCAGACCATGAGAAGATCAGTTTTGAAAATTTATCAGTGGGATGACTGGCTCGGTTATCGAGACAGTCATTGCAGTGATAAATTTTCAAAACTAATCTTCTCATGGTCTGCAAATGGACATTTCTGATGACGGCTGCAGAAGCCTTTTTTGGCCGGGCTGAGTTTTAATTAAAGGGTTAATAAGTAGTCTTTTCAATGATTCTCTTCGAAATTTTCAGACAATGGCACATTTGGTCGTGAAAATCAAATTATTAACTTACTGAATGTTCATTTGCATGCCAAGAGAAGGGTATTTTTGAAATTTACTACTGGAAAAAAATGTCTAAGAAAGGGATAAAGTAATTTGTGAATTTTTTGAAGTAAAGTATATTGAGCTACTTTTGTGCAATAAGGGCAGCCCTGGGTGATTAGGTAGTTTTGCGAAGCAAGGGCTATAGTAATTAGATAATTTTCGAAGTAAGGAGTAATATAATTAGATAATTTTCGAAGTTAGGGTTGATGTAATTAGATAATTTTTGAAGTAGGATGTGATGTAATGAGATAATTTTCTAAGTAAGGGGTGATGTAATTAGATAATTTTGTGATGTAGTGGCTCATAGATAATCACGAATGCAAATTGACTAACTTGTGTTAACTTCATTTACAACAGGCATGTACTCACACACATCTGCATGCTCAGATGAAATTAGGTCGGCTAATATTATAGTATTGGTCAAATTGATTAAATTCTAAAATCTATGTAAATATCTTGTATTTCAGCTGAGGAAGAGGAAATGGCTCCTATGGTAACCTCTGAAATCGAGTTTAATTTTAAAGAATACGTTATGAAGTAAATATTAATTATGAAATCCTAATTATTATTGGCAAAAAATTAGATTAAGGCGGTTGGTCCATCGGTCCATCAGCCTGTGTCTGACCGTCCATCGTCGTCCTCTGTTGTCATCGTTATTGGGTGCTAGTTATCCTCATTTTGGAAAAATGTAGGGATATTGCAATCTCTGTCCATCCACCTGTCCATCTTTCTATCTGTCTGTTCATACGTGTGCCTCCGAAACCATTTGGTGGAATTCCCTCAAGTTTGGTATGTGAGTTACCCATATGATTGGGATCGCAAGATGATATTTACGTAAGGGCTTCTCCCTCTCCTTTCCCCACACACACGCGCGCACGCACACACGGCAGAAATTGGTATGTTAGTTACCCATATGATTGCAGATTGTGAGGCGCTTTTCACATTAGGCTCTGCCCTTGAGGAAGGGGGTGGATGGAGAGAATATCAAAGGTGGCGAATGTGTGGGCATTTGGGTTAGTGTGCCATCGACTGCATATTCTAGTTAAGTTTTTGATTTAGCTTCCCATATTAGCTTATATCTCGGGATTGATTCACCCTATTGTTAGTAACCATGTACACATGCTTTACATATATGAACCAGGGCTGGGGTCAAATACTTTCAAAAGTATTTAAATACAAATACAAATACTTAAGAATTCTTCAAATACAAATACAAATACTTGTTTTTTGCAAAGTATTTAAATACAAATACAATTACATAGGGTAAGTATTTGAAATACTTCTCAAATACTTCTTACATGTCTTATAGAAGACCAAGTATGGTACAGATGTAACTCTAGTGCTGGACAGCCAGACCCTCAAATTTACATGAGCACAGACAATCATAGATAACAAACTAAGGATGCAAAATGAAATAAGTATCATTTTATGAATGGAAATATTATGTAAGGAAAATATCTATGATATCAGTATCTTATTTTTGACATATTTGTGGATGAAATTAATTATATACCAAGTTCCACGGGTTAACCATAGTTAACTATAGTTGACTAGATCCCAGCCAAAGTTGAAATAGTAAACTAGCTGGTAAAGTTAGTCAATCAACATCCTGAATGGTTTGTGCAAAATTATATCGAATTCAGAATGGCATATAACCTTTGTTTTCCATGTTTAAATGCACATAAACATGTAAATATTTCATTATCTAATTTAAGTTTTATGAAATCATACCTTCCTGATGTATGGCAATGTACTCAAGGCCTATTCCCTTCCCACTGTATCTTAAATGGATGCAGTTAGAGGCTTTAACATGCTACATGTAACATACTCATTGTCATAGCATCATAGCCCACAAAATAAGACATAAATCTTGCTTTGCTGGTGAGGCTTTCATGATTGTGGGTTGTTGTATAACTGAAATTGTAGTTGCAAAGTTTCAATTCCTAGGGAATGGAATACATATTGATACAAAATCATGTGATCATTTTTTAAAACAATTTGACGCGGAGTTGTTGCTGCCTATGCCTATAACACGACCAGTCAAATCATTTTAAAAACATATTTCATATATATTAACTCTGAAACCAGGTTTATTAGCTCTTTCATCGATAAATCCCTGAAAAAGTAAATTCTTTACGGTATAAAACTTATTCTGTTGAATATTTTGACATTCATTTGACTGGAAGAATTAATTTCAAACATTCAACAGTTTTTCCATATGGTTGCCTTCAAAATGAGAAATGAGGAATTCATCAGTGAAAGGGTTAAAATTCAGACAGAAATGGAATAACATTAAACAAGGTTTATTTATTGATTTTGTTTATTTATTTAGATCCTTGTTGAATATTCTTAAGACTATGTCATTTAAAAACTTGCATTCAAATTGTTTCCAAAGATATTCCGAATTTAATTAATATTAAATTGGAAAACCAATGTTGCTGTATTCTGTCTAAGAAAGCAATACTATTTTCAAAATGTACACCCAGTATTTCGTCTACAGCTAATCTTAATATACAAATTTGGAGACGATGCTTTAAACTGGTTTTGTTCATATTTAAAGGACAGACAACAATACATTTCAATTTCTGGAAAGGTTTCTAACCATTTGCCAATTGATATCGGAGTACCGCAGGGCTCTGTATTAGGACCGCTCCTATTCATTTTATACATCAATGATCTCGCTATGTGTGTCAGTAACCTTATGGTAGGGTTGCACGATTATTCACTTTTCATAATCGCGATCATTTAAAAAAAATAATCGCAATCATACGATTAATCATGAACTATATTAACTACATCAATGCTGCTAAGCGGATGTTATTATGCTACTGCAGATTGTAAGAACTCCAATGATTTCTTAGCAGTTTCAAAACGGCAAAACTCTGTATTAGAAGCCCACCCCTCTAACTCAGCAGATTGTATAGGAAAATTTGTAAGAATAACGTGTATAATAATAACAATCATGTCACAGGGTGTGTCTACTTCAAACCGATCTCTGCCCTGATACATTTCCAGCCCCTCTAGAAGTCAATACAGGCCTCAGATTTGTAAATCTCGACCACCTATTAGATTAATACTAATAGTAGGCCACATATGTTCCAGATATAATAAAGTTTATTCCACACTTTTGTAGTCAAAATGCGCTTAAAACAGTCTTGGCGTGATTAAATAGCTTCCTCATAAATATATTTTAGGACCAAATTTATGTACCAAACAAGTGCGAGAGAAAATGCGCATCAATTATGTAACGCCGATCAACATTAAATGATCCAAATTGAATTATTACGAATGACAATATAGCCGGCTTCTTAGGTTGGCGAGCAAGCGGCTCTTGCAATGCGAGGCGGCGTGTTCTCGCGAGATATTATACGCTAAAGGGAGTTTATCAAACGGGTACCCGTTATTCAGATCAGTATAATATTCAGTTCCTATCACGCAATGATTCCCGAGTTCTGAGTCCCAGATTCCAGAATATTTATATCCGAGTACTCGCTCTGAAATAACCTCTTCAATTGGAGGCGAATCACGTGATTTGTATTTTTTTCGCGACGCCATTTTATATCAAATTTTTGATTAATTTTGATGTAATAAACGACCTTTATTAAAGGATACGCAATATTTAGGCGCTCAAATCAAATAATTTCACTTCCCCAGTGATGTTTTGAGGTATACATTAAACATAGGCGTAGGTGGTGAGAATTTTTACGGGAGAAAATACGTTGAATTTCCGTGGTATCAGTTTTAGAACTTTTTTGGGAAAACCGTTAACGCAGAACTCTTCAGAGAATGGGGAACGCAGGATAAGCGGTTGTGATTACAACAACAATGACAAATAGCGACCAAGTGAACAATCTTTATTCATCTAAAAATAATCATGAGTCAATGCAAACAAATCAGTTATTTCTTTAGTTTATTTAATCATTCACACATTCGGCTGATAGCCAGATGTTTGTTTCCATGATTGGTAACGCGGGCGAGAATAATCGAAACATTGTGCAACACTACCTTATGGATATGTATGCAGATGATACGACTATCCATACTGCTAGCTCCAATAGCTCTGAAATACGAAAAAACTTAACTAACGGTATGCAATCTGTAGAAAACTGGTGCTTAGATAATAAAATGTTGCTGAATACAGATAAAACTAAATTGATGATGTTGGGAAGTAGGTATAAATTAAAACATATAAACACACATGATGTTATAATACCTACACGCAATGGAAACCTAAACGTTGTTAAATCTGACAAACCTTTAGGCTTTAATATAGATAATGCACTTACATGGAATGAACATATAGGCAAATTGTGTAAAAAAGATCTCTTCGTTGATCTATATGGTAAAGAAAAGATAAGAGTTATCTTAACACAGAACAAAGAAATCTGTTTTATAAATCTTATATTCTTTCACACATAGATTACTGCAGTCTTGTATTTTCTCAATCTTCACCTACACTGTTGGATAGGTTAGAAAAGTTATAAAAGCGAGCTGCTAGAGTAATATTAGATATGCCTTATAGAACACCATCAGCGCCATTATATAAAACACTAAATTGGACAACTTTAACTAAAAGAATGATGATTAAAACAGGCATTATGACATACAAGGCGAGAAATGGGCTTGCTCCCAGCTACATAAAAGACATGTTCATTTCAATCGAGGATGCACACACTAGGAATTTGCGCTCAGAGACATTTAATCATCTACGAGTTCCCAAGATTAAAACAGATTATGGAAAGAAAAGCTTTACACATGCAGCCCCACAACTGTGGAATTCTCTACCCTCAACTGTTACACAGTCTACCACTTTAATGTCTTTCAAGTCCAATCTTCAGGAATATATAAATCAAATGTAATGATAAAGTAATAAACTCAGAGCCATTACACTCTGAATTCCAAGGGCATAGGTATAAAGCCAGCTAAGTATGTTAATGATGACATGATTTAAAGTTTGTTTAGCAGTGACACCCACACTGCTTTCAAAAAATAAATAGCTAGCATTCTAATAATTGTATATCATTTGTACACAGGATATAATACATGTATGTAAATTTTTGACTAATAACTGACTATTTCTACTTGTAATATGTTGTATATATTTGTACATAGTATGATTTGTGTGTAAGTGTACTTGCAGTGTGTTTCTTGTCAGTTTGTCTGTGTGCGTGCAAGTGTGTGCATTCTTTCTGAAGACCTCGGGAAGATCAGATTTTACTGACGTTGTTTACCCTCATTAAATAAAGATTATTATTATTATTATTATTATTATTATTATTATTATTATTATTATTATAATATTATTATTATTATTATTATTATTATGAAAAGGGATAATTAACCGCCATCTAAATGAATGCTATGAATATAAAATTCATGATGAAAATGGTTAACATTCTGGTATAGAGTCATGCAAGCTAGTACAATGGAGGTGTTGTTAATACCTGACCAGTTCTACCTAGGTTGCTTTGAAAGGAAATAATTGCCCAATCCATTACTGATAAAATGTGTGAGATTTAGACCACCTAAACAAGTTTCTTACTCAGACTCAATTATCTATCACAGCTTTATGTTGTTATCCCTTTAACACTCATATCACCTAAAAATGACTTCAGAACTGGTCTTTAGAAATGTCTATTTGCAGACCAAGAGAAGCCTATCTTTAAAGATTTATGACTGGAATGACAGGCTCGATAACAGAGCCAGTCATTCTAGTAGTAAAATTAAAAAAATAGACCTCTTGGTCTGCAAAATGGACATTTTATATGAGAAATTTGAAATTTTCTTGAAGAAATTTAAGTGTTAAAGGGTTAACAGTCAAGCCAGCCCAAATTGGTCACTGCATTGGTCTTGAGTATTGCCCATTTACAAGCCAAGAGAAGACTATTTTTGAAACTTTACCACTGGAATGACTGGCTTTATAAACGAGCTAGTCAGTCCAGTGGACTGGAATATGTTTATTACCTTGGAAACAAGGGTTTTAAAATGTCGGTATGAATGGGATAGCAGGATTCATTAATTTTTTTATCTTATTCATTAAGTTGTGCTAAAATTATCTAAGCTGTTTTTGGAAACACTTGTGTTCAAATTATACCCAAAAATATTCAGAGCTTTTATTTTATTTGTAAGTTTCTGAAATTTCATTCCTTTTCACATGACAACTGGTCTTCATACTGAAAAGCAATGCTTGTAGGCTGCTGCTGTCTAAGAAAACAACACTATTTCCAACATCTACATGACCCCCTTCTCCTACAAATTTTAATCATTTGACATAAGAGCTCAAGAAAGGGTAATAACCCCGCTGCCACACAACCACCCAATCTAAATGAATGATTTTAATATAAAATTCATGGTGAAAAGTGTTAAGACTCTGGTGAGAGTCCTACAAGCTAGTAGGAGGTGTTGTTGTAACTTGACCAGCTCCACCTACCTTGCTATGAAAGGTGATAATTGCCCAGTCTACAAAAGATAAGAATTTGAAAATTAAATCCGCTATACAAGACTCAGATAGTAGGATTTAGTTAGAGAGCAGTACAGTACTATACATTGGTAAGGAATTGTGCTGTAACAGCAAGCAAAGGCCAGACTGGAAGCAAAGCTCATTTCATTCTATATATTGCATTAATAATGTGTGTTACATAAAACAGAGAAAATCATGTGAATATTTTGAAAACCATGTGACTGAAAATTGTTGCTGCCTAAGACCACACCACAGTCAGCTAAATTATTTTCAAAAATATTCTAGACTTCATTTCAATCCTCTTTAAAACCAGGCTGATTAAACCTGAGGATAACTTGTGTGAAGTGTATGAAAAAGAATTTAAAAAATAATTTCAAGGCAATTTGCAGTTCTATTTATAAAAGGATTAGCTCTATTCATATTGGGTCATATTTTTAACACTGAAGCCCTAGCAACTATATTTCAAGACAACCATACTGTTGATTATTTTGACAAAAATTTCACTTTACAGTTACAGAAGATATGAGAAATCTGTATTAAATTTTAATTTACACTGCATGCGCAATTGAATGTAAGAATTTATCAGAAATAGACAGAGAAGTATTTTGAAAAGTATTTGAAAATACTCAAATACATTGACAATGTATTTAAATACAAATACAAATACTTTTGCATTAAATACTTTTCAAATACAAATACTTTCAAATACCTGAAAAATGTATTTAAATTACTTCAAATACAAATACTTTTGTATTTGCCACCAGCCCTGATATGAACTGGATGCTGGACGATGGCGTTGAGGTGAAATTCAAAGGCCACTGTGACCGTGCTTAACCCTTTAACCCTCATATCACCCAGAAATGGCTTCTGAAATGGTCTTGAGAAATGTCCATTTGCAGACCAAGAGAAGACAAATTTTGACAATTTACCGCTGAAATGACCGGCTCGATAACCGAGCCAGTCATTCCAGTGGTAAATTTTCCAAAAATAGTCCTCTTGGTCTGCAAATGAACATTTTCTATGAGGAATTTGAAATATATTTTTTTGCAATTCAAGGGTTAAAGGGTTAAACTGTTAAATACAAATTTTTGGTTTAGCTCCACATATATTAGCTCCGGATTGACAAAGAGATGAACAGGTAATAATTCAAATTCCATGAAATTCTTATTATAATTAAGAATCCTCTTATTTCCGTCTTTAATCCATACATGCTTATTAATGATATTAATTGCTTCCTATCGACATCAATGACATTCAGTCAAATAATTTAAAATATATTCATCAGGATTTATGTTTTATTTGTTTAGAAACAATATACTGGTATAATTAATTCAAAGTGCTTTATTATTTGTTCAGGTTTTCAAAGCCTAATATTTTGTACGCTTACACACTACTTCTGGCGGATTTTGAGAAGAATTCTGTTTACACGAACCACTGCATTGTGAAAATGCTGCATCGAGTCGCCATTGAGTCGGGTGTCGTGGGAATGCTTTTTCAAATTCGTCTGTTCCGCGTTTTCCAACATATTGTTTTCTCACCTTTGGCAAAAGCACCACAGTATAAGGTAATTATCTTTCTATTTAATATGTGCAACTATTACAAGTCTGTCTTTCTCTCGCTTGCTCGCTCTCTCTCCCCTCCCTCCCTCCCTCCCCTCTCCCCATCCATCCATCCCTCTGTCTTGCTCTCCACCTGTCTTACCATCCCTGTCCCTGTAAATAATTTTGTCATAAAATAGCATAGTCAGTTCTTAAAAGTTCTCATATCCCCTTAAATATAGACATTTTTGCACGAGATATGAGATGCCTGTTGATTTCTGTTCAATTGACCCAGCATGCAATGCTACCCAGCGTGCAATGCTATCCGTGATGCAATGCCTTGACTTCATAATTGTTGTAACTATTGGACACCATATTCGTTTAGCCTATTGTCTGCACAAGCCAGGATTTCTCAAACAAAACCAAGCCGCTTGCACGTGAAAACAGTCATTTGTCCACCAGCTCTGGAAGCGTAAGCATGCATGTAGGATGTATTCACGGTAGTACATTCAATCGTCTGTATTTCAATACTGTTCAGAGAACGTGTGTCAATTTCCAGGAGAAAATACGAGAAAGTTGATACGTGAAAAAATGTGCCCGCCATGGACCAATCAAAATGTAGCGTGTTTGACTGCCATGTTCAATTTTTTTATTTGATGGGTCTTGAATCCGAAATTGGTTTCATTAGCTCAGCTGACATATAGCGATAACCCTGTCCATCTTCTGTCTGTTCGTCCATCCATCCGTCCGTCCGTCCGTCCATCGTCAACAATGGCGGCACATTTAGTTATTTCTGGAGGGATCGACACCAATTGTCACAATGTTAATATCAGAATCGAATATCTGTATTGCGAAAATGAAACTGAATAAGACATCAAACACCATAGTTACCACCCCTGGACTATTTGCAATCTATTTGAACCTCTATTATGAAACCAGCTGTCTTAGGAGACTGCCTTCTGATTCTCCCTTGTGTGGTGTCTTAATACAAGTTTAACTGTATGTCATCAATTTCTGTTGTTAGCACGTTGATGTCATCTATTTTCGCTTAGACATTGTTAGCTCACCTGACCAGAAGGCCCAAGTGAGCTTATGCCATAGCGACCATCCATCGTCCATTCGTCAAATCGCTTCTCCTTAAGTGTTTGACAACTTTTCAACCATATTTGACTGGAAGGATCCTGTGCTGGTATGCTCCAGAACTTCTAATCCGAATTTTTATGGGGTCAAATTTTTTGGGTGAAAATCTTACGAAAAGTTTGCAGGAATTTCTCAGAATAGTACTCCTTAGCTGCTTGACATATTTCAATTAAAATTAACCTGCAGGTTCTATGGTGGTACGTAGGCTCTAGAACTACCAATCAGAATTTTGATTTATCAATTTTTTTGCTGAAAATCTTATGAAAAATGCACCAGAAATTGTCAAAATGCTATTTCTCCTTAGTTGCTTGACATATTTCAACCGAATTTTGCTAGAGGTGTCCTATTGTGGAAGACTCAGAACATCTATTCAGAATTTGATTGGTTAATTTTTGGGATGAAATTGTGATATTGCATCTCCTTAATTGTTTGACAGACTTTAACCAAATTTGGCTAGAAGGATTCTATCGCAGTAGGGTTTAGACTTTCTATTCAGAATTTCGATTGGTCTTTTTTGGGTGAAAATCTTAGATTTTATAAAATATTTCCGGGAACTTGTCAAAATGCTTAGAATGACCCTATCATGATAGTCTCCAGAACTTCTGTTCAGAATTTTCCGTGGTCAATTTTTTGGGGGTTGGGGGTGGTGGGGTGGGAGTGTGTGGTTGGCGGGGAAACCTGAGATTTTGTGAAAAATTACTGGAAATTGTCAAAGCGCATCTCGTCCGTAACCAATTGGCAGATTTTAACCAAATTTGACTGAAGAGATCCTACGGTGGTAGACTATAAAGACTATTTAGAATTTTTATTGGTCTATTTTTTGGCGACCATTATGGATTTTCCGAAAATATTCCTGAACCATTTGAAGGGCTAAGTACTCTTTAATCATTGGCCCAATTTCAACGAAACTTGAGTGGAACGATCTTATTGCAGTTGGCTTCAACATTTCAAACAGGAATTTTGACTCGTAAATTGTTTTGACAGGCATCTTGAATATTCTGAAAATTATGCAGAAATCCTTTAAAATATACCTCCTAAACCACGTGGCGGATTATAACAAAATTTGTCTGGAAGGATCCTATGCTGGTAGCCTCTAGGACTTATATTCAGAATTTGATTGGTCGATGTTTTTTGGTGGCCAGCTTGGATTTTCCGAAAACTAGCCAATATAAATGCATGTCCAGGTGAGCGTTACAGGCCATTTTTGCCAAAAGCATTCCAGAAATTGTCAAAATCATGAAATCTAAACCATTTGACTGAAATTCATTAGAAGTGGCACTGATTAGTTGAAATGCCAATGTTCCAGGTGAGCGATGCAGGTCCTTTGGGCCATTGTTCTTTTTTAGGAGTTGGTGAAATTTGCGTGCTACATTATTCGGAAGTTTGTTGAAGTTGCTCAAAATAACGAGAAGGTTTTTGTTGAGCTCCTCTTTTGGAAGACGACTAAGGAAGCTATCGAGCTGGTGGATGGTTATGGAACTTTCAGGTAAGACGTCAAACAGGCCTTGTGGCCATTAGAGTTGATCAAATACAGGTGCAAATACAACTATAATGCACTCAAGCGAGATGCTGACTCACGCCTTTACGCCGTGTCTTAACAATGCACGTAGTGGCCCTTGTGACCTAGAAAGTTAACCTGCTTAATTCATTAACGATGTATCTGATCTCAATCCTTTAAACCTTACATCTTTTCCCATTTGTAAAATTTTTCTCAGAAAATGTACATTTGCGGACCAAGAGATTATTTAAAAAAATTTATTACTGGAATGACTGGCTCGGTTATCGAACCAGTCATTCCAGTGATAAATTTCCAAAAATAATCTCTTGATCACCAGTTATGATTACGCCAATATGTGAAACGCCTGGTTTCATGTATAGCGACAAAGAAATTTTTTATTTTTTCATAGTGCATCTCGTAGCGGGAAGGTGGTGTGGTCGGAGGAGCAGGAGATGGAATTGATGAGATTGTTTGAAGAATTTCGTGATGGACAGGGAGGTATGGAATGAAACTTATTATTCAACCCTTTAATGGTAAAATTTGGTCTAAAAATCTAAGTATTTGTTTAATCATTTAACCATCGAATTCGATCAAGAAAATTTCAGTTTTCTCATAGAAAATGTCCATTTGCATACTAAGAGAAGCCTATTTTTGAAAATTTACCACTGGAATTCTGGTGGTAAATTTTCAAAAATAGGCTTCTCTTGGTCTGCAAATAGACATTTTTTAAGAGCAGTGCTGAAGCCATTTGTGGCCGATTTTAATGTTAAAGGGTTAATGAATGTCCATTTGCAGTCCAAGAAAAGACTAATTTTGAAACTATAATACCAATGAAATTACCGGTTATTGAGTCAGAGATTTCTACTTCGAATAATACTTACCAGATGTACTATTATGATAATGTCTATTATCTAGTCTAGCTCAAAATAAACAATTGAAAACTGCACTCTCCTGGTCCTGCCCATACTGTGTCCGGGAATCACCATAGCTGCAGGTACCGAGTCAATTCCCAATCACAGTCAGATTCACTTATTTTGCTGACTTGGAAAGGCATGTTTGTTGAGCTCTAAAATTGTGCAATTTTAGCGGAATTAAGCGTGTTTAACGTTATCCATCGCTGGCTTCATGGAAGGAAAGGGAAAGTCATCACAGGGGCAGGTAGTATCAATCTAGAATTTATACATTCGTGCTGTAATGACTGATTAAAATTTCCTTAAATTGGCACATTATTTTAAAATGGTAGCCATTGTTGGAGTCGCTCCGGTACTCGTTAACTGTTTAATCTTTATTCGGTTAATTTCTCTTGCGACTCGGTTCCTTCCAAGATGGATGCGCCCTTAGCCAAGATGGCGGCGCCCATGAGCAACATTTTGTTTTGGCTTGGCGTGTCTTTGCACTCTGTTTTATGCCGATTTTTAGCTCTCGCTTCATTGACGAGGGTTTTTGTAGCGATCGGTGTTTATTTCTTGGCTATTTTAACGTTAGTTAATTACCAAGTCGTGTTTATAAAATTTCCACTCAAAAACGTTTCAAATATTTCCTGCCTAAATACTTGATTATCATTAATCTAAGAGAAAGTTAATGTTTCTAAGTAATTCTAAGTTACAATCAAGTCAATTGTGCGTGTTGCTTGTCATCATATTTCATGTGCAGCGTTTTAATTCTTACTCTGTGTTCGCAGAAAGCCAAGAACCAGGACACGCTGTGTCAGAAGTGTAATCGGTTCATGAAGCGCAAGTACTCGGGTCATCACTGTGTGGGCATGCGCGAAGTGCAAGGTTTGAAGTCCTTGTGATGTGTGTTCGAAGTGGTCATCGGAGTTGGTGGCGGAGTTCGATCGTGATCGACGTGCACGTTTGGAAAGGATCACGAGGGATAAGGGGGCCAAGCTGGATCAGGCGTCAGTAAAAGGTCTTGAAGAGCGTCTGAACGAGCGTATGGACTCGGCACTGGGTGTATGGGCGGCCCAGTTCAAGGCGATGTTTGAGTCCTTCCAGTCCACGGTTCCGGCGATGCAGGCTGGTGCAGGGCAAACAATCGGTGGTCCGGCCAGTTCTGTGGAGGGACAAGCACCTGTCCTTCCTCCGGTCTTGGTTTAAGAGCCGACGGCGGAGGAGGAAGATCTGCTTATGGAAGATTCCGGCATGCCGGATATTTCAGTAGGGGTAGAACCGAGTACGTCCCAAGGGTCTCCCTCGGGTTTTGTACGGGTCTGCCAGCCGGGTGGTGATGTCGGCATTCCGTCGGGCATATTTCACCCGGACTTCGCTCAACCTGCGTTGTCGGTGGAACCATGTTTTTCGGTTCCTGTCGGCATTCCGGCGGCGGTAGGTGCGGCTCCTCTCGGAGTTCCGTTGTCTGCCGAGGTAAAAGAGGCTGTAGTCCCGGCTCCCGTGCTGAAGTCGATGCACTGCGGTGAGTCCGTGCCCGGCAATTCGCTGGATACTGGTGCCGCAAGTAGGCGGGCTATGGACTCACTTCATGTTGGAAGGAGTGAGGTCCATGGTTCTCAGCATGGGTCATCGGTGGCCTCATCTAAGGGTGAGAAGGAAGATGAGAATGGTAGTCCATTGATGGATGAATCCTCATTCTGCACCGAAGCTGAATGGGTGCAGGTCCTTGGCTGGATGTCCGACCATCTCGGGTTGGCATCGGATCAAGGATCTCAGCACGATTCGGCGATGGAGCGAATGTCAGAGCGAGCGGCTAGCGCTTTGTCAAGTGGCTCTTCGGCCATGGCGACGCTCCCCTTGGACACGCAGACATCTGACATGTTGTCCGGGACACCATGTGCTTGTCCCAAGATTGCCTGGCCAGGGTGATCACCAGATCATTGGCGGAGCGGAGGAGAATGGTTCTCGATTGTGTAGAACCAGGACCTGAGATGAGGGCTGCGTTATCTTCTGCGCCTTTCATTGGTCCAGGCGTGTTCGGCGGCTCGGCATGACAAGCCTTATCCAAGGTCGCATCAATGGTCGCAGAGCAGGAAGTAGTCGGCAAGTCGTGGAAGAGGACTCGGCCGCAGCAGTCCTATAAGCAGCATCGGCAAGAGCAACAGGCAGCGCCAGAGATTGCCCTTCCATCCGTCTGGCAGTGATGCCCATCGGGCATCCGGATCACAGGGACCTGGCCGTTCATCCTCATACAATAATAAGAGGCCGTATGAGGAGGACAGGAAGGGTGGCGGTTCGGGACGCAGCGGTTATCGTAAGGATAGGCGCGGCGGCGGTCCCGGACCGTCATATTCCAAGAAACCGCGGGGTGGCCGTGGATGATGGTCCTGACAGGTTTCCTGCGTGATCCGTTCCGGTGACGTCAAGAACGAAGGGAGTCGAGAATCTTCACCTAAGCGAATTAGCATCTTATCGTGCAATATCGACCGCCAGCTGTGTGAAGATTCCTACCATCGGAGGCAGACTTCAGCTGTTCTCAAACCAGTGGGAACAGGTCATGCAAGATTGTTTAGTCTGTCAGTGGTTAAGAAACGGCTACGAACCGGACTGGCTCATCCGTCAATCGTTAGTTCCGTTAACATCGACTCCAGTTTGGACTCCCGTTCCAAGGGAATCCGATCGTCTAGATGCCATTTGCTGAGAAATCAAAGATCTTCAGCAGAAGAACGCGATTCATCTAGCCCGCAATCAGTCCTCCCTAGGCTTCTATTCGATGATGTTCCTCGTTCCGAAACGTACCGGTGGTTGGAGACCAATTCTCAATCTCAAACCGTTGAACAAATTTATTCTTTCTCCAAATTTTCAGATGGAGACTGTAGCAGCGGTGATAACGGGGCTGAGAAAAGGCATGTGGGCAGTATCGATGGATCTGAAGGATGCATATTTTCATATTCCAATGTCAATTCCTTTGCAGAAATACCTTCGCTTTGCATTTCAAGACAATGTCTGGGAATTCAATGCGCTTCCGTTCGGTCTGACCACAGCTCCGAGGGTCTTCACCAAAGTGGTTCTCGCCATGACTTCTTATCTTCGCAGGAGAAACATAGCTGTTCACACTTACATAGACGACTGGCTGCTGAAGGCAGGGAATCCAGTCACTCTGCGCAACAATCTTCAGGTAGTCCTAGCCTTAGTAAAGGACGTAGGATGGATTGTGAATCTAGAGAAATCAGAATTGATTCCATCCCAGGAGTTTGTTTATCTCAGAATTTTTTTCAATCTCAGGGAGTCTAGAGTTTGATTGCGGTACTGGAGTCAGTTTCTCTAGGAGCCTTTCTGACGGCGCGCCAATTTCTCAGAATACTGGGTTTACTAGTATCTCTAGAGAAAGTGGTTCCTTATGCGGCACTCAGGCACAGGCCGATTCAGATGTATCTAATGTCATTCTGGTCTCAGAAAGCGAATCCGTTATCGCTGAGGATTCCAGTAAAAGAACCATTGATATTCCACCTTCAGTGGTGGTTTTCAGAACAGAATCTCCTGCGAGGTGTTCCTCTACAACCTCCTCAACCGCAGATGTCCATCTTCACAGATGCGTCGATGACTGGTTGGGGAGCGGTATGGACGATCAGTCAGTGTCAGGGGAATGGGATTAGACCAATGCGCAGAAACATATCAATGTTCTCCAATTATTAGCGGTGACATTGGCACTTCGAAAATTCGAGGGGGTTAATCTGAGACAAGATTGTCCTAGTCAGGACAGACAACTCAACAGTGGTGTCTTATTTGAACGGCCCGGACGGGACAGGATCACCAGAGTTGTGTATGATGATTTGGAACCTTCTGCTGTGTTGCCAAGAGAGGAATATTATTCTTCGGGCAGCACACATTCCAGGAAGATTGAACATCCTAGCGGATTCTCTCAGTCGAAGGACGGTTTGTCATCCAACGGAATGGCAGCTCAACCAATCGGTAGCGGAGGTTCTATTCAAACATTAGGGCAAGCCAAATGTGGATCTATTTGCGATGAAACAAAATGCAAAGATGGTCGTATATGTGTCACCGATCCCGGACCCGCTAGCCTTAGCAGTAGACGCACTGGCGATAAGTTGGAAGGGAATGTACGCGTATGCATATCCTCCAAAGATTCTCATCCCAAAAGTTCTGGCAAAGATAAGAGAGGGTGTGTGCCAAGTACTTCTGATCGCCCCTCATTGGCCAGGCCGATCATGGTTTACGGATCTGCTGGACCTTCTGGTCTGCAATCCAATCCCTCTTCCAGACAGAAGAGATCTAATCTCTCAGAATAAGGGTCTGTATCTCCATGACAGACCGGAAATGTTCAAATTCACTGTATGGATGTTATCAAGCAGCGTGCAATTAAGGGTGGCTTTTCTGAGCAAGCAGCGAAGTTTGCCGCTTCAGCCAGAAGAGGGTCAACCACAAGAACATATAATTATAGAATCAACAAATTTGCAGAGTGGTGTAAGGGAGGAGATATTGATCCCTTTGCTGCATCTGTTCAACACGTACCAGATTTTATCTGCCGTTTATACGAAGTTGGCAAACTTGTACCTTCAACCCTAGCAGCATTTAAGTCTGCATTAGCTTCAGTCGTTCCCAGTCTGGCCATTGAAGGAGTGGAGAATGACACATTAAATGAAGTTATTAAAGGAATGCGCAATTTGCGACCTAGACAGCCAATTCCTATCCCAGCATGGAATCTATCTCTTGTTCTACAGGTTTTAGGGCATGCTCCTTTTGAACCAATTAGATCTATAGATATTAAACTGTTAACTATTAAGTCAATTTTCTTGATTGCAGCAGCGTCGGCGAGAAAGAGAAGCAAAATACACGCGCTTTCTGCCGAACAAGACCGTTTTGTCGTCACAGGTGAAGGTTTAAGACTACTTCCACGTCTTTGTTTCCTGGCAAAGAATCAGTCACTTAAATATCCAGGACAGCCGATCAATTTGCCAAGTTTAATTAGACATGACCCAAACTCTTCTGCTTGGTGTCCTGTCAGATGTCTGAAAATGTATAAGAAATATACTGAGGAGTGGAGAGATGACCGAAATCTCTGTGGTTATGTCTCAAAGCTCCTCATTTGCGCGCCTCGAAGGATACTATTTCTCGTTGGATAGTCGATGCTATTCGGATGTCGCACAAAATCGCTGCAGGAAAGCAGATTGATCGTGCGAACGCCCACCAGGTCCGAGCACTAGCAGCATCATCGGCCCTTTATAAGGGTGTCTCATTAGAAGAGGTGATGACTGTAGCACAATGGCATGCCGAGTCGTCATTCACTGATTTCAACCTTCGCGATATCGCCAGCGCACTTAATCCGGTAGCCGTCGCCAATTTATCGAATCTTAACTAAAGCCACATCCGACCACTATTTCGCACATATCACAAGGTTCTTCCACATGCACTGAACAATGGCTATGCACATGATCCGAGGATGACCGTGGATTGGGCCGAGCTCCTGTGATGAACAGGAAAAGACCAAGCACTCAAAATGGTGAGTGTTTACATTAATTAAGTGACTAATATTAGTTTACTTACAGTCGATTTACCAGACTGAATAAGTAAATAGTCTGGCCAAGAGTATCTTACTCTTTCAACAGACATTAGACTCATTCCAATTTGAAAGCCTGTTCGATATACTGATAGTTTTTTCAAAATTAGAAGTTGTAATAGCTTCTTTGCACTCTACTGGACTGCCCTAGCTGAGACTTGGGGCTGACACGGGTCTGGTGGGTGTTGCTCCCCGTTTTGACAGCCCTCTGGAATTTGTGCGGACAAATGAGGGGGCGAGCGCGGTCTAGATCATGGAAGTTTAGCACTCCATGAGTCAGATAGTGGAACCCAAGCGTATGTCAGGGTTCTAGTCTTTTCACAATCTTCTCTGTCAGATGGTAGATGAGTGCTGGTTCGAGCCTCACCTCCCACCGGTATTTCTTAGCTGTCGAAATCCGGAGTTTATCATAATAGTACATCTGGTAAGTATTATTCGAAGTAGAATAAAGAAAGCATCCGCTTTTGTTTCTACGAGAATTCTTAATACTTACCAGATGTACTATGGCTCTTCCCTCAGCCGCCCCGCTGAGGTGAGGCTGAGCTGCTTTCGCTGTTTGTCAAGGCAAACATAAGACGAATCTGACTGTGATTGGGACTTGACTCGGTACCTGCGGCTATGGTGATTCCCAGACACAGTATGGGCAGGACCAGGAGAGTGCGGAGTTTTTAATTGTTTATTTTGAGCTAGACTAGATAATAGACATTATCATAATAGTACATCTGGTAAGTATTAAGAATTCTCGTAGAAATAAAAGCGGATGCTTTTTTGATTGTGGTAAATTTTTTTAAATTTCTCTTGGTCATTAAATGGACAGTCCTCAAGACCAAGTGTTGTAGAGGGCAGTTTAATTCTTTAACCCCTAAATTATTTAACCCTTTAACACTCATATCAGCCAAAAATGGTGTCTGCAGTGGTCTTGAGAAATGTCCATTTGCAGAAGACTATTTTTGAAAATTTACCACTGGAATGACTGGCTCAATAGCCGAGCCAGTCATTCCAGTGGTAAATTTTCAAAAATATTTCTATCTTGTTCTGCAAATTAACATTTTCTATGAGAAAATTTAAGTTTTCTTGAACAAATTCGAGCGTTAAAGGTTTAAAGAGAATTAAAAATTTTCTCATGGAAAATGTCTATTTGCAGACCAAGAGAGGAGTATTTTTGAAATTTTACCACTGGAATGACTGGCTCGGCTATCGGTTATGACATCATATGATTGATGGATAAACTGGAAAGGTCCATTGGATTTCCAATTTAGGCACTCGATGTATGACAATCAAACAAATGACATTTCTGCAGGTGCCATTTTATCCAGCTTGACTATAATCACTTATAGTTTAATGGAGGGATCCAATCTGTCTCTCAAGCATTTGATGTCAATTTATTACGTCATTAGTTATCTGACGTCACAATCGAAATGGTGTATTTCTGTCACGATAGACGATGAGGCCATCATGAAAATGTGTGAATTGTATGTCTTTGGTGAATTTTAATAAACTTTCTATCGAATATTTTGAAACTAAATTGACTGGAAGCAGCAACAGCTTACATCACAGTTACGTGTATGTTTACCCTAAAATTTAGATTCCATGAATTAAGGTTTCAAAGTTAAAATCGATTCGAACACGCATAGAAAGTGGGAAGAGCCCAGTTAGAAATGGCAGGGCATATGTAGAAATAGATCCCTTCATAGAATGTATGATATCACATCTTTGCTTCTTCTTGTTGCTCTAGATAAAGATGTGGCTGACATGATCATGGACCATATCATTGATAACAACAGAACACGTAGACAGATAGTCCTACAACTCCGGGTTCAAGGACTGATCACGAGCGCGAAAGATCTCAAGAAATCAAAAGGGTGAGTCAGAAGGTTACTTATTTATACTCTGATTGTGCAGCAGTGCCAATGCCATTATGTTGCACTTTTGTCTCATAGCATACCTACAAGTACTCATATTTCGTATATTTGCCTATATTTTTTAGCAATTCCTAGTATATTTCCTATATATTAGGGTGAAAACCAGCTATATTTCCTTTATTTTTATTGTTTTTAAATCCCAAGTAACTATAGAGGCTAAGTTATTGAGCAAGATTTTATAATTTGCACTCACAAATGCACATATCATCAGCAAGATGGACGTAAGGACAGGTGGACCGACCAAAATATAATCGGCCTCCTCCTAGCCCGATAGCCAACCTACCCAAGCAATTTCATCAATACATTCCACAACAATTACAACACTAAATCATGATAGGGGAAGGAATTTATGTTTTATTTCATTTTGGAAACATATTACGTTATTTCGGAGCTGCATTATAGTGTGTTAAAAAAACATGGCCGCTGTGGGCCAATCAAAATGTAGCGTGTTTGCTGGCCATATTGGATTTTTTTATTTGATGGATTTTGAGGCGGAAATTGGTTTTATATATATATATATGTATATATTTTTGAGTATTCTGATCTCGAATCTGCCTAACGCAGCAACAGCTTCCAGTCAAATTAATTTCAAAATATTCAACAGTTTTCCTGTATGATTGCCTTGAAAATGAGATCTGAAGAATTCATCGTTAACCCTTTAAATTGGCCAAGAATGATCGACCAATTTAATATGTGTGCTTATTGAATGTCCATTTGTAGGCCAAAGGAAGACTATTTTTGAGAATTTGTCACTGGATTAACTGGTTAAATTGGTCCAGCCAATCTAGTGGTAAACTTAGAAAAATAGGCTGTGACTTGTAGATGGAGGTTTATCAAGCGCACAGGGGAGGTGATTTTGACTGACATGACAATGTAAATGTTAACCCTTACCACTCTGATGTCAAAATTTAAAATTTTGAAATTAAATTAAAAGATGTAAGTACTGGTGTGTATTTTTCACCAAATTTGGTGGAAGATGGTGCTGTCGTAGACAGCAACATCTTCCACCAAAATTGTTGAAAAATGTACAGTAATTTCTTTGCTACTGACACCGTAAAGAATAAAATATTGACATCAGAGTGGTAAGGGTTAAATTGCAACATTTTTGTCTCGTCCGCGAAGCAGAATGAGAGACATATACGTCACTTTTCCGATGGCGGCGACCATGGCAGCGGTGTCAACTTTAAGTGTTTGTGTTTAACCTATCTTCTCAGCTTATATATTTGTGATTGGTTAACCTTAATGGAACTCAGCTTGGGTACATAGTTGCTGATACCAAGTGGATGCAGGATGATGACATAGAGAACATCAGGTCAAAAAACAAGGTCATTATGACCTCTGGAAAAATTTGTTATATTTTAATGTTACGTTTTTGCATTTAGCAAATCTTATCAGCTTATGTTTTTGGAATGCTGTTGCTTATACCAAGAGGATGCATGATGTTGACAACGGAGGCTATCGGGGTCAAAGTTCAAAATAATGCTGACCTTTACAAAACTAGTAATTTCCAATGTTGTGTTTTTGCAGTTAGCAGATCTTATCAGCTTCTATTTCGGGATTGTCTTACCCTAATGGAACACAACTTGGGTACATGGTTCCTTATATCAAGAGGATGCAGGATGGTGACATGGAGGTCACCAGGTCAAGGTCAATGTCACACTACCCTCTACGAAATTTTGTTATATACATTTATTTCAACGTTAATTTTTTGCATTTAACAAATCTTATCAGCTGTATGCTTGTTGAATGTCCATTTTCAGGCTAACAGAAGACTTTGATAATTTATCACGCGAGTGACTGGATCTTGTCATTCCAGTGATAAATTAAAAAACATAGTTTCCTGTTGGCCCGAAATGGACATTCAAATTTGACCATAATTAAAGGGTTACTTGGAAAACTATCTCCGCACACTATAACGCAGCTCTGAAATAACGTAAGATGTTTCCAAAACAAAATAAAACATACCGTTGACTATTTTGAACACAATGTAAGAAATGTTCTGTTGAATATTTTGAACATAATTGAATTGGAAGCCATTGCTGCATAATCCAATAATGTTGAAATATTTCTTACATTGTTTTCAAAATTATACTGACTAACGTCTTTCTGTTTTGGAAGCATGTTGAGTTCTTTCTGCTCTGTATGGTAGATTGTATTCATGATTGTGTTTCCTCTCACATGGTTCTAGAGCTTCTGCTTTCTGGACGGTAGAAGATGAGAATGAACTACAGATACTATATGAAGAACATAAGAATGCCGAAGGTACGTCTAATATAGGGGTCAAATACTTTTAATAGTATTTAAATATAAATGTAAATACAGTAAATCGCTCATTAGTAACCACAGCTTCTAATAGGACAAGGGCTGTAAATTCTTTAAATCCAAATCTGAGAAAGGGGGCGACTTTATTAGGAATATTTCGAGCAAAATTTAAATTGGTTCTCTAAAATGATTTAAAAAGATAGCACGAAGGTTAAACACATTTTCACGCTACAAATTCTTACTGTCTTACGCCTATGATTAATGTATACCTTATATCCATCATCGCAGGAGTGAAATTATTAATTGGTGCCACCTAAATATTGCGTATACTCAATTAAACATCGTTTATTTCATCAAATTTAATCCTAATTTTGATATAAAATGTCGACGAGAGAAAATGTAAATCATATGATGTATCAGCTTCCGCTACAGGCATGACAGGACGAGTTTAGGTCGTCACTCGAGTAGCGTGAAGATGCTAATATTAGTGCGCGGGTAGGTACTTGTGCAATCCACATAATTAGGACAGTAGCTTCGAGTAGCTACGAGCGTAACAACGTAAACTCGTCCTATAGCGGTAGCTGATTAATACTCTGAAGAATCATCTGCATTTTCTTGACCTAATATACTGGACTCGGGAACTCGGAATGTACTATATATATAGAAATTTGGATGCAACTTCTATTAGATGCATTCGCTGTTTTAAAACTGCTAAGAAATTAGGATGGCTGATCCTCGAAATTGGCATGCAACTTCTATTAAAGATGCAGTTATTAATAGACATTTTATGGTACTTGAGATTTTAAATCAATCTTTCATTGAATATTACACATGTGTTCATAGTGAGAATTATTACATGGGCTGGAAGACTTTGTTGATATGATAAAAATCTTTATTACTACAGATGTGGTTGAACATATTCTTGAGTGCATACAAGACAAATCTAGAACCAGGAAGCAGGTCATTAGACAGCTCAAAATGCAAGGTCTCTTCACAGAAACTAAAAAGCTTAAAGGGTACTGTATCCTAATGAATGATTGTGTGTAGTTTAAGCTCAACTGAGCTGAGGGGGAGACTTGAACAATACTCGGTGTGTTTCTTCTGCCTAACCAGACATGCCAGAAGAAGAATGCTATTCTATTTTTTGGGGGCGAAAAGATTAAATATCACCATCATCATTACTAAAAATGTAATTTTAGTCTCATCAGAATAATGTTTCCCTGATTGTCTCATTTAGCTTCGATTTTTGTTCTTAGAATCTGTGTTAACCCTTTCTACTTCGAATAATACTTACCAGATGTACTATTATGATAATATCTATTATCTAGTCTAGCTCAAAATAAACAATTAAAACTCCGCACTCTCCTGGTCCTGCCCCTACTGTGTCCGGGAATACCATAGCCGCAGGTACCGAGTCAATTCCCAATCACAGTCAGATTCGTCTATTTTGCGCTTTTGTCAAGTCGCAATTTTAGTGTGCTCAAATTTTCGTTAATTTAAGCAGTTATCGGTTGTTGAAAGGAATTATATCGGTGGCTTCATGGAGGAACTAGGAAAATCATCACAGGGGCAGGTTGTATCAATCTAGAATTTATACATTCGTGCCATAATGACTGTTTGAAATTTCCTTAAATTGGCACATTGTTTTAAAATGTTAGCCATTGTTGGAGTCGCTTCTGTACCCGTTAACTTTTAGTTTAATTTGGGTACTCGGTTAATTTTCTCTTGCGACTCGGTTCCTCTAAAGATGGATGCCCCCGTGGCCAAGATGGCGGCGCCCATGAATTATGTCGTTCTTGGCTTGGTGTGTCTATGCACTCTGTTTATCGCCGATATTAGCTTTCGCTTCATTGTCGAGGGTGTTTGTAGCGATCGGCGATCTAGCCTTGGTTATTTAACGTTAGTTGAAGGCTGAGTTGTGTGTTTTTTAACAAATTTTCACTCAAAAAAGTTTCAAATATTTCCTGCCTAAGAACTTGATTATCATTAATTTAAGAGAAAGTTAATGTGTTTAAGAAATCTTAACTATCAAGTCGATTGTGCGTATTGCTCGTCATCATTTGTCATGTGCAGCGTTTTAATTTTTCTCTGTGTTCGCAGAAACCTAAGAACCCGGACACGTTGTGCCAGAAGTGCAACAGGTTCATGAAGCGGAAGTACTTGGGACATCACTGTGTGGCGTGCGCTCAGTGTAAGGTCGGCAGCCCTTGTGATGTGTGCGTGAAGTGGTCGTCGGCAATGGTGGCAGAGTTTGACAGGGATCGACGTGCGAGGCTGGAGAGGATCGCGAAGGACAAGGCAGCGAAGTTGCAGCAGGCGTCTCTTATGGGACTTGAAGGTCGTCTGAATGAACGAATGGATTCAGCGCTGGGCGTATGGGCGGCCCAGTTCAAGGCGATGTTTGACTTGTTGCAGTCCACGGTCCCGGTGAGGCAAGCTGGTGCAGGACAACCATTAGGTGGTCCGGCTAGTTCTGCTGAGGGTCATGCACCTGCCCCTTCTCTGTCCTTGGCTCAAGAGCCGACGGTAGAAGAGGAAGATCTGCTGCTAATGGAAGATTCCGGCATGCCGGATATTTCGATGACGGCAAGACCTAGTACGTCCCAGGGGTCGCCCTCGGGATTTGTACGGGTTTGCCAGGCGGATGGTGATGTCGACGTTCCGTCGGGCATATTCCATCCGCTGTTTGTGCAACCAGAGATGCCAGCGGAGCCGTGTTTTGTGGTTCCTTCTGGTATCCCGGCGGCGTTAGGTGCGGCTCCTATCGGAGTGACGGTACCAGCCGTAGTTAAGGCGGTCGTAGTCCCGGATCCCGTGCGGGAGCCGATGGACTGCAGGGAATCCGGGTCTGGCGATTCGTTAGACACCGGTGCCGCTGGTAGTCGCGTTATGGATGCGCTCTGTCTTGGCAGAGACGCGTATCATAGCGCTCAGCATGGATCGTCGGTGGCCCTCTCATCTAAGGGAGAGAGGGAGGATGAAAACGGCAGTTCTTTGATGGACGAGTCCGTTTTCTGCACCGAAGCTGAATGGGTGCAGGTCCTTGGATGGATGACCAATCGTCTCGGGTTGGCATCTGATCTAGGATCTCAGCGCGATCCGGCGATGGAACGGATGTCAGAGCGTGCGGCTAGCGCTCTGTCAAGTGGCTCTTCTGCCATGCCGACACTCCCATTGGATATGCAGACTTCTGACATGTTGGAAGTTGTGGCATACCGTCTGGTTCAGCCAGACTATGCATTACCAAAGGCCCCGAAGGGGATAAGGAGTAGGGTCCGTTTTCCGGAGCTGGCTTATCATCAGTACGCCCGGGTTCCACGGCTTTCCGTTGCGGAACGAGAGGCGCTGAATAGGCCGTTGGCTGGGAAGGCTAAGGGGCGGTCACGTCCTTTGGTTTCGCAGACCAACAAAGACCCGTTCAATGAGCTCACGCTCATTGAGGATGCGGCGAGGGCAGCCATGGCTGCGCTGTCGCATGGGTGTACCGTCTTGCAGGGTATGCTGGACTGCACGGCGGAAGGCGGACAGGTGCCAGAGGCTGCTCCCGGAATTGTTCGGGACACCATGCGCCTGTCTCAGGATTGCCTGGCCAGGGTAATCACTAGAACGTTGGCAGAGCGACGGAGAATGGTTCTCGATTGTGTAGAACCAGGACCGGAAATGAGGGCTGCATTATCTTCTGCGCCCTTCATAGGTCCAGGCTTGTTCGGCGGCTCGGCACGGCAAGCGCTCTCCAAGGTTGCGTCAATGGTGGCGGAGCAAGAAGTGGTCGGCAAGTCGTGGAAGTCGACTAAGAGGACTCGGCCGCAACAGTCCTACCGTCAACATAGACAGGAGCAGCAGAGGCAGCGTCCTAGATCGCCCTTCCGTCCTTCTGGCCGTGATGCCCATAGGCCATCCGGATCACAAGGACCTGGCCGTTCATCTTCATACAAGCCCTCTAGTAAGAGGCCGTATGAGGAAGACAGGAAGGGTGGGGGTTCGGGCCGAGGCGGCTACCGTAAGGATAGCCGTGGCGGCGGTTCCGGACCGTCGTACCACAAGAAGCCGCGGGGCGGCCGTGGGCTCGTTCCTGACGGGTTTCCGGCGGAACCACTACCGATGCATTTGGAGACAGATGGAGTCGAGAATCTTCACCCAAGCGATTTAGCGTCTTATCGGCTAATCTTGACCGACAATTGTGTGCAGATTCCTTCCGTCGGAGGCAGACTTCAGCTATTCCTAAACCAATGGGAACAGGTCGTGCGCGACTGTTTAGTTTGTCAGTGGATAAGAAACGGCTACGATCCGGACTGGCTCATCCATCAATCGTTAGTTCCGTTAACCTCGACTCCAATATGGACTCCTGTTCCAAGGGAATCAGATCGTCTAGACGCCATTCGGTCAGAAATACAATCTCTTCATCAGAAGAAGGCCATTCATTTAGTCAAGGATCAGTCTTCTCTGGGCTTCTATTCGATCATGTTCCTCGTTCCGAAGCGTACCGGAGGATGGAGACCAATTCTCAATCTCAAACCGTTGAACAAGTTTATTCTTTCTCCCAAATTTCAGATGGAGACGGTTGCAGCAGTAATGACAGGGCTGAGGAAAGGCATGTGGGGAGTGTCGATAGATCTGAAGGATGCATATTTTCATATTCCAATGTCAATTCCTTTTCATTCCAAGACAATGTTTGGGAATTCAATGCTCTCCCGTTCGGCCTGACCACAGCTCCGAGGGTCTTCACCAAGGTGGTTCTCGCCATGACTTCTTTACTTCGCAGGAGAAACATAGCTGTTCACACGTACATAGACGACTGGCTGCTGAAGGCGGGGAATCCAGTCACTCTGCGCAGCAATCTGCAGGTAGTCCTAGCCTTATTAAAGGATCTAGGGTGGATTGTAAATCTAGAGAAATCAGAACTGACTCCATCCCAGGAGTTTGTCTATCTGGGAATCTTTTTCAATCTCAGGGACGGCGTAGCTTTTCCGGCGGAGAGCAGAGTCAAAAGCCTGATTGCAGTTTTGGAGTCGGTTTCTCTAGGAGCCTATCTGACGGCGCGCCAGTTTCTCAGGATACTGGGGTTACTAGTATCTCTGGAGAAGGTGGTTCCATATGCAGGCCGATTCAGATGTATCTAATGTCATTCTGGTCTCAGAAAACGGATCCGTTATCTCTGAAGATTCCAGTCAAAGAACCATTGATATTCCACCTTCAGTGGTGGTTATCCGAACAGAATCTCCTGCGACGTGTTCCTCTACAACCTCCTCAACCTCAGATGTCCATCTTTACGGATGCATCGTTGACGGGTTGGGGAGCGGTATTGGACAATCAGTCAGTGTCAGGGGAATGGGATCGGACCAATGCGCAGAAACATATCAATGTGCTCGAACTATTAGCGGTGGTATTTGCACTTCGAAAGTTCGAGAGCCTAATTCAAGGCAAAGTTGTCCTAGTAAGGACAGACAACTCGACAGTGGTGTCTTATTTGAACCGCCAGGGCGGGATGAGATCACCAGAGTTGTATATGATGGTTTGGAACCTTCTGCTGTGGTGCCAAGAGAAGAATATTATTCTTCGGGCAGCACACATTCCAGGAAGATTGAACATCCTAGCGGATGCTCTCAGTCGAAGGACGGTTTGTCGTCAGACGGAATGGCAGCTCAACCAATCGGTAGCGGAGGTTCTATTCAAACAATGGGGCAAGCCAAATGTCGACCTGTTTGCGATGAATCAAAACGCAAAGATGGTCACTTACGTGTCACCGATCCCGGACCCGCTAGCCTTAGCGGTAGACGCACTGGCAATAAATTGGGAGGGAATGTACGCGTATGCGTACCCTCCAACAAATCTCATCCCGAAAGTTCTGGCAAAAATAAGAGAGGGGGAGTGCCAGGTACTACTGATCACCCCGTATTGGCCAGGCCGATCATGGTTTACGGATCTGCTGGACCTTCTGGTCTGCAATCCAGTCTCTCTGCCAGACGCAAGAGATCTAATCTCTCAGAACAAGGGTCTGTACCTCCACGACAGACCGGAAATGTTCAAATTGACTGCATGGATGTTGTCAAGCAGCGTGCAATTGAGGGTGGCTTTTCTGAGCAAGCAGCGAAGTTTGTTGCTTCAGCCAGAAGAGTTTCAACCACAAAGACATAATTATAGAATCAACAAATTTGCACAGTGGTGTGAGAGAGGAGATATTAATCCCTTTTCTGCATCTGTTCAACACGTAGCAGATTTTATCTGTCATTTATACGAAGTTGACAAACTTGTACCTTCTACCCTAGCAGCATATAAGTCTGCATTAGCTTCAGTCATTCTCAGTCTCACTGTTGAAGGAGTGGAGAATGACACCTTGAATGAAGTTATCAAAGGAATGAGCAATCTGCGACCTTGACAGCCAATTCCTATCCCATCATGGAATCTATATCTTGTTCTACAGGTTTTAGGGCAGGCTCCTTTTGAACCGATTAGATCTATTGATATTAAACTGTTAACTATTAAATCAGTTTTCTTGGTTGCAGCAGCGTCGGCGAGAAGGAGAAGCGAAATTCATGCGCTTTCTGCCGAACAAGACCGTTTTGTCGTCACGGGTGAAGGTTTACGACTACTTCCACGTCTTTGTTTCCTGTCAAAGAATCAGTCACTTAAATATCCAGGACAGCCGATCAATTTGCCAAGTTTAACTAGACATGACCCAAATTCTTGTGCTTGGTGTCCTGTCAGATGTCTAAAGATGTATAAGAAACGTACTTCTGAGTGGAGAGACGACCCGAAATCTCTGTGGTTATGTCTCAAAGCTCCCCATTTACGTGCCTCGAAAGATACTATTTCTCGTTGGATAGTTGACGCTATTAAGATGTCACACAAAATCGCTACAGGAAAGCAAATTGATCATGCGAATGCCCATCAGGTCCGAGCACTAGCAGCATCATCGGCCCTTTATAAGGGTGTCTCATTAGAGGAGGTGATGTCTGTAGCACAATGGCATGCCGAGTCGTCATTCACTGATTTCTACCTTCGCGACATCTCCAGCTCACTTAATCCGGTAGCCGTCGCCAATCTGTCAAACCTAAACTAAGCCACGTCCGACCACTACTTCGCACACATCACTAAAGTTTTCCGCCTACACTGAACAAACGCTATGCACATGACTGAGTACGACCGTGGATTGAGCTGAGCTCCTGTGATGATCAAGAAAAGATCAAGCACTCAAAATGGTGAGTGTTTTCATTAATTAAGTGACTATAAATAGGTTTACTTACAGTCGAAATACCAGACTGCTTAGGTAAATAGTCTGGTTCAAGAGTATTCTTATCCTATCAACCAGACATTAGACTCATTCCAATTTGAAAATCTAGTCGATATACTGATATTTTTTCAAACTTAGAAGTTGTAGTAGCTTCTTTGCACTCTACTGGACTGCCCTAGCTGAGACTTCGGGCTGACACGGGTCTGGTGGGTGTTGTATCCCCAGTGACAGCCCTCTGAATTTTGTGCGGACAAAAGAGGGGGGGGGAGCGCGGTCTAGACCATGGAAGTTTAGCACTCTATGAGTCAGATAGCAGAACCCAAGCGTATGCCAGGGTTCTAGTCTCTTCACAACCTTCTCTGTTGGATGGTAGTTGAGTGCTGGTTCGAGCCTCACCTCCTCCCACCGGCATTTTCTGGATGTCAAAATCCGGAGTTTATCATAATAGTACATCTGGTAAGTATTATTCGAAGTAGAATCAAAAAAGCATCCGCTTTTGTTTCTACGAGAATTCTTAATACTTACCAGATGTACTATGGCCCGTCCTCAGCCGCCCCGCTGAGGTGAGGCTGAGCTGCTTTTGCAGTTTGCCAAGGCGAACATAAGACGAATCTGACTGTGATTGGGAATTGACTCGGTACCTGCGGCTATGGTATTCCCGGACACAGTAGGGGCAGGACCAGGAGAGTGCGAAGTTTTAATTGTTTATTTTGAGCTAGACTAGATAATAGATATTATCATAATAGTACATCTGGTAAGTATTAAGAATTCTCGTAGAAACAAAAGCGGATGCTTTTTTGATTCACCAATGAATTCCCCATATCTCATTTTCAAGGCAACTATAGAGGAAAGCTTCAAAATCTTAAAATGAATTTGACTGGAAGCTTAGGCAGCAACAGCTTCCAGTAAACTTATTTTCAAAATATTCAACATAAAGAATTTACTTTTTTCAGGGATTTGTCAATAAAAGGGTTAAACAAGCTTTCTGCACTGAGTCTTGAATATCAAGGGAGGAATCCAATCTGTCACTCAAGAAATTGATGTCATAATCCATTGCATCAGATTATTTTTTAAACTTAGCACTGGAATGACTGGTTTGGTTATTGAGCCAGTCAGTACAGTGGTAAAATTTCAAGAAATATACTTGGCCTGCAATGCCACTACTGAAGGTATCTTTGTCGGCTTGGGTGTTAAATGGTTAATGATAAAATTTGATAAAAATATAAATAAATTCCCCCCTAGAGGATGTTCTTAAAGCTTTTACAGATCAAGAGACTCAGTATTTTTGAAAACTCACCACTGGAATGACTGGATCTGTTGATGGACGAGGTTGTCACACAGGTGGTTAGATCTTTCAGATATTCCTCACTTGGTTTGCAAATAAAGTTTTGAAAATATGGTATATTAAACTAACCCTTTAACATTCAAGCCAGCCAAAAATGGCTTCTGCAGTGCTCTTGAGAAATGTCCCTTTGCAGACCATGAGAAAACTATTTTCAAAAATTTACATGGATGAGTAAGAGATGGAACTAAGGCAGTCGTATGATAAGCATAAGCTTGCAAGGCAGCGACAACTTACAGCAACATTGTGTTCAGAATAATATCCCCAAGTCTACATACAAAACATAACTCAATAAGCGTTCCAGAGAATTTGCGGTCACACTCGCCCTGCCTTTTCAATGATCTTGACCAGTGGTCGCTTTACCGTTGATTACTTGATAATTAATTTTAACCCCTCCCCATAAATCAAGGTTCTTCAAGGGCACCCCCTCATCACCATTTCTTGAATATCCTTGAATAACTTGTATTATGGTGCCACACCCTTTTCGATGACTAATCTCTTAACTCCCCCCACCCACCCCAATCAACACACTTCTATAGGACCACAAGAGAAATCTCCCGCCATATGTATCCCTCTAGAAGAACTTGAGTTATTGTGCTAAAAATGCATACACGCATGTGCACGCACGCGCACACACACACATGCATATATGCACAAGTAAAGGCTGATAGATTATCATAACTGGAATATAATTCTTTGTCACTGGCCCATACCTTGCTTACTGGCCCATACCGTGCTTACTGGCCCATACCTTGCTTACTGGCCCATACCGTGCTTACTGGCCCATACCGTGCTTACTGGCCCATACCGTGCTTACTGGTCCATACCTTGCTTACCAGTAGCTCATCCCCTTTAACACTCATATCAGTCAAAAAAAGCTTCTGCGGTGCTCCCGAGAAATGTCCATTTGCAGACCAAGAGAAGACTATTTTTGAAAATTTACCACTGGAAGGATTGGCACAGTCATTCCAGTGATAAATTTTCAAAAATAGTCTTCTCTTCTCTGCAAATGAACATTTTCTATGAGAAAATTTAAATTTTCTTGAACAAATTCAAGTGTTAATGGGTTAGAAGTATTTCTTTGTGTTTAGATCACGAGGCCGTGTATGGGCTGAGGAGCAGGAGGTGGAACTCAGAGAGCTGTATGATGAACATAAGCATTCAAGCGGTAATTATCTCTCCATTGTATGATTTCCTGCCTGCATTCCACCGTGGGGGTTGGATAGCCAGTCAGACAAGCAAATATATTATACATGCATTATGTTGTGCAAATTTGTCAGATATAATGCAAAGAATTTGCACGCCTAACCAACCACCATACTGACCTAGCCATGAGTTGCAGCTAATAATACAGTGCTCATGTGTGTTCATAATATGATATTTAAGCTGTGGGTAGCAGCTGAATAATCCTTTAAATTTCTTTAAGAAATACTCTATTAAATATATGGAACCTAAATTGACTGGAAACCATTATTATTAGCTCACCTGGTCTTTAACTAAGCTTATCCATGGCGACCGTCCATCGTGTGTCTGTCGTCAATCCGTTGTCCATCAACTTTTCCTTTAAACGAATTCTTCTCATGAAGCACTGGGCAGATTTGAATTATATTATGCAGGAATCATCCTTGGGCCATAGGGATCCAAGTTTGTTCAAACGAAGCCGATCGTCCAGTTTGGCCAGCGCCTATCTTGGATTTTGGCCATTTTTTATAAACGTCCAAAAATCTTCGAAACCGTTTTGGGGATTGAACCACTGGATGGGTCGGGACAAAATTTAGGTGATATGATTAGGGACTAATTAGAGTTTGTTCCATGAAGATATGTCAAAACAACATGTCTGCCATGAATCAATTGAAATTTAGCGTTTTTGGTGGACAATCCTAAAAAGACAACTTATTAACCAGTGGGCCAAGTTTAGTTAAACTTGGCTAAACCTTCTTCACAGAAATTTGATTGGTAAATTTTTCCAGTGGTTATCTTGTTTTGTTCGGTTGTGCCAGTGACCAATAATTGCAGGTGAGCGATACAGGCCCCTTGGCCTCTTGTTTTATTTAGTAATGAGTTCTATTCAATTTAGGTTCGTGATCTGTAAGGACTCCAGTATCGTTTCCCTGAAATGTAGATCTATTGATTTCTCCAGTAGGTAATGGGTCCCTTTATCTCAGATTTTGGGTGAATTCAGGATGATGAGAGGTTAATGGAGGGATCTGATCTGTCTAGAATCTGATGTCATCATCATCTAGCATGTGATGTCATAATCAAATACCTCACTTGTTGGCTGACCTCACAATCAAAGTGATGTAGGTCTGTCATGAAAGTGGCAATGGCGCATCAGGAAAGTGCTTGAAATGAATTGGATGTATTTGATGAATTTACAGTTTAATAAACATTCTGTTGAATATTTTGAATCTAAATTGATAGCAGTAGCTCCAAGTCAAATTAGTTTCCAAATATTCATCAGCTTACATGTATATAGTTACTTTGAAACCGAGATTTCGGGAATTCATGATTCAAAATGTTAAAATCTCAAACTCACATTAAAAAGTGGGCAGAGGTCAATCAGAAATAGGTGGGACATGGCGAGAAATAGGTGGGACATGGTGAGAAATAGGTGGGACATGGTGAGAAATAGGTGGGGCATGGTGAGAAATAGGTGGGGCATGGTGAGAAATAGATGGAGCATGGCGAGAAATAGGTGGGACATGGTGAGAAATAGATGGAGCATGGCGAGAAATAGGTGGGACATGGTGAGAAATAGGTGGAGCATGGTGAGAAATAGGTGGGACATGGTGAGAAATAGGTGGGACATGGTGAGAAATAGGTGGGGCATGGTGAGAAATAGGTGGGCATGGCGAGAAATAGGTGGGCATGGCGAGAAATAGGTGGGGCATGGTGAGAAATAGGTGAGGCATGGAGAGAAATAGGTGGGGCATGGTGAGAAATAGGTGGGGCATGGTGAGAAATAGGTGGGACATGGTGAGAAACAGGTGGGACATGGTGAGAAATAGGTGGGCATGGCGAGAAATAGGTGGGGCATGGTGAGAAATAGGTGAGGCATGGAGAGAAATAGGTGGGACATGGTGAGAAATAGGTGGGACATGGTGAGAAATAGATGGGGCATGGTGAGAAATAGGTGGGGCATGGTGAGAAATAGGTGGGGCATGGTGAGAAATAGGTGGGGCATGGTGAGAAATAGGTGGGGCATGGAGAGAAATAGGTGCAGCATGGAGAGAAATAGGTGCTGCATGGAGAGAAATAGGTGTTGCATGGAGAGAAATAGGTGGGGCATGGAGAGAAATAGGTGGGGCATGGAGAGAAATAGGTGCAGCATGGAGAGAAATAGGTGGGGCATGGAGAGAAATAGGTGCTGCATGGAGAGAAATAGGTGGGGCATGGAGAGAAATAGGTGGGGCATAGAGAGAAATAGGTGGGGCATGGAGAGAAATAGGTGGGGCATGGAGAGAAATAGGTGCAGCATGGAGAGAAATAGGTGCTGCATGGAGAGAAATAGGTGGGGCATGGAGAGAAATAGGTGCAGCATGGAGAGAAATAGGTGGGGCATGGAGAGAAATAGGTGGAGCATGGTGAGAAATAGGTGGGACATGGCGAGAAATAGTTGGGGCATGGTGAGAAATAGGTGGGACATGGTGAGAAATAGGTGGGACATGGTGAGAAATAGGTGGGGCATGGAGAGAAATAGGTGGGACATGGTGAGAAATAGGTGCAGCATGGTGAGAAATAGGTGCTGCATGGTAAGAAATAGATGGGGCATGGTGAGAAATAGGTGGGGCATGGTGAGAAATAGGTGCAGCATGGTGAGAAATAGGTGCTGCATGGTAAGAAATAGATGGGGCATGGTGAGAAATAGGTGGGGCATGGTGAGAAATAGGTGGGGCATGGTGAGAAATAGGTGGGGCATGGTGAGAAATAGGTGCTGCGTGGTGAGAAATAGATGGAGCATGGTGAGGAATAGGTGGGGCATGGTGAGAAATAGGTGCTGCATGGTGAGAAATGGGTGCTGCATGGTAAGAAATAGATGGGGCATGGTGAGAAATAGGTGCTGCATGGTAAGAAATAGATGGGGCATGGTGAGAAATAGGTGGGGCATGGTGAGAAATAGGTGCAGCATGGTAAGAAATATGTGCAGCATGGTAAGAAATAGATGGGGCATGGTAAGAAATAGGTGCAGCATGGAGAGAAATAGGTGCTGCATGGAGAGAAATAGGTGCTGCATGGAGAGAAATAGGTGGGGCATGGAGAGAAATAGGTGGGGCATGGAGAGAAATAGGTGGGGCATAGAGAGAAATAGGTGGGGCATGGAGAGAAATAGGTGGGGCATGGCGAGAAATAGGTGGGGCATGGAGAGAAATAGGTGCAGCATGGAGAGAAATAGGTGCTGCATGGAGAGAAATAGGTGGGGCATGGAGAGAAATAGGTGCAGCATGGAGAGAAATAGGTGGGGCATGGAGAGAAATAGGTGGAGCATGGTGAGAAATAGGTGGGACATGGCGAGAAATAGTTGGGGCATGGTGAGAAATAGGTGGGACATGGTGAGAAATAGGTGGGACATGGTGAGAAATAGGTGGGGCATGGAGAGAAATAGGTGGGACATGGTGAGAAATAGGTGCAGCATGGTGAGAAATAGGTGCTGCATGGTAAGAAATAGATGGGGCATGGTGAGAAATAGGTGGGACATGGTGAGAAATAGGTGCAGCATGGTGAGAAATAGGTGCTGCATGGTAAGAAATAGATGGGGCATGGTGAGAAATAGGTGGGGCATGGTGAGAAATAGGTGGGGCATGGTGAGAAATAGGTGGGGCATGGTGAGAAATAGGTGCTGCATGGTGAGAAATAGATGGAGCATGGTGAGGAATAGGTGGGGCATGGTGAGAAATAGGTGCTGCATGGTGAGAAATGGGTGCTGCATGGTAAGAAATAGATGGGGCATGGTGAGAAATAGGTGCTGCATGGTAAGAAATAGATGGGGCATGGTGAGAAATAGGTGGGGCATGGTGAGAAATAGGTGCAGCATGGTAAGAAATATGTGCAGCATGGTAAGAAATAGATGGGGCATGGTAAGAAATAGGTGCAGCATGGAGAGAAATAGGTGCTGCATGGAGAGAAATAGGTGCTGCATGGAGAGAAATAGGTGGGGCATGGAGAGAAATAGGTGCAGCATGGAGAGAAATAGGTGGGGCATGGAGAGAAATAGGTGCTGCATGGAGAGAAATAGGTGGGGCATGGAGAGAAATAGGTGGGGCATAGAGAGAAATAGGTGGGGCATGGAGAGAAATAGGTGGGGCGTGGCGAGAAATAGGTGGGGCATGGAGAGAAATAGGTGCAGCATGGAGAGAAATAGGTGCTGCATGGAGAGAAATAGGTGGGGCATGGAGAGAAATAGGTGCAGCATGGAGAGAAATAGGTGGGGCATGGAGAGAAATAGGTGGAGCATGGTGAGAAATAGGTGGGACATGGCGAGAAATAGTTGGGGCATGGTGAGAAATAGGTGGGACATGGTGAGAAATAGGTGGGACATGGTGAGAAATAGGTGGGGCATGGAGAGAAATAGGTGGGACATGGTGAGAAATAGGTGCAGCATGGTGAGAAATAGGTGGGACATGGTGAGAAATAGATGGGGCATGGTGAGAAATAGGTGGGGCATGGTGAGAAATAGGTGCAGCATGGTGAGAAATAGGTGCTGCATGGTAAGAAATAGATGGGGCATGGTGAGAAATAGGTGGGGCATGGTGAGAAATAGGTGGGGCATGGTGAGAAATAGGTGGGGCATGGTGAGAAATAGGTGCTGCATGGTGAGAAATAGATGGAGCATGGTGAGGAATAGGTGGGGCATGGTGAGAAATAGGTGCTGCATGGTGAGAAATGGGTGCTGCATGGTAAGAAATAGATGGGGCATGGTGAGAAATAGGTGCTGCATGGTAAGAAATAGATGGGGCATGGTGAGAAATAGGTGGGGCATGGTGAGAAATAGGTGCAGCATGGTAAGAAATATGTGCAGCATGGTAAGAAATAGATGGGGCATGGTAAGAAATAGGTGGGGCATGGTGAGAAATAGGTGGGGCATGGTGAGAAATAGGTGCAGCATGTTAAGAAATAGGTGGGGCATGGTGAGAAATAGGTGGGGCATGGAGAGAAATAGATGGGACAGGGTGAGAAATAGATGGGGCATGGTGAGAAATAGGTGGGGCATGGAGAGAAATAGGTGGGGCATGGAGAGAAATAGGTGGGGCATGGTGAGAAATAGGTGGGGCATGGTGAGAAATAGGTGGGGCATGGAGAGAAATAGGTGGGGCATGGAGAGAAATAGATGGGGCATGGTAAGAAATAGGTGAGGCATGGAGAGAAATAGGTGCAGCATGGAGAGAAATAGGTGGGGCATGGAGAGAAATAGGTGGGCCATGGTCAGAAATAGGTGAGGCATGGAGAGAAATAGGTGGGGCATGGTGAGAAATAGGTGGGGCATGGAGAGAAATAGATGGGGCAGGGTGAGAAATAGATGGGGCATGGTGCGAAATAGGTGGGGCATGGAGAGAAATAGGTGGGGCATGGTCAGAAATAGGTGAGGCATGGAGAGAAATAGGTGGGGCATGGTGAGAAATAGGTGGGGCATGGTGAAAAATAGGTGGGGCATGGAGAGAAATAGATGGGGCATGGTAAGAAATAGGTGAGGCATGGAGAGAAATAGGTGCAGCATGGAGAGAAATAGGTGCAGCATGGAGAGAAATAGGTGGGGCATGGAGAGAAATAGGTGGGGCATGGTCAGAAATAGGAGAGGCATGGAGAGAAATAGGTGAGGCATGGTGAGAAATAGGTGGGGCATGGTGAGAAATAGGTGGGGCATGGTGAGAAATAGGTGGGGCATGGAGAGAAATAGGTGGGGCATGGTCAGAAATAGGTGAGGCATGGAGAGAAATAGGTGGGGCATGGTGAGAAATAGGTGGGGCATGGTGAGAAATAGGTGGGGCATGGAGAGAAATAGGTGGGGCATGGAGAGAAATAGATGGGGCATGGTAAGAAATAGGTGAGGCATGGAGAGAAATAGGTGCAGCATGGAGAGAAATAGGTGGGGCATGGAGAGAAATAGGTGCAGCATGGAGAGAAATAGGTGGGGCATGGAGAGAAATAGGTGGGGCATGGTCAGAAATAGGTGAGGCATGGAGAGAAATAGGTGAGGCATGGTGAGAAATAGGTGGGGCATGGTGAGAAATAGGTGGGGCATGGTGAGAAATAGGTGGGGCATGGTGAGAAATAGGTGGGGCATGGAGAGAAATAGATGGGGCATGGTAAGAAATAGGTGAGGCATGGAGCGAAATAGGTGGGGCATGGAGAGAAATAGGTGGGGCATGGCGAGAAATAGATGGGGCATGGTCAGAAATAGGTGAGGCATGGAGAGAAATAGGTGGGGCATGGTGAGAAATAGGTGGGGCATGGTGAGAAATAGGTGGGGCATGGTGAGAAATAGGTGGGGCATGGTGAGAAATAGGTGGGGCATGGTAAGAAATAGGAGGGGCATGGTGAGAAATAGGTGGGGCATGGAGAGAAATAGGTGGGCATGGTAAGAAATAGGTGCAGCATGGTAAGAAATAGGTGCAGCATGGTAAGAAATAGATGGGGCATGGTAAGAAATAGATGGGGCATGGTAAGAAATAGATGGGTTATGGTGAGAAATAGATGGGTTATGGTGAGAAATAGATGGGTTATGGTGAGAAATAGATGGAGCATGGTGAGAAATAGATGGGTTATGGTGAGAAATAGATGGAGCATGGTGAGAAATAGATGGGTTATGGTGAGAAATAGATGCTGCATGCTGAGAAATAGATGGAGCATGGTGAGAAATAGATGCTGCATGGTGAGAAATAGATGGAGCATGGTGAGAAATAGATGGAGCATGGTGAGAAATAGATGGGTTATGGTGAGAAATAGGTGGAGCATGGTGAGAAATAGATGGGTTATGGTGAGAAATAGGTGGGGCATGGTGAGAAATAGATGGGTTATGGTGAGAAATAAATGGGTTATGGTGAGAAATAGATGGAGCATGGTGAGAAATAGATGGAGCATGGAGAGAAATAGATGGAGCATGGTGAGAAATAGGTGAGGCATGGTGAGAAATAGATGGGTTATGGTGAGAAATAGATGGGTTATGGTGAGAAATAGATGGAGCATGGTGAGAAATATATGGGTTATGGTGAGAAATAGGTAGGGCATGGTGAGAAATAGGTGGGGCATGGTGAGAAATAGGTGGGGCATGGTGAGAAATAGGTGGGGCATGGAGAGAAATAGGTGGGGCATGGTCAGAAATAGGTGAGGCATGGAGAGAAATAGGTGGGGCATGGTGAGAAATAGGTGGGGCATGGTGAGAAATAGGTGGGGCATGGAGAGAAATAGGTGGGGCATGGAGAGAAATAGATGGGGCATGGTAAGAAATAGGTGAGGCATGGAGAGAAATAGGTGCAGCATGGAGAGAAATAGGTGGGGCATGGAGAGAAATAGGTGCAGCATGGAGAGAAATAGGTGGGGCATGGAGAGAAATAGGTGGGGCATGGTCAGAAATAGGTGAGGCATGGAGAGAAATAGGTGAGGCATGGTGAGAAATAGGTGGGGCATGGTGAGAAATAGGTGGGGCATGGTGAGAAATAGGTGGGACATGGTGAGAAATAGGTGGGGCATGGAGAGAAATAGATGGGGCATGGTAAGAAATAGGTGAGGCATGGAGCGAAATAGGTGGGGCATGGAGAGAAATAGGTGGGGCATGGCGAGAAATAGATGGGGCATGGTCAGAAATAGGTGAGGCATGGAGAGAAATAGGTGGGGCATGGTGAGAAATAGGTGGGGCATGGTGAGAAATAGGTGGGGCATGGTGAGAAATAGGTGGGGCATGGTGAGAAATAGGTGGGGCATGGTAAGAAATAGGAGGGGCATGGTGAGAAATAGGTGGGGCATGGAGAGAAATAGGTGGGCATGGTAAGAAATAGGTGCAGCATGGTAAGAAATAGGTGCAGCATGGTAAGAAATAGATGGGGCATGGTAAGAAATAGATGGGGCATGGTAAGAAATAGATGGGTTATGGTGAGAAATAGATGGGTTATGGTGAGAAATAGATGGGTTATGGTGAGAAATAGATGGAGCATGGTGAGAAATAGATGGGTTATGGTGAGAAATAGATGGAGCATGGTGAGAAATAGATGGGTTATGGTGAGAAATAGATGCTGCATGCTGAGAAATAGATGGAGCATGGTGAGAAATAGATGCTGCATGGTGAGAAATAGATGGAGCATGGTGAGAAATAGATGGAGCATGGTGAGAAATAGATGGGTTATGGTGAGAAATAGGTGGAGCATGGTGAGAAATAGATGGGTTATGGTGAGAAATAGGTGGGGCATGGTGAGAAATAGATGGGTTATGGTGAGAAATAAATGGGTTATGGTGAGAAATAGATGGAGCATGGTGAGAAATAGATGGGGCATGGTCAGAAATAGGTGAGGCATGGAGAGAAATAGGTGGGGCATGGTGAGAAATAGGTGGGGCATGGTGAGAAATAGGTGGGGCATGGTGAGAAATAGGTGGGGCATGGTGAGAAATAGGTGGGGCATGGTAAGAAATAGGAGGGGCATGGTGAGAAATAGGTGGGGCATGGAGAGAAATAGGTGGGCATGGTAAGAAATAGGTGCAGCATGGTAAGAAATAGGTGCAGCATGGTAAGAAATAGATGGGGCATGGTAAGAAATAGATGGGGCATGGTAAGAAATAGATGGGTTATGGTGAGAAATAGATGGGTTATGGTGAGAAATAGGTGAGGCATGGTGAGAAATAGATGGGTTATGGTGAGAAATAGATGGGTTATGGTGAGAAATAGATGGAGCATGGTGAGAAATATATGGGTTATGGTGAGAAATAGGTAGGGCATGGAGAGAAATAGGTGCAGCATGGAGAGAAATAAGTGGGGCATGGAGAGAAATAGGTGCTGCATGGAGAGAAATAGGTGGGGCATGGAGAGAAATAGGTGGGGCATGGAGAGAAATAGGTGGGGCATGACGAGAAATAGGTGGGGCATGGAGAGAAATAGGTGCAGCATGGAGAGAAATAGGTGCTGCATGGAGAGAAATAGGTGGGGCATGGAGAGAAATAGGTGCAGCATGGAGAGAAATAGGTGGGGCATGGAGAGAAATAGGTGGGGCATGGTGAGAAATAGGTGGGACATGGCGAGAAATAGTTGGGGCATGGTGAGAAATAGATGGGGCATGGTGAGAAATAGGTGGGGCATGGTGAGAAATAGATGGGTTATGGTGAGAAATAGGTGGAGCATGGTGAGAAATAGATGGGTTATGGTGAGAAATAGATGGGGCATGGTGAGAAATAGGTGGAGCATGGTGAGAAATAGATGGGTTATGTTGAGAAATAGGTGGAGTATGGTGAGAAATAGATGGAGTATGGTGAGAAATAGATGGGTTATGGTGAGAAATAGATGGAGCATGGTGAGAAATAGATGGGTTATGGTGAGAAATAGATGGGTTATGGTGAGAAATAGATGGAGCATGGTGAGAAATAGATGGGTTATGGTGAGAAATGGATCTCTCCAGTAATACGCTTCATATCGCAGTTTAGCCCTTTAACCCTCAAATTATTTTGTTTTAAATTTGATCTCAGAAATTGTCCATTTGCAGACCAAGAGAAGACTATTTTTGAAAATTTACCACAAATTACTGGCTCGGTTATCCAGCCAGTCACTCCAGTGATAAATTTTCAAAAATAGTCTTCTCTTGGTCTGCAAATGGACATTTTTCAAGACCACTGCAGAAGCCGTTTTTGACTGACATGAGTGTTGACTGGTTAAAAATAATTTTAATAAAGTTAATTTAATTTGGTTACAGATGCATTAGGGAATATCAGGTCTAACATGACAGTGAAGCGACCCAAGCCAGCGATAATTGATAAGCTTCTTGAGCTTCATTTGATTAATTATCGGACGGAGCTTAAGCGACGACGCGGAAAAAGTGATGGTAACAAGACATCAGGGAAAGGTATTTTTGAAGTTGATTGCAGTTATTTGTTACCTGTGGACTGTAGAGTGATTGTTATGAAGATCATGCTGTACATTGATTTAGAGGAAACTCAAAACAATATTATGAATAAGTAATCTGAAAATTCTGTATTTCTCCTGCCCTATGCTGACCGTAGCGGCATAACCATTGACCATCTGACCTCAGAACTACGTGGTTCTTCGCTACCCTCAAGAACAACCTCGCAATACTTTGTAGAGAGACTATTAACCCGTAAACACTTGATATTTCAGTTTCTCGCATTCAAGACATGCGTGAAAGATTTTGAAAATTTTGAATCTAATTCGACTGGAACGTGTACATGTTACTGCCATAACTCCCAGTAAAAGTAGTTTCAAGTTATTATTCAACAACAAATACTGTGAATCGTACAAAATCTCGCTTCAGGGTGAAATTCCTCAATGAGGAGGTTAGGTGGGATTCCACAATGAGTGGGTTGGGTGGGATTCCACAATGAGGGGTGTAGGTGGAATTCCACAATGAGGAGGTTAAGTGGGATTCTAAAATCAAGAGTGGGTGGGATTCTATAATCAGGAGGGTATGTGAGATTCTAAAATCAGGATGGTAGGTGGGATTCTAAACTGAGGATGGTAGGTGGGATTCTAAAATGAAGAGGGTAGGTCGGATTCCACAATTAGGGTAGTGGGATTCCCAGGGTTTGTTGTTGTGGGGGTGGGGGGGGGGGTGGTGGTGTGGTTGGGTGTGTGTGAGGGTGGGGGTGGAGGGGCTAGGTGGGATTCCACAATGAAGGGGCATAGATGTGGTACTTTAAAATGGAGTGTAGATGGGACTCTAAAATGAGGAGGTTAGGTGAGATTCCACAATGAGGAGGGCAGGTGGGATTCCACAATGAGGTGGGTAGGTGGGATTCCACAGAATTCTTGTTTTAACCATTTAACGGTCAAAATTATTCAAGAAAATGTTTATTTGTGCATAGTGAATGTCCATTTGCAGACTAAGACTACTAATTTTTAAAATTTACCACTAGAATCATTAGCTCGATTCTAGCGAGTCATTGCAGTAGTAAATTTAGCAAAAATAGTCTCTTGGCCTGCAAATTGACATTCTTCAAGACTCCTGCTGGGGCCGGTTTTTTGGCCAGCATGATCATTAACATCATTTACTGGTTGAATGGATCCGGCATTTCTTGTACCCCGTGAGCGTTTGTACATTGTTGTATGTTCATTTCTTCTAGGAAATGACTAGCAAAAGATACCTGGCTATAGTATCAGGAGTGTTCCTGCGTTTCACGGATCATTTACTGAACATATTTCCAAATTCAGCCATAGACATGTTTGTTTGTTATTGCTTAAGGTTGCTGTAAGACTATTATTTAAATTTCTTTTCTCCAGGTGAGAGGCCTTTATCCGCAAATGATAAGGACGATGGCAAGAGAAAGCCCAGCGAAATCAAACCTGTTGAGAAAGTCAGGCCCGCCGATAAAGCACTGGTGGATATTATGGAAGAAATTGTGAAATACGGTAAATATTAGTGTGAAATATACGGTAAATATTAGTGTGAAATATATGGTAAATATTAGTGTGAAATATGGTAAATATTAGTGAAATATACGGTAAATATTAATGTGAAATATACGGTAAATATTAGTGTGAAATACCATAAATATTAGTGTGGAATATACGATAAATATTAGTGTGGAATATATGGTAACTATTAGTGTGAAATACTGTAAATATTAGTGTGGAATATATGGTAAATATTAGTGTGAAATACCGTAAATATTAGTGTGGAATATATGGTAATATTAGTGTGGAATATCCGGTAAATATTAATGTGAAACATTTTGTTTGGTAACCTGCTAGGTTCGCCCATAGATATCTATGGGCGAACCTACCAAGTGTCTGAACAAAATGTTCAGCGAACTGAAAATATTCATGCGCCTGAACTCATCCCAGCACTACTGAATTTGCTCAGTTGTAAACATACAAATCGGGACTAGAAATCAATAGAGGGATCCATTTTTAGCTCTACCCCACCCATTTCTAGCTAAGCTCCGCCCACATTGTACATGTGTTGAAGTCAATTTATATAATTTGAACAGTTAATTCCCAGAATCCCAATTTCAAGGTGACTATACTGGTATGCTGTTGGATATTTTGAAACCAATATGACTGAGTGCTGTTGCTGCCTATGTTTATTAAACAGTTAATCCATCAAACATGTCATAGGCAGGTAATTCATAAGCTTGACAGCATTTTCAGTGTTCATGACGGAGCTAGATACATCATTCACTATGTATTGTGATGTTAGCCTACATGTAACGTATTTGAGTTTGACGTCATATACTTGAGTGATAGATTGGATCCTTCCATTCAAAGCTATGCGGCATCTCAAGCACCTAGCAACAAGAGACAATGTAAACCTCATGTAGGCTCAGCAGCACCTAGCAACAAGAGACAATGTAAAAGTCACGCAGGCGCAGCAGCACCTAACAACAAGAGACAATGTAAAAGTCACGCAGGCTTATCAGCACCTAGCAACAAGAGACAATGTAAATGTCATACAGGCTCAGCAGCACCTAACAACAAGAGACAATGTAAAAGTCACGCAGGCTCAGCAGCACCTAGCAACAAGAGACAATGTAAAAGCCACGCATGCTCAGCAGCACCTAGCAACAAGAGACAATGTAAACCTCATGCAGGCTCAGCAGCACCTAGCAACAAGAGACAATGTAAAAGTCACGCAGGCGCAGCAGCACCTAGCAACAAGAGACAATGTAAAAGTCACGCAGGCGCAGCAGCACCTAGCAACAAGAGACAATGTAAAAGTCACGCAGGCGCAGCAGCACCTAGCAACAAGAGACAATGTAAATGTCATACAGGCTCAGCAGCACCTAGCAACAAGAGACAATGTAAAAGTCACGCAGGCACAGCTGCACCTAGCAACAAGAGACAATGTAAAAGCCATGCAGGCTCAGCAGCACCTAGCAACAAGAGACAATGTAAAAGCCACGCAGGCTCAGCAGCACCTAGCAACAAGAGACAATGTAAACCTCATGCAGGCTCAGCAGCACCTAGCAACAAGAGACAATGTAAAAGTCATGCAGGCACAGCAGCACCTAGCAACAAGAGACAATGTAAAAGTCACGCAGGCGCAGCAGCACCTAACAACAAGAGACAATGTAAAAGTCACGCAGGTGCAGCAGCACCTAGCAACAAGAGACAATGTAAAAGTCACGCAGGCGCAGCAGCACCTAACAACCAAGAGACAATGTAAAAGTCACGCAGGTGCAGCAGCACCTAACAACAAGAGACAATGTAAAAGTCACGCAGGCTCAGCAGCACCTAGCAACAAGAGACAATGTAAATGTCATACAGGCTCGGCAGCACCTAGCAACAAGAGACAATTTAAATGTCATGCAAGCTCTGCAGCACCTAGCAACAGGAGACAATGTAAAAGTCATACAGGCTCAGCAGCGCCTAGCAACATGAGACAATGGAAAAGTCACGTAAGCTCTTCAGAGGTCCTACTTTTCCTACCTTTTGATCATTGAAAATAACACTGTCATACTTTGCAGCGATGTTTGTTGTGAAATATGATAGTTTTTATTATCTCCACATGTTTTATAAACATGCTGGCGATATTTAAATGGCCTCCATCAATCTGCTTGTCAGGTTATCTTCGCTGATTGGTTGTATTCACCCAAATTTATTGAGTTACCCATATGACTGCAGATTGCAAGATGACATTTTTATTTGGTTCCTCTCTGGTAGCCAGAAGGCTAGGTTAAAAGTTAAAATGTTATCCACTAATTTTGTCCGTCACACTATCTCTGAGTGCGAAATAACGTATGTTGGACTGGGATTCAAAAGGTGAAAGATCATACAAATTATATCTATTCTGCTATCTCCTGAAACCTTTTGAAGTTCAACAATTTTTTATGTGAATTACGATGTGATTGTAGGTTGCGAGATGACATTTATATTGTGCTCCGTTCCGTGGTGGGTGTGATGTTTGTGGCGTAGTGAAAGCATGGTTTAGTTTTCTTGTTATTTTTGTTTTTCAGCCTTTTATTAATATTTCTTGTTCTTGTAAATAACAGCGAGTTTGTCATTATACCTGAACCAACATTAATCGTAAGTAACATATAATTTTTGCAGCCTTTCGTTCACAAGTGGAGTGGATACAGAGAGGACTTAGAGAAACAGCTGATGATCGAGAAAACTCAGGTATGGTACAATACAGCTCAGAAATAATGTATAACGTTTCCAAGGCAAAATAAAATGTTTTATTAAATATTTTGAACATAATTGAATTAGAAGCCATTGCTGCCTAAGATAATAATGTCTTCCGATCCAATTATGTTAAAAATATTCAACAGAACATATCTTACTAACTAACATGTTTCTGTTTTTGGTTTGGAGACATGTTAACTTATAATCGTTTAATGGACAAGATTTGGCTCAATTTACAGGACAGGAAAAGAGTTTTTGAAAATTTATCACTAGAACGACTGGCTCGATAACCGAAACAGTCATTCCAGTGGTAAAGTTTTAAAACAGCCCTCTCTTGGCCTGCAAATGGCCTTTTGTCAAGACCACTGCAAATGGTTGCTCTTACGAGTTGAAGCTAAGCTCCACCCACTTTTCGCTTTTGAATCTATTTTAACGCTGAATCCCAGAATCTCACTTTCAAGGTAATTATACAGGAAAGCAAAAATTTAGATTTTATCGACCAAATTATGCCCATCAACCCACGAATTTGTATTTCAATTTTCCAATAGAAAATGTCCATTTGCAGACCAAGAGAAGACTATTTTTGAAAATTTACCACTGGAATGACTGGCTCGGTTATAGAGCCAGTCATTCCAGTGGTAAATTTTCAAAAATAGCATTCTCTTGGCCTGCAAATGGACATTTCTCAAGACCACTGCAGAAGCGTTTTTTTTGGTTGATATAAGCGTAAACGAGTTAAAGGAATTAAGACTGAGTGAAATGGTTTCACAAATAAATTTGTCAACACAAATAAATTATGGTTATTCTCTGAAATGCTTGTGCGTTATGTTGGTTTATATATGATTCAGTATTCCTGCTAATTCCTGATTTTAGCTGACCCTCAACCAGTGCCGATAGTGCCCTTGACAGAAGACAATGAAGACGCAATGGAGGATGCACATTTCCTGGAATTCCTAAAACGTATTGGTATGACGCCACCGGATCACAGACAGGTCAGTACATTCAATTGGAAGGTTTTCAAAATATTTAACAAATTTCATTCTTATCGCCCAGTGCATTCAAACCTGTTGTCATGACGTAAATGCTCTTCTGGCGACTCGGCAAACCTTTCAAGCCGGCCAAAACACCTGCTGTGGTGTTGAATAATGTACATTTGCAAATCAAGAGAATTTTTTTTTTTTAATTCACTACTGGAATGACTGGCTCGATAACTGAGCCAGCTATTCTAGAGGTAAATTTTCTAAAATAATCTAGAACAAATTTGAGAGTTCATTCAGATCACTACATTTGAATATATGTCATTCAGGAATTCTGGATAGAAGGTTTTATTAGTTGCCGGCCTGTAGGGATGATTGTGTAATTTGATCAACTAGTCAATGCATGTCATGAAACCAGGTATTCTAGTGGTAAATTTTCAAAAATAATCTCTTGATATGAAAATACACACTCCTCAGGAACACTGCAGAAGCCGGTGTCAGACGACTTGACCAGTAAAGGGTTAAATACGTATTAACCCTTTAACACTGATATCAGCCAAAAATGCCTTCTGTAATGGTCTTGAGAAATGTCCATTTGCAGACCAAGAGAAGACTATTTTTGAAAATTTACAACTGGAATGACTGCCTCGATAACCGAGCCAGTCATTCTAGTGGTAAATTGTCAAAAATAGTCTTCTCTTGATCTGCAAATTGACATTTTCTGTGATAAAATCGAAACTTTCTTGAACAATTTAGATGGTTAAAGGGTTAAGCTATGTAGATGTTCATTTTGAAAATAAGTTGGTCAGATCCTAGCTTTTTAGCAGCATGATTTCTGATTGAGTAAAAAGACTAGTAAGCTAACTTAAATGTTTTGCCTTTATTAGCTCCCCTGACCAGAATGGCCAAGTGAAGTTATGCGATGGCGACCGTCCATCATTTGTCTGTCCATCATCTTTAGCTTTAAAGTGTACCTCATAAACTCCTTGGTTGATTTTTACAAAGGCTCGGCGCCCAACTTGGATTTTAAGAAAATCTTTTTTGGATACTTAAGTCTACTCCTTAATCAATGGCCCGACTTCAGCGAAACTTAGGTGGAACAATACTAGTGTGGCAGGTTTCAACACTTCTAATGGGAATTCTGATTGGTCATTTATTTTTGGTGGGCATTTTGGATTTTAAAAAAAGTTCAGGAAATCGTTTGAAATATTACTACTACAATAACCGGCCATAATTTGTACTTCTAAAAACATAGATTTCTGTGCTGACCAGGACCGATGAGTTTCTGACCAAAATCGATAAGACTATATTATATGTAGAACATAACCGTTCTACTTGAAATGCCAATGTTCCAGTTGGGTGATACAGGCCCCTTGGGCCTTTTGTTAAATTTATGATCTCAATCCAATATGTTTATATCACAAACTAGAATTCATTTTGGCGGATACCATGTGAGATGTCTGTCAAGAAGTTGCGTGATATTGCAGAGAGCTTGACCATCGGTGAAGATGGCCTGATGATGAATCCAGACGAGCTGACCGCCTATGATATATACGGACAGCATATAAAGAGAATTGAAAAGAGGCCAGCTAGTGATAGCAATGAAAAACAGACTACTTCTACTCATAGGAGCGATGATGGTATGAATTCTACGCTGAGATGTCACTTTCATGAAGAAACCGACCAAAACAGGCTTCTACTGTGGTCTTGAAGAATGTCCATTTGCAAGCCAAGAGAAGAGTATCTTTGAAAATTTACCATTGGAATGACTGGCTCGATAGTCGTTCCAGTAGTAAATTTTCCAAAATAATCTTCGTTTGGCTTGCAAATAGACATTGAGTAAGGAAATATTTGGGTTTTCTTGACTAAATTTAGTCATCAACCCATTAACACTCAAATCAGCCAAAAATGCCTTCTGCAGTGGTCTTGAGAAATGTCCATCTGCAGACCAAGAGATTATTTTTTTTAAATTTAACACATTGGAATGATTGGCTCGATAACCGTCATTCCAGTGGTAAATTAAAAAAAAAAATCTCCGTTTGGCATGCAAATGGACATTCAGTAAGCAAATGTTTGGATTTTCTTAACCAGTCAATCCTGATCACAATAGATGGATCCAGTTTGTATACATATTGGAATCGAGTTAAAACTAAATCCTAAATTACCAGAATTTAAATTTCAAGGTAGCTACAGGTACCTGTAAGCTGTTGAATATTTTGCAACTAATTTGAACGTGTGTGCGCGCATGCATGCATGCGTGCGCACGCTATTGTTGTCATTAAAGACAGAATTTGTACAATTTTGTGACAGACTTAGATATTCATGACGGCACTATGTCATTATGATTGATGTCAGCTAACATGTGATGTATTTGAGTGACAGATTGCAAATGGGTGGGACATAGCTAGAAATGAATCCCCCTATTCAGGTTATGGAAAATGTCATTGAATTTCACAATGCGAATGAGTGAATCTTGTTTCACTAAAGACAACTTGATCAAACTTACTGACGGCATATGGCATGTATGTAGTGAAAATGAATTTTTAGAGTGGTAAGAAATTTGCATATCAAAGGAAAACAGTGCTTGTGCAGTTGGTTGTAATATGTCAGCATAGGTCTGCTTAGAATACGGAGTATTTATAGCACTATGACAACTTTAACCCTTAGCACTCTGATGTGAAAATTCTAAAATTTCAAATTAAATTAAAAGATGATCTGTGTTCATTTTTCAATAAATTTGGTGGAAGATGTTGCAGTCATAGACAGCAACACCATCCACCAAAATTGTTGAAAAATGTACGCCAGTTTCCTTGCTATTGATACAGTAAAAGATAGGATATTGACATCATAGTTAATATTGAATGTAATTAAATGTCATATGTTATTTTTGTTCGCCCTCAGGTAGCTCTGATGATTCTCTTGCTGATGATGATAGCGATGACCATGATGATGATGATGATGACAGTAGTGACGATGACAAGGATGATGATGACACTGATGACCATGTGATAGAGCATGATACTGTCACGAGAGAACCATCTAATATGAACGACGGAGGCAAAAACGTGACAATTATTGAGCTTCTAAAAACTGTTGTGCAAAATGGTAAATATATTGTGTATTGGGTATTTATTGGTCTATGAGTATGTTAATCCAATAATGGCCAAACCAGTGAGAGGTGGCTTCTGTAGTCGTCATGATAAATGTACACAACTGACTACTTTTGAAAATTTACCGCTGGAATGTCAGGCTTGATACCCAAGCCAGTCATTCCAGTGGTAGATTAAAAAATAGCATTCTTGGCTGGCTACGGTTTTCCTGATCAAGTTTGAAAATTCGGCCCGCTGAATTTCTTCAGACTGCATTTTGCATGGGGTTTAACTCTGGACCTGAGGAATATTTTGAAAACAACGACTGAAAGTTGCTGGTGGCACAACTGCCAGTCAAATTGTTTTCAAAATATTCAGCAGGTCCAGAGTTATGTTCCATCAAAATTATTGTCTGGTTGCTTGCAGCGCTCGGACGGTTTAAGGATTAACAAACTTGTGATGTCTGTAGACAGAATATTAGTTAAAACTAATGTCTGCTGGCAGGACATGCTCCCATAAAGCATTGCGTTGTGCGTTGTCCGTGCACTTGTACATGAGATGGCAGCTTGGTGTAGTGGCTAACACTCGGGACTATTTAACAGGACAACCCGTTTCGCACCTGATCTGTGCACTACGTCGCCATCGTTGGAAACATGGGCAATCATCTGTCAATCTTCTTTACTTCTTGCCTCTCCACCTATGTGTATAGATGGGTACCAGTTTAAAAGCCGAAGAAGGCACCAATAATAGACTGAATTAAAACCAGCTTAGATATGGCGTGAATTGTACCTGGAATCGGGGACTCGATAAACGCCAATCAAACCAATAACGTCTTGCATTTGTACATTTGCCAGGTGTATGCACACATAAATATTACTGTGCATAACTTTTGAGCTCCTGGTGAGAATATAATAAAATTTATCGGCAATCGGTTTTTTTGCGGCTTAATTGTCGATAGTAGAATTATAAGAATAACATATTTCATCAAATCAGATTACCGGCTGAGCCGAGTGTTTCTTTATGGTAAAAATAAGATTAACCGATAAATTCCCTCTATCTCAATCTCAGGACAAACAAACAGGAAAGCTGTTGAATAGTTTGAAATTAATAAAACTGGAAGTCATTGCTGCCTTAGCCGATAACTGAGCCAGTGATTCCAGTGGTAAATTTTCAAAAATTGTGTTCTCTTCGTCTGTAATTGGACATTCAATAAGCAGATATTTAAATTTTCTTGACAAAATTTGACCATTAAAGAGTTAAATATGTTAATTTACTTCTCATTCATATGATAACTGATGTTTATTTTGAAGACATTCTTGCTGGGTAATCAGCAACGTTGATCTCTAATATGTTCACCAGCCTTTCTTGTACTGACTCTTTTCACTTCAAGAGTATACTTACCTCCCTAATACTTTTGATATTGCTAAATATTGGCTTTCACTCAATAAACACTCAGATTTAAAACAGTTAGGTGCCCCTACTGGGCAGGGAGTCAGAGCGTAGTCTGGCGGATGCCAGCCCCACCACCGCGCATGCGCAGACTAGCACTTCCTCTTTGCTAGATTATTGGCAAAGAGAACACACATGTTTTTTTGATTCATAAGCTTTTCTTACTCTTAAACTGTTTAATTGGTGTTATTTTGGAGTGTTAGTGTCTGATTCGGATGGCGGGAGGATACACTTCGCCACAGAAGGACTTAGGACCTTTAAATCAGGTGACTTCTAGTAAAATTAGCGAGTTTTCTTCCCGGTGTATTGTGTTTCCGGGACTCGCGTTTACCGTGATAAGCGCCTTGGTTAGTTGGTTTATGTCAACTCGGTGCTTCCTAGGACTAATTTCTCTTTCTGTTTATGTCCACAGGTCTGTATGACGCTAGGTGGTGACATCACGGAAGCAGAGAGTTAGTTTTCTCTCCACCATGGTTCCATTTCCTACTAACACTGTTAGGTTATCTAACCAAATGGAAAATTATGTCCAGTGAGTTGGAGGCCTAGTATAAAGGTCTTCTCACTTTGCCCTCTTGATCCAATTCCTTTCCCATGAGGTGGAGAGAGTTAAGAGGCGTGCAGATGGTGGAGTTCTCCGGTTCGTCACGTTGGATGGTTTGTCTATACAAAGTGTCAGGTATCTAGTTATTGATAATGTGGTAATGTTAATTATTGTAAACAAACAAAGGGAGATAATTAACATTTTTGCCAGAAAAGAGTTATCTATATGTATCTGATGGTTGTGTAGTCGACTTATCCATTCAGCATACAATTCGTCCTTGCACTTGGATGTTTTGTTGGGATCGAATTTTTTCCTGTCACGGGATTAATGACGTCATAATCAGCCTGGCTATGTATTTATCAGCAATTCAAGCGCTATGCTGGTTTCTGATGTATTTTGATCTTTATGATCGTTTTCCTTCTCTGAGTTGGATTGAGTTTCTAAGCTTAACTAGTTGCTCATACTCCTTGTCCTTTGCCCTGTTTCAGGGACCGGGTTGCGCGTCCTGTGGACGTTTTGTTCATCAAAAGTTCTGGCCTCATCTGTGCTATCTATGTAGCCCTTGTGGTCCCTTAGTTAATTGTGACATATGTAAGCACTGGGGGGGCGAGTTAATGTCCGAATTCTTGTGCTGCTTACAGGTGACGGACAAGGTGGTAGAGGAGGAGAGGAAGAAGAAGCGGAAACGAGAGGTTGTAAGTAGGAAGGGTAAGGGGAAGGTCTCGTCCGCGGTGGATATGGAGGCCTTCCGGACCGAGATGTTGGGAGAGATGAAGAGGACAATAAAGGATTTGGTTCCAGGGTTGCTTCGTGGCATGCTTCCTGGACCAAATCCTTTACTGTCCTCATCATCGGCTTCGGAGCAGGTAATCCCCGCCTCTGGATCGGTTTTCCTTAGACCGCTTCCGTTGTTCGACGATTCAGAGGTGGCCCCATTAGAGGGGGCGTTCCACGACCCTGGCAGCAGGCTTATTGCCGCGCCGATAGGGGACCGTGGACGGTTGTCGCTGGAACCCGCGGGCTGCTTATCAGTCCAGGGGTATCCGCACGCCGCGGTGGCCAGTACCTCCTATGGCACCGTTCCTGGTCAGCCCGGGTTAGCTCTCTTTGCTGACCCGGGGTCTAATCTTTCTGACCAGGGTGATGAGGATTACCTGCTAGGGTCGCCGTCTGACGACGTGGACATGGATGAAGACGTTTGTGCACCCCTCGCGGGGAATGCAGGCGCCTTATTCCACGGTTTTACTCACCCTGGAGTAGAGTCCGCGGCTCAGGTGGTGGCCCAGGGCGCTGCTGATGGCCAGCGGTACCGCATACCTCGGCTTGCCGAGGGTGTTGCTGGTGCTGGCCGGGCCCGTGGTGGCGATATATATACCCCGCGCTATGCCACGGTGCCTGCTCCTGGTCAAACCAGTGATATTCTCATGCCGGTGCTGTCAGGCCCGCATGTTTTCCCTGGCTTGCCAGGTGTATCAGCGTACCCGCCGTCAAGCTCTACTGCTTGCGCTCAGGAGGAAGACGACGGACCCCGTCTTGTAGAGCGCTCGCAGTTAGCCACGGAGGAGGATTGGTATGACGCTTGCCAGTGGCTGGTGAGCGTTAGGCCTGATCTGCCCGTGGAGCAGTCGACTAGCCAGCGTGTTCACACGCCGTGGTTAGCTGGGAAACCGACTGCTAACGCTATGCCTTCTCTGCCGCTGGCGGAGCATGTCGTTGACATGTTCAAGGCGGCGGAGACGTCCATTAACTCGAGTGGACGTCTCGCGAAGGCCCCTCGTGAGGTGGCCAGGCGTTGTCGCATCGTGCCCCTGGATTACCAGCGGTACGGTGTGGTACCCAAGCCCGGCGTGGATGACCGCGCGGCTTTGGGTGAGGATGCGCGGCCAGGCTCCCGTTCTGACACGGGGGTCTTGTGCTCGAACGCGTTGCGTTCGGCGAATACCGCGTTGCGTGATGCGGAGGAGAGTGGGAGGGCTTCGATTGCCGCTCTGTCCCACGTCTCCCAGCTGTTACAGGGGGTAGTAACGGCATCCGCATCGCGCCAGCCAAGCCCGGTTACGGTCCAGCGAGCCATCCAGGATGGTATTAACCTGGCGCTGGACTGTATGACTCGGGCGGTGACCAGGAGTGTCCGGGCAAGACGCACGTTTGCCCTGGACAATCTGTGCCCGTCTCAGGACCTGTACAATAGGCTACTCCGTACGCCTATGACGGGTCCTGGTCTTTTTGGAGGTGAGGGATGTCGCCACCTCCAGGAGACGGTCACCCTGGTGAATAACCAGAGGGCGCTGCGCGAGCAGTTTGAAGTGCTGCGTCGTGCTAACGTTCGCGCCGCGGCCCCTGCGTATCGTCCCCTGCTGGCTCGAGGTGGTGCTGACCAAGTCAGAGGCCAGCCACCGTCGCAGCGTCGGCCTCGGCCGCGTGCGATTCGGCCAGCAGCGAGGGGGGCGCAGGTTCCTCAGGCGCCGTCAGCCAGGCAACCGCCCGCGCACCGAGGTGCGCGCGGGGCGCGCGAGGATCTGGGCGTGGTTATCGGTCCTGACAGGACGCTTACCGCGGTAAGAACCACTCCGGTGTGTATGGCAACGGAGACAGTGCCGCTCTTGCATGCCTTGTGTCCACCGCGGTCCCTAGGTGGACCGGTGGGAGGCCGGCTAGCCGACCACATGCAAGAGTGGGAACGGTTAACTCAGGACCGTTTAGTCTTGCGATGGCTTTCCATCGGGTATCATCCAGAGTGGATGACAGGCCCGCCGTCGCGACTGTCTCTAGTGCCAGTCTGGACTCCCATTCCGAGAGATCCAGAGCAAAGGTTGTGTATCGAGGAGGAGATAAATTCCCTCGTACAAAAAGGAGCTATTCAGCCGGCACAAAGGTGTCCGGGCTTCTATTCAACCCTGTTCTTAGTAACAAAACGCACCGGAGGGTGGAGACCGATTCTCAACCTCAAGCCACTGAACAAGTTCATCGAGACGCCCAGTTTCAAGATGGAAACGGTGCGCTCGGTGTTGGCGGGGTTGGAGAGGGGGATGTGGACGGCGTCGATAGATTTGAAGGACGCTTATTTCCACATCCCCATCCACGGGAGTTTCTGTCGCTTCCTGAGATTTGCATTCCAGGGCAGACAGTGGGAATTCAGGGTGTTGCCCTTCGGAATTTCCACGGCTCCTCGGGTTTTCACCCGTGTGGTTCTTGCGATCACAGCATACCTCCGCAGGAGAAGCATAGCAGTCCACACGTACATAGACGACTGGCTGTTGAAAGCGCACACCCGGGAAAGTTTGTCGGCCAATCTGGAGATTGTTTTGAAAACTCTCACAGACTTAGGCTGGATGGTCAATTTCCCAAAATCAGAGCTGACTCTATCCCAGAAGTTTGTTTACCTGGGGATGTTCTTCGATCTAGAGACAGGATATGTTTATCCTACTCAGGAGAGAGTTCAGAAACTCATCTCATTAATTCAGTCAGTGTGCGACAGTCGTCATGTCCTGGCACGGGTTTACTTGAGAATGCTGGGGTTGATGGTTTCGTTGGAACCAGTCATTCCTCAGGCCGCCTTACGCAGGCGGCCGATCCAGTTATTTCTCATGACACAATGGACCCAGAGTACAGGTTCGCTGGACTCGAATGTGTCAGTGTTGGCGCCTCTCATTCACCACCTGCAATGGTGGTTGAATACACAGAATCTCTTGCCGGGGGTTTTGCTAACCCCTCCCCACCCTCAGGTGACTGTGTATACAGATGCATCGATGGAGGGCTGGGGAGCTTGCCTGGAAGAATCCACGATATCAGGGCTTTGGAATCTGGAACAGTCAAAGGAACATATAAATCTACTGGAGCTAAGAGCAGTAGTCCTGGGCCTGGAACATTTCTTACAGAAAGTTCAGGGCAAGATTGTTCTTATTCGTTCAGACAACTCAACAGTTGTGACTTACATAAACCGCCAGGGCGGAACGAAGTCGCCCAGTCTCTGTATGATGACATGGAAACTGCTTTGTTGGTGTCTGGATCACCAGATTACCTTGAAAGCAGTTCATATTCCGGGAAGGTTAAACCTGCTAGCAGACTCATTGAGCCGAAGGATGAGTGTTTTACCCACGGAATGGCAACTAAATCAATGTGTGGCGGATCGTCTGTTCGACCATTGGGGGAAACCCAACATCGATTTGTTCGCAACGAACAAGAATGCGAAGATGACGACGTACGTCTCTCCGATTCCGGATCCAAGCGCTTTCGCAACAGATGCGTTAGCTATCAGCTGGGGGAGAATGTATGCATACGCATTCCCTCCAGCAATCCTGATTCCAAAAATTCTTCAGAAAATCAGACAAGAGGAATGCCAAGTGCTTCTGATCGCCCCGGATTGGCCAAGCCGATCATGGTATACGGATCTGCTGGACCTTCTGGTCTGCAATCCGGTTCCTCTGCCTCTGATGGACGATATTATCTTCCAGGGCAAGGCCCTTCACAACAATCCGTCAATGTTCAGATTGACTGCGTGGATGTTGTCAAGGAATCTAGAATTAAGGAGGGCTTTTCTGAGCAAGCAGCCATGTTTATGGCCAAAGCCAGGAGGGGGTCAACCTCCAGAGCATATAATTATAAAATCAACAGATTTGCAGAATGGTGCTCAAAAAGATGTATTGATCCAATGGATTCATCTATTCAAGTAGTAGCTGATTTCCTCTGTCACCTCTATGATGCCTATAGCCTCAAGCCTAACTCTATTGCTGGTTATAAATCAGCATTAATGTCTGTTATTCCTTGCTTGGCTAAGAGGGGAAGTGATGAAGTAAATACATTAAATGTATTAATTAAAGGCATGGGCAATCTAAGACCAAGGAATCCACCTGTGATTCCATCTTGGAGTTTATCGCTAGTGCTTCAAGTACTAGGTGATAAGCCTTTTGAACCACTTAGTTCCATTTCTATGAAACTATTAACACTGAAGACTGTGTTTTTAATTGCTGCGGCCTCGGCTAGGCGTAGGAGTGAGATTCATGCCTTATCAGCCGAGGATGACCGTTTTGTGGTTTCAGGGGAAGGCCTTAAGCTGCTACCTAGGGTTAATTTCTTGGCTAAAAATCAGTCGTTGAAATATCCAGGTCAACCTATTATTTTGCCTGCTTTAACTAGATATGATCCTAATTCTAAAGCATGGTGTCCCGTCCGGGCGCTGCGCCGGTACAAACAACGTACGGCGGAGTGGCGCACCGACCAGTCAGCGTTATGGTTGTCATATATTGAACCCCATGGCAGGGCTTCTAAGGACACCATTTCCAGGTGGATTGTGGAATGCATTCAGTTTTGCCATAAATCCGCCACCGGGAAGCAGGTTGACGTGGCCAAGGCTCACAGTGTCCGCGGCGTAGTGACATCCACGGCCCTATTTAATGGGGTCCCTGTGGATGATATTATGTCGGTGGCTCAGTGGCACTGTGAGTCAAGTTTTACAGACCATTATCTCCGTGACACCTCTAATCCTCTCGCCTTGTCGATTTTGAAAAAATAACTCGGTTTATATTTTTTGAGGAGGTTTTTCCTCATTACTTATATATTTCACAATTAATTTATGGAAACACCCACTTTTTTGGGCCTGCATCAGTCTTTACCAATGGGAAGATGATGTCAGCAGCCATTTTCAACAAGGTCAGTCTTGTTCATGTGTTGTCCGTTGTTGATTGTATTGTCACGATTACCCGTTATTAATATGGTGATGGTTTGTGTATTTGTGTGGTTCATTGTTGAGAGTTACGAAAATGGAGCTTTTTCGTCTCTGTCCTGTAGTACATGGCACTTGTACGTAGAGAGCGTATAGGACATTGAGGTCAGGCGACTCTTCCTCCCAGGAAGGAGGGGGGGGGGGGGGAGCGCATATGACATCGGTCATCTCTCATACATCGGTAGTGTTATCCGATGGTTAGTCAAATCCTGACTGTTTTTTCTTACAGTTTCAGAAGTTTAAGTGCCTTAAACGCAGAAAAGCGTATAGGGATGAGCTGGTCTTTTGACCTCGCCTCCCTCCCGCCAGATTCACTTTCGAATTCTGGCAATATCAAAAGTATTAGGGAGGTAAGTATACTCTTGAAGTGAAATAAACGAAATCTAGGATTTCTTTTTTCACGAGAGAGTTGATACTTACCTCCCTAGATACGGACCCGGCCTCTCCACCCCACAGAGGCTCGGTCTTCAGGCTCTTAATAGTTGCATGTGTGTCAGCCAATAATCTAGTCAGAGGAAGTGCTAGTCTGCGCATGCGCGGTGGTGGGGCTGGCATCCGCCAGACTACGCTCTGACTCCCTGCCCAGTAGGGGCACCTAACTGTTTTAAATCTGAGTGTTTATTGAGTGAAAGCCAATATTTAGCAATATCAAAAGTATTAGGGAGGTAAGTATCAACTCTCTCGTGAAAAAAGAAATCCTAGATTTCGTTTAGTAAGAATTAACCTTAAAACGTCGGTCTGACAAGGGTTAATATACAAAATGTCTATATTTTCAGATTTACGCACACAATTACAATGGATCCAGCGAGGGCTCCGACGTGCAGCTGAAGACAGAGAGAAGTCTGGTAGGCAACCGTAATATTGCAGCTACTGGCTGAATTTGAACAGTGTCTATAATGAAGCTTTCTAGTTTATCCATCCATCATATGATGTCATAATCAACTACGTGATGTGTAGGATAATGTCATAATCAATGATGTCATGAATGACGGAGATAAGTACGGCACGAATACATAATTGGTGATGGACTATGCGTTGTTGTACGAATAGGCAGCAACAGCACCCAGTTAAATTAGATTCAAAATATTCAACAGCTTGCCTGTATAGTCTACTGGAAATTGATAGTCAGGGATTGATCGATTCAACACAGACGAAGTGTGTGTGTGGAGCTTGACTAGGAAGAGGCCGGGCATAGCTAAAACTGGAAAAGTCCATTTTATCCCAACCTGCCTGCTCTTTGTCCCCCTCTCCCTTTCACATTGTATATAGGTAATTTTATGGTAGTACAATCGTGATTAATGACTTATTCACACACTATGAGACTCATCCATTCATTCCGCAATTGGTTTCACACTTTCTTCCTCCTCAGATACAGACGGGATTCAAATCCAGGACTCTTAGTTTATGATCATGAGTTCGAATCCTGTCTCTCGCTGATGACTTCCTCTAGCTGATAAGCACCAAAAATCTGGGACATATGTCGGAGTGGATGAGTCTTATATTGTGTGAATAATTCATTTTCAGGAGTCATACAAATTTGAAAGGTACTTGAATTTTGACATCAGTCCTTGAAAGTGCTTGAATTTGAAATTTGCCTTTAAAAATACTTGAAAAAAGCGTTAAAGGATAACTAATCTCATCTCTTGATAGTTATTCAGGTGATCTAATATGCCACTCATAAACTATGCATGTAGTTTTAAGCTTTTAATCATGCTGCTAGAGAAAAATATTCAGGCTTTAGTAGCTGAACGTTGCTACATTTCTACAGCCTATGATTTACTTTTCTACCAATCAGAAAAAGCTAAGTGTTTCGGGCTCGGGACATAGTCATAGAGGTGCCAGCTATAGTTTGGCAATGTGGTATAAAAGGAATAATACAGGTAAGCTGTTGAATATTTTGAAACTAATTTGACGGGAAGTTGTTGCTGCCATAAGCAGCAACAACTTCCTGTCAAATTAGTGTCAAAATATTCACCGACATGAATGTTACATAATAAACAATGTAATGCATTGGCACTCACATGACATCACACATTATCGCTTGAGGAGAAAAAATGGTGGCGATCACTGTTCAAAATTTACGCGATATTACAAAGCAGATAATTGTGATACAGTGACAGGAATGTGACAGAATATGAATGATATGGAACCTATACATCACAATCTATTGGTGCAGTATAACATTTGAGATGGGATTAGCATCCCTTTAAGGCCTTGAAACGTACTTGAAAATGTGTTTTCCCCCCGAAATAGGCAAAAGTTGCATGCAGTATAATGGATTATTACTTTGGATTGCAGGAGATGGCATTTAAAGGGGAACACAAGAAGGGTCGCCATCGTTTGCATAAAACACGCAGTTCTATCGTAGAGCCCATACTTAAGCTACTGTGTAAAAATTTCCTGCGACATTTATATATAAATCCGATTAAAATGGTGTTAAAAACGCTATGTTGCTATAATTTTCTCCGAGTTAATTAAACCTATGACGTCATAGGTTGAATCCCATCTGACAAGAACTATGATAACGGCACACTGAAGACAGGAGTGCATGCATTTGGATGGCAATATCCCTATCGGTGATAATGCTATCGACATCATTTATATATGTACAGATTGAAGAGATTAAGACATTTATCACACTGTCGGATCTTTATGGAAAATATTTGTTATTTTCAAACATTAGTTGCCGAACCTTAAGATGGCTATTTTCTATGAAGATATCTGCCAATTACATGAATATTACAATATCCCAGGAAGTTGTGAGGCTAGTATGAGAACATAAGTACCTAAAGATGGACTGGATGTGTGTAATAACTATTTAAACTCATATTAATAGACGAAACGTTAATAACATTATCTGCCATAGCGCCAGTGAGAGTGTTAATACAAAAGTGGCAATTATATCGATATACCTATACTATCGCGTCATTCATTTATCTAAAGATCAAAACCTGATGTCAAAATCGACACCATCAGAGAAATCAGACAAAGGACTGTTATTATATATTCTTCAACATTTCCGCAAATATAGTGTATATATTCCTAACACCGCTGAAGAGAAACACCCTTATAAAACCCAATTCGCAATTTTATTGCGATAGTGTTGGATGACAGCGAGAAAAACGTTCAACGTATGACGTCATACGCCTCATCCTGGAATAGAAATTTAACTAATGTATCACATATTTAAATAACGAAGATATATATTTCTAATTTGAGCACAGAGCTTACAATTATATTTTTGAAAACGTTACGGTCTGTAGATTCATTTGATACAAAGTAGTATAGAGGGTCTGGTGTTTCCCCTTAAGGACATCTACTTTGCAAAATATCATCCATCCCCTAAAGATAGCCCAGTTATAGAGTCCTTGAAAACGAGAGCCATAGTCCTTGAAAAGTGCTTGAATGAATCTGTCCAATTCTTGTATAAATCATGATTTTCCTATGTGTAGTAGTTAAAGTACTCTCTGTTGCTTAGCAGCGGGGTGTGTCCAACCACTCACTACTGCTACGTAGATTATAAGCAACGATAAGCGAGGTTGCTATTTTTTATTTGAAATTTTAGCGTTTTATGATTCTTCATATTGACAGACTTCTTGATGATATGTGTGTTAACTCTTAGCGCTATGGTGGCAAGATTTTAAAATTTCAAATTAAATTAAAAGATGTACTGGTGTTCATTAAAAAAAAAATTTGGTGGAAGATGGTGCTGTCAGCAACATCATCCGCCAAAATTGTTGAAAAATGTACACCGGTGTCTGCTATTGACCCAGGAAAAGATAGAATATTGACCTCAGAGTGGTAAGGGTTAAAGCTTAGGGTTAACCCTCTGTAAAGTCAGTTGTTGGCCAACCAAAGTGCTTTATAGACTGGTAATTGTTTACTTGTTTTTGGGGTTTAACACATAAGCGCTCAAGCTGGTCAAACACGGCTTCTGAAGTGGTCTTGAGAAATGTCCATTGTCCATTTGTAGACCAAGTGAAGACGATTTTTGAAAATTTACTACTAGAATACCGTGCTCAATAAATGAGCCAGTCATTCCAGTGATAAATTTTCAAAAGTAATTTCTTGGTCTGCAAATAGACATTTTCTATCTTCTTGAACAAATTTGAGGATTAATTAAATAAAGTAGCATTTGTTTATAGATGTTTTTTTATACAGAAGTGATCTTTGACTATATGGAAGAAATTAAAAAAAATTAACATAAAAATGTGTTAGATATATTTAGTAATGCTGCTAATTCCTGATTTTAGCTAACCCTCAACCAGTGCCGATAGTTCCCTTGACAGAGGAGAATGAAGATGCAATGGAGGATGAACATTTCCTGGAATTTCTAAAGCGTATTGGTATGGCGCCACCAGCTAGTGAGCAGGTTGGTATTACAATAGAAAATTCTTAATCCTTTAATGGTAAAAATCTTTAAGATATTTGCCAATTGAATGTCCATTTACAGGCCAAGAGAATACAATTCTTTAAAATTTATAACTGGAATGACTGGCTCAATCGAGCCAGTCATTCCAGTGGTAAAATTTCAAAAATTGTATTCTCTTGGGCCTGTAAATGTACATTCCACAAGACCAAAACAGGGGCCGGCTTTGGCCCGTATGACCATTAAAGGGCTAAATAGGTCAGGTTGAATGTAGTGTTTGGGGATTTTAGACCTAAGGTATGACTTGTGCACATGGATGGTTTCATAGATTTGCTACCGTTTCCTAGCCAGTCATTTCCATATTCATTTTCAAAAATAATCTCTGGCATATGGACATTTTCTATTAAAAAATTTAAAAACAAATTTGAGCATTAACGGGTTACGTTTGAGTTACTGTTCTTATTTATGCTACTTAGGAAGCATTTTGGCGAATACCATGTCACCTGTCAGCCGCGAAGCTGTGTGATATTGCGGACAGTTTGAATATAGGCGAAGATGGCCTGCCCTTGAATCCCGACAAACTGATAGCCAATGAACAGAAACCTGAAGAAGTGAAACAGTCAAACGATACGAAGAAAGATAAGCATAAAGATGGACAGAGTAAGCATGACGACATGAAAGCAAGGAATCAACAGAAGATAAAAGATGACGACCGTAAAATCAAAGCAAAGTCACGACTGGATGCACTGAAACAGTTATTAGACAATAGGAAGACGGCTAAGGTTGACAAGCGACAACGAAATAAGCGAAAAAGGTAAGCAAGTATTGGGCAAAAACTATAGTATATTTTTCTCAGTCAAACTGGACTTTTCTGACAAAGCTGCCTAAGTCACAATTATAACGCGTCAAACTTGTTTTACAAATTTGAATACAGATTCACACTAATAGATGAATCTGATCTGTCACTCAAGTATATGACATAATCAATTACGTCACATGTATGCTGACATCACTATCATAATTGATAGAGAATTCTCTGGCATGGAGCTGGAATAGTCCGTGAAGCGTAGGAATTGTATGTTTTTGATGGATATACTATTTAAAAAACATTCTGATGAAAAATTTTGAAACTAATTTGAGTGGGCGCTGTTGTTGCCTTAGGCAGCAACAGCACCCAGTCAAATTAGTTTCAAAATATACAACAGCTCACCTGTATAGTTACCTTGATATTGGGATTCTGGGAATTCATGTCTATCCCAACATGGGCAAAGCGTGGGCGGAGTTTAGATAGACATTGGCGGGACATGGCTAGAAATGGATGCCTCTATTCTCGGAAATATGTTACTGACAGATGCTATAGAAAAATGTGTTCATTATAATGGCCTTCAGTTGATGTGCTAAACGCTACTTAGATATAGATATTGGCCGGCGTTTATAGACTGCTTCCACATGCATTCTTAAACATCTCAAATTTGTGCAAGAAAACTTCAATTTTTTCATAGTGTTCATAATTGCAGACGGAGACCATTTTTGAAAATTTTAACACTGGATTTACTGGCTCTGTTACTGAGCCAGTCATTGCAGTGATAAAATTTCAAAACGTCTTCTCTTGGTCTGCGCATAGACATTTTCCAAAACCACTGTAGAAGCCATTTTTGGTCGACTTAAAGGGTTAAATATTTATCAATGTTAATCTGGCCGGTAGGCGTGATAGCTCGTGCTACTAGAGGGAGCTTAATGAAATTGGCTGGCAGGTTGACTATGGAGCCAGCACAAGCTTTCTTGATGTTTTTAGGGGGTTATGGTGGGGTGGGGGCTCAAGAGTTCAATGTATGTATGATTACTGTATTCTGCGGCTGTAGTAATAGAAACATCCTACATCTGCAATTAGTCGTCCTTTGCTTTTGCCCACTGAGTCTTGTCCTCAGCCAAACCTGTTAGCTTCCATAGGTCCATTCTTGATTTGACTTTTATGCAATGACATCCTCCTCTGGCTTTGTATTTGCTGGCTACGAGTAGGGTGAATTCCAAGTAGAGCTGTTAGATATACCGAAGATAGTGCAATATCAATACCACAACAATATCGAAATACCGTACCGAACAAATCTCAAATTACCGAAATTTCAATACTGAAAAAAAATTGCCTCAAATTTCACAAAAGTGAGAATACCATCAAATTTGCACATGCAATCCTCATTATTTGACGTCAGAGGGCTACCCATCATAATGTTGCACTGTCTGACAATTATTATAAGTCTCAAAATTGCTAGTGTGTGGACGTTATTTCAAACGAATCAATAGTAAAATGGAATATATTGGTGAATCATGACAATGCAATAAATTTGAAAAAGCGTCACAAAAAAGTTTGCAGAAGTATCAATGCGATACCGATACTGTACTGGGACCGAGATAATTGGGACCAAAAATAGCGATATCGGTACCGAACATAGAATATCATTACCGAACAGTTCTAATTCCAAGGCTGTGCGTAATGTGTCTTCTGGTATCCTTAACACATGGCCAAACATGGACCATCTGCTTGGCCACCTTTTCAGACAGCGGAGACGTATTACACATCTTGTATAGTTCATCGATCGAAATTATGCTCTCTGGCCATTAGTGTCCAGTGATGGTGCATAGGTGTTTGCGGTGGCAGGCATCAAGTTTGTCTAGAGCTGCCTTTGGAGCTGCCCAACTGTTACAGTTATACATCATCAAGGATACGCAGATTGCATTGTATAAACAGTCTTTTTGTCACGGTCATCTTTGATCTACGAATCCATAGCTTCCAGTAGGACTGGAAACAAAGCTATGTTCCCCATGATGCAATGTCAGCAATAAGCTCAGGATTTTACTTTTCCTCCTTTGTACCCCACCATGAAGTGGATCGTCATTTTCTTTAGTTTCAAGTTTTGTAGATAGGTATATGTGGGTGAACTCTGTTTTGGATTCATTCATAAAGATGTTATCAATTATTAGTTTCCCCTATTGGGAGATGTTTGTTCAGCAGTTTCAAGAATTCAATGGTCAAAAATATTTTTTTAAATGTGGCTGAAATGTCCCTCACATTTGTAAGTGTGAGTGGATGATGTTATTCATGCATATTTTGATTTTCAATTCGTGACGTAAATTTCTACAATAGATCGATAGTGAAACATCAGATTGTACGCTGATCATAGTTCTAGGAAGAGGCATATTCTGGTAGTCGGAGATCAGTGTCCAATACACATGTTAGGAAAAATATAACATTGGCAGATCCAGAGTGGGGCGATCAACTCCAGCTAACGCTCTTGTAGGTTATAATTTAGGCAAAGCTAGAAAGCAAAGGAAGTATGATATCAATCTATCACTCAGAATGCATGAAATGGTTTCACTGTTGTTGATATCTTAATTTCAATATTGTAGTTGTTGTTGATATCTTAATATCAATATTTTAGCTGTGTTGTTGATATTTTCCAGAGCTGATTTGGATAGTCCTGTAGGGAGTCCAGCGTCAAAAGAAATGAAACAAACTCAATCAGGTGATGAAAGTGATAGCAATGATGACATGATGTCATCGACGAATAGTACCCAGTCGGAGACGAGGGTTAAATCAAGTCGGCTAAAGTCGAGAATTGTTGACAGTAGTGACAGGTATGATTTTAATTGTCTCTCATGCATACTGTATAAGGAAGGGGACTCCACCATGGTTGTTAGTGATCAGAAGATTTTGCTAACTCCTGGGGTTGAGTGCACCATAAAGGCATTAGCTGGTCGGTCGTAAAACCTGCCATTTACAGCCACCTCATATACACAGTCTGTCTTAACCATGCATTTAGAGTCTGAAATACCAAATGTGAAAAGTAATTTGAATGTAAGCTGCTGCTGCTGCCTATCGCAACCACAGTCAATTTCAAACAATATTTTGAAACAAATTTGACTGGGAGCTACAGACCCCATCAAATTAGTTTCAAAATATTCAACAGCTAACTTGTATGAGTCTTAAAATTTAGAGTATGGGACTTCGGAGTTCATATGGCTAATTCAAGTCGCTTACTATTACATATTATTTTTCTGGTCAAACATCCGTTAACGTGGTCACATAGAACAGGTTTTACCCATAGGCAGCAACAGCACCCAGTCAAATTAATTTCAAAATATTCAACAGCTTACCTGTATAGTTTTCTGGAAATTGATAGTCAGGGAGTTCAGGGATCAATTGATCCCAGTGTGGGTGGCGCTTAACTAAAGATGGACGGGCCATAGCTGACTGGATTCCTCCCTTTTAAAGGAAGTTATGATAAAGAATGCTTACACCATTAACCACTTGTGTCACGGACTTAAAACACTCAAAATGATACAAAGTATAGGTTAACCCACTCTTGTCTATATTTTTGCTCAGTGAATGAATGTCCATTTGCACGTCTAGGATTTTATTGTCATACACATAGATATTTCTTGTGACTCCTTCAGGATTACTGATTGAGAATATCGAAATTTTGTCTTAGTCTGTCTTCATTTGCAGGCTATGAGAATATTTTTTGAAAATTTACCACTTGAATGACTGGCTTGGCAGTTCTGGGATGGGTTGATCATTATAGGATTACATTGACAGAAGAGGGGTTAATCCCTTAACTCTTAATTTGTTTTTAAAAATGTGAATTTTCTCATAGAAAATGTCCATTTGCTGACCAAGAGAAGACGGTTTTTGAAAATGTACCACCGGTATGACTGGCTCGGTTATCGAGCCAGTCATTCCAGTGGTAAATTTTCAAAACTCGTCTTCTTGGTCTGCAAACGAACATTTCTCAAGACCACTGCAGAAGCTGTTTTTGGATAATATGAGTGTTAGAGGGTTAATTTTACTTGTAATAATAATTATATGGAAAAGTGAATTATTCATTAAAAAAATGTTTTGTGGTTTAATTTTGCAGTGAGGATGATATGCCTCTGACGAAAGAATCCATTGCCTCTCGTGATAGTGATGACAACTCTGATGACACTCATAGCAATACCCAGGTGAAGAAGCATCGCCGCATTCAGCTCATTGATTCTGATGATGAAAGCGACAAGGATAATGATGATGCTATGGAGATAGATGAAACAGGCGATAAGAAAAGTGATGTAGATGAAGGTTCAAGTTCAGATGATGATGATGATTTGCCGCTTACTAACAATAAACAAACAAAAGGTGATAACATAGGTTTTGTCCTCCTTACGAATCAGAAGTGAGACGTACTTATCACTATCACTTATCTATCTGTCAGGAATCTGCATGACAAGTTTGAGGTCACCAGGTCAAGGTCACACTGTTAGGTTAGCACTATTGGAACTAAGCTTGGATACAAGGTCAATGAGGCGGACAAGTGAGAGATTAAATTCTTAAGAATTCTTGTTATCCTTTCAGTGGACCTTTCTGATCTTAGCCATGCCCCGCCTCGCCCATCTCTAGCTAAGCTCCACCCACACCTTGCTCGTGTTGGGATCGTTCGATCTCTGAACACCCTGACAATCAATTTCCAATAAACTACACAGGTAAGCTGTTGAATATTTTGAAACTAATTTGACTGGGTGCTGTTGCTACCTAAGGCAGCAACAACGCCCAGTCAAATTAGTTTCAAAATATTCAACAGCGTGTTTATTAAATAGCAAAGAATTCCAAATACATACAATTCATACAACGTGTCAGACTATTTGAGATTTGATGACGGTCTATATGGAACCCTTTATGATGTAATGATTGTGACATCATCATACATGCGCTGAGCTAATTATGATGTCATATGAGGTAAGATGATGGATGGATACTCTCGAAAGGTGAATTTCTTGTTATTCTTTCTTTGATTTGTATGTGAAAATGTATCTAGCACAAGTGCTGAACCAAGTTTGTTCAAGAGAACCTGATTGATAGATTTGTCTGGTGGCCAGTTGGCCATCTTGGATATAGTTGACAGTAACTTGACTAGGAACTTGTGCTAGGCATCAGCGGGTTGGAGGCAAATTGTTTGCAACATCATCAGTAGAATATTTCTTGGGTGGTAAGATTTCTGTATACTGGGTACGCTTTCGTTATAGTTAATATGCGTATACCTGGGAAATAGCGAGCAACTAAACGGACAATAAACAGAAAGCCCTTCACTTAGTGATAGATGCATCTACCTTCCTGTATATGTAAGCTTATCATACTCTTCTTCTTAATTATGTTACTGTACCACACATCTATTGTTTGTAATGTTTCAGATTCAGCGCCGCCATTCCCAGCCACGATGCTTAGTGTTCCAGTCGATGATTCAGATGATGATAGAATTGATGACCATATACCATTAAAAAGGGCAATGATGAAGAATGTGATACAAAATGACAGCGATGATGACGCATAATCCGAATGTCAATTTTCTCAGAAAACGTCCATTTGCAGACCAAGAGAAGAGTATTTTTGAAAATTTACCACTGGAATGGCTGGCTCGGTTATCGAGCCAGTCATTTCAGTGGTAAATTTTCAAAAATATTCTTCTTAGTCTGCAAATATACATTCTTCAAGACCACTGCAGAAGCCATTTTTGGATAATACGAGTGTTCATGTTAAATTTACGTATCTCAAGTTAATAAAAGGGTCCATTTCAAGTTATTCCCCGCCCACTTTCTTTTACACATTTTGGGATCGATTTTAAACATTGAAACCTGAATTCCCAGAATCTAAATTTCAAGATAACTATACAGGTAAGTTTGCGAAGATTTTGAAACTAATTTGAGTGGAGGCTGTTGCTGTTTATGGCAACAAACAGCTCCCAGTCAAATTAATTTCAAAATATTTAAGAGCATATTAAATTGTAAATTCATCAAGGATACATTCATGACAGACTTTTCTTCGGTTTGTGATGTCGTGATTACAAGTGACGTAATTGATTATGACATCATATACTTGAGTGACAGCGACGGATCTTCCATTTCATTGATATCGAGTTAATACATTTTCAAAACTGCTGTTTAGCCGATTGTTTTTGAAAATATACCACTGACAAGAGAAAGCTGCTTTTGAAAATTTACCACTGGCCAGTCCTACCAGTGGTAAATTTTCAAAAGCAGCTTTGTCTTGGCCTACAAATAGACATTTCTTAAGATCACTGTAAAAGCCAGTTTTGTGTTTTAAAGGGTAACTTGGTTACATTGACCAGTCATACACTGTCCAGTATTGACCAATGGCATAGAGTACATTGATTACTTTTCCAAACAACAATATGTTTGTTTAGAACACTGTGTACATTGAACAAGTGTTGCTGTTTCAGCACGATTTGAATGCCTTATGTAGGTTGCGTGAGATTTTTGCTGACTGAAGTAATGGACTACATTCATATAGGAGTTTTGAATACTGTTTTCAAATGGATGTTTGAAAAATTGACTCTAGGAACAGATTATGTCTGGGATCTGACGTTATAAATATTGCTACGCCAACGGGTGCTAACTTCTGTAATTAATCCTATGGACATATTTTTAGTCATTTCGATCTTTAACACTTTTTATATGAATAAAATTGAATAATTTTCATGTATTTGTGTCTGTTATAGTTCACCTGGCCAGAATTTCCAAGTGAGCTTATGCCATGGCAACAATCTGTTGTTCATATGCTGTCCTTTAAAAACGTATCACCTCCCAAACCACTTGATCGATTTGAACCAAATTTGGCTGGAAGGACCAATATGGTGGTATGCGCTGAATTTTTATTCTTGATTGTTGGGATTTTTTTGCGGCCATCTTGGATTTTTGGAAAATGACCTAAGACTACTCTGCAATCAATGGTCCGATTTCAACTAAATTTTCCTAAAATCTCCAGGAAATCATTAAAAATATTACACTTAATGTATGGCCACAATTTCTAATTACACTTAATGTATGGCCACAATTTCTACTTTTAAAGCTTGTGCGTTTCTGACTAGGTAAGCGATACAGGCCCCATGTGCTGGTGAAGAATATCAAAATATTGGCTTATTGAATGTCCATTTGCAGACCAAGAAGACTATTTTTGAAAGCTTACCACTGGAATGACTGGCTCGATAACCGAGCCAGTCATTCCTGTGGTAAATTTTCAAAAATCTCTTCGGCTGCAAATGGATATTCCTCAATACCACTACAGAGGCCTATTTTGGCCAGCTTGACCATGAAAGTGTTAAAGCATGGTCAAATATCTCATACTCCTCCTTTGGACTGAACATGGCCATTTTCCATGACAAATGTAAGAAAGCTATATATGTAAGTGGCTGATTACTTTGGAATAGTACCAGTGTGCCACCATGTCCTACCCAATCAAATTGAAAGCCATTACGATGTTGATACATAACCCTAGAATATGTGTGTGTAGTTTCAGCAAGACAGTGTTCCAGATCTCGGTATTTTACTGATCAGCAAAGATGCTTTTAAAAGATGTTTTGTTGGACTATATTGACCTATAATGGACGGATCCATTTCTAGCTATGCCCTGCCCATTATTAGCTATGCCCCGCCCATTATTAGCTATGCCCAGCCCACTTTGTACACATGTTGGAATCGATTTGAAACTGAAACCTGATCCCAGTCAAATTAGTTTCAAAATATTCAACAGAATATTTATTAAATTATTCAGACATACAATTTATATACCTTCGGGACAGACTCCTTCAGGACAGACTATTGCTGCCTTCATGGACTTATGTTATTATGAGTGTGACATCATTGATTACGACAGATTGGATCCATTCATTGTTTATACATTCATAACAAGAGGCCCAAGGTCCTGTGGCGCTCACCTGGACCATTAGCGTTTTGACAATTTCTGATTTTCACCCAAAAAAATTGATCAATCAAAATTCTGAATAGATTTCTAGAGCCTACCACCATAGAATCCATCTAGTGAAATTTGGTTGAAATATGTCAAGCAGCTAAGGAGGCGTAACAATTTGACAATTTCCAGTAAATTTTTCATAAAATCTAAGATTGTCACCCAAAATATTTGTCATTCAAAATTCTGAATGGAAGTTCTAGAGCCTATGGCCATAGGATGCTTTCAGCCAAATTTGGTTAAAACCGGTCAAGATGGTAACGAGAAGCAATTTGGCAATTTCCGGTAAATTTGTAATAAAATCTAAGATTTTCACCTAAAAAATTTAGGAATCAAAATTCTGAATGGATGTTCTAGAGCCTATAACCATAGAATTCTTTCACCCAAATTTGGTTGAAATTGGTCAAAATAGTAAGAAGCAATTTGACAATTTCCGGTATATTTTTCATAAAATCTAAGATTTTGACCCAAAAAAAATTTATGAATCAAAATTCTGAATGGAAGTTCTAGAGCTCACAACCATAGGGTACTGCAGACGGGGGTGAAATTAATTACACGTACAGTAACTAGTGTCTAATTTCTAATTCTGTTCATTTCACATCAAAAATTCTTCGACAGTGTGCTAAACTTGATTTAATACCACAGGGATGAATTCAGGAAAATGTAAAAATTCATATTTCAAAACTAATTTGGCTGGAAGCGGTTGCTGCCATAGGCATATTCAACTCCAATCAATGGAATATTACTTAGTGGTAAAAGGTTAAACAAATAACAACGAATCATGTAAAAATATTATAACGGTGTTATAACATAATAGTTTAACATTAATAAATAATTAATTATCATCGTCATCCTATTGCACCATGGAGGTTATGTTTTCTCTGACATGAGAAGACGAGTTATCACAGACAACAGCTTGTTACCTGAAAATGAAGGAAACAGAATGTAATGTCAACAAGAGCAATGGAGGAACCCAGCATAGCTTATCCATCAATCATATGACATCATAAGCAATCTTGCTTCAGCTGTTGCCCTAGATGATGTTTCATGAGTTTTGAATCGATCCCCCCAATGGTTTCAGAGCTTTTAAGACATTTTTAACAATCGCTCAAAATCCAAGATGGCCACCAGCCAAATTGACCAATCGGCTTCATCTGGAGAAACTTGGGTCTATCCTGTAAGGGTGCGACCTGCCAAATATAATTGCAATCAGCCCAGAGGTTCTAAAGCCATTTTAAATTTCTATTGCTTTGCGAATTTTTGGTGAGAAAAAGATCCAAGGCCACCAAACTATTTATCTGACAGTTTCAAAAATGACAAATTTGAAACCCGAAAGCCTATATAAAACCAATATTGGCTTCAAAATCCATCAAATAAAAAAATTAAATATGGCCGCCAAACAGACTACATTTTGAATGGGCCACAGTGGTCGTGTTCTTTTTACATATCACCTTCCCTTGAACAAACTTTAGTGGTCTTATAAGTCCCTAATCATATCTCCCAAATTTCATCCTGATCCATTCAGAAGTTCTGGAGTTGGTTTCACGAAAACTAGGTCATCCAAGATGGCCACCTAAGCATTTGGCCAATCAAGTTCCTTTGAACTAGCTGTTGCCCTAGATGATAGATCATAAGTTTTGAATCGATCCTCCACACGATTTCCTAGATGATTTGAGACATCCAAAATTCAAGATGGCCAAATTGGCTGAACGACTACGTTTGAGCAAACTTGAAACTCTATGCAACGCATCGGAAAGAATTTACTTTTTCATGGATTTGTGGGTGAAAGGCTTAGTATACTCCCAGCAGAATTTAACTTATAGAAGAAAAATTGGAATTCTCATGGATTTTCATGTCTGGCAAGATGAATGGATGGATGAAGCAGAATGGATAAGCGAAATCGATCCATGAAATAGGATGCATCTCTCAATCCTCTATATGTGAATTATGCAGTTTATGGATTTAATGTATGAACCAGTAGGCAGCAATGCAGGTTATGTTAGCTCTAAGAATATGTACCTCATCTAGATAATTCCATATATATATATATGTAGATGTTTTCTCTCGCGCTTGTTATATGTATGCAAATTATAGAAGCTTTTTTTATCTACTACGTCTAATAACTTGTAACGAATGGTGGTGGGGATCTTGCCTAGTATATAATGCGTGGGATCTTACCTTGTAACGAATGCGTGAGATCTTACCTTGTAACGAATGCGTGAGATCTTGCCTTGTATATAATGCGTGGGGGATCTTACCTTGTAACGAATGCATGGGATCTTACCCTGTAATGAATGCGTGGGACCTTGCCTTGTATATAATGCATGGGATCTTACCTTGTAACGAATGCGTGGGATCATACCTTGTAACGAATGCGTGGGATCTTACCTTGTAATGAATGCATGGGATCTTACTTTGTAACGAATGCGTGGGATCTTACCTTGTAATGAATGCATGGGATCTTACCTTGTAATGAATGCGTGGGATCTTACCGTGTAATGAATGCGTGGGATCTTGCCTTATAATGAATGCATGGGATCTTACCTTGTAACGAATGCATGGGATCTTACTTTGTAACGAATGCGTGGGATCTTAATTTGTAACGCATGCGTGGGATCTTACCTTGTAACGAATGCGTGGGATCTTACCTTGTAATGAATGTGTGGGATCTTGCCGTATAATGAATGCATGGGATCTTACCTTGTAACGAATACGTGGGATCTTCAAGTTTCTGTCGAAGCAGCCTATCTAGTAACAATCTCAGCTCTTTAAAGATTACTCCGGTCTTTGCATAAGCCTGCCAATAATATAAAATGCATTTAACAAGAGACCCACGAATGACTGATACTCATCTGCTTAACCCTTTAATGGTCAAACCAGCCAAAATCGGTCTCCGTTATGATCTTGTGGAATGTCCATTTACAGGCCTAGAGAATCTTTGAAAATTTACCACTGGAACGACTGGCTCGGTTATGAGCCAGTCATTCCAGTGATAAATTTTCAAAAATTGTATTCTATAGACATTCAATAGGCAGATATTCAAATTTCTAGACCATTAAAGGGTTAAAACCGTTAACCCTTTAATAGCTAACCCAAACATAACTGACCTCTGCAGTTGTCTTCAAGAAGGTCTATTTGCTGGCCGCGAGAAGACTATTTAACCCTTTAATGGTCAAACCGGCCTTTACAGTGGTCTTTAGAAATATCCATTAGCAGGTCAAGAGAAAACTATTTTTGAAAATTTACCAATGGAATGACTGGCTCGATGACCGAGCCAGTCATTCCAGTGGTAAATTTTCAAAAATAGTCTTCTCTTGACCTGCAAATGAACATTTATTAGGCAAAGATTTTAATTTTCTCGAAAAATCTTGACCATTAAAGTGTTAAAAGTTCTTTAGCACAGTGACTGAACTGACTTTCTCAGTTAGCGAGCCAGACATTCCTATCATATTAATTAATTAATTAATTAACGTAATTAACTTTTGACATTTCTGACAAAAGCTGCCTAAATCGTAACTATAACGTCTTCGGCTCTTCGCACTTGTCGCATTAAAAGGTAATTAATGTTTCTATGAATGTTTGACTGACTTAAGGATTGGCTTACCTGAAAGTTGATCCACCTGTCTACAGAGACTTGCTTCTGCATATGTTGGACATCGATCTCGCCTCCGAATAACAGCAGTGGATATGGGGAGATAAGTGTCGATTCATGAACATATACACGTTTCAGTTTGACCTGCAAATGAACCAGTTCAATTTATTGATAACTTAACCCTTAGCACACTGATGTCAATATTCTATCTTTTTACGGTGCCAGTAGCAAAGAAACTGGTGTACATTTTTAAACAATTTTGGTGGACGATGTTGCTGTTTATGACGGCACCATCTTCCATCAAATTTGTTTGAAAATGAACACCAGTTCATCTTTTAATTTAATTTGAAAATTAAAAATTTTGACATCAGTGCTAAGAGTTAAGATCTGGACCTGCGCATGTCGATCAATTGGGGCATTTTGAAAACATGTCAGCATTCTACCTAATTGAGGAATCCAGTTTTAGCCATGCCCCGCCCGTCTTTATCTAAGCTCCACCCAGACTTTGCCCATGTTGGGATCGATCGATCCTTTAAGTCCCTGACTATCAATTTCCAGAAAACTATACAGGTAAGCAGTTGAATAGTTTGAAACAACAGCGCCCAAACAAATCTTCAACCGCATGTTTATTAAACGTATATACATATAATTTGTAAATCAACGCTTAGTCCATCATCAATTAAGCATTCCTGGCGAACCTAGCTATGTCATTCATGACATAATTGATTATGACGTCATCCTACTCATGATGTAATTGATTATGACATCATCCTACACATCACGTAATTGATTATGACATCATGTGATTGATGGATAAACTGGAACCTTCCATTCTCAGATGCTGTATAACTAAGTTGAGCCATCCTCCACTTCGTGTAGGGATTAACAAAAACAAGCATGTGTTCCTAATAGCTGTTTTATATGTATGATTACTGTATTCTGCGGCTGTAATGGCAGAAACATCCTACAGCTGCAATCAGTCCTTCTTCGCTTTTGCCCACTGTCTTGTCCTCAGCCGAAATCCTTACCTTCCTCAGGTCCATTCGCGACATGAGTGTACCGAGTGCTACTTTCTTGAGGTGAGCTCGTAGCACGCTTAGCAGTTTTATGCAATGTCCTCTCTTGGCTTTGTATATATATACATATATATATACATGCCAATATTGTTTATTTATTTAATGTAAACTAGCATGTTTTAAAATTGGTTCAAATGCATCATGGAGAAATGGGCAAAGGTAAGGTGGTCATTATGAACTGTCCACAGGTGTGGCCATGCATTCCACTGGTGTGGCCATGCATTCCACTGGTGTGTCCATGCATTCCACAGGTGTGTCCATGCATTCCACAGGTGTGTCCATGCATTCCACAGTTGTGTCCATACATTCCACAGGTGTGTCCATGCATTCCACAGGTGTGTCCATGCATTCCACAGGTGTGGCCATGCATTCCACAGGTGTGTCCATGCATACCACAGATGTGTTCATGCATTCCACAGGTGTGTCCATGCATTCCACAGGTGTGTCCATGCATTCCACAGTGTGTCCATGCATTCCACAGGTGTGTCCATGCATTCCACAGGTGTGTCCATGCATTCCACAGGTGTGGCCATACATTCCACAGGTGTGGCCATGCATTCCACAGATGTGTCCATGCATTCCACAGGTGTGTTCATGCATTCCACAGATGTGTTCATGCATTCCACAGGTGTGTTCATGCATTCCACAGGTGTGTTCATGCATTCCACAGATGTGTTCATGCATTCCACAGATGTGTCCATGTATTCCACAGGTGTGTCCATGCATTCCACAGGGGTGTCCATGCATTCCACAGATGTGTTCATGCATTCCACAGGTGTGTTCATGCATTCCACAGATGTGTTCATGTATTCCACAGGTGTGTTCATGCATTCCACAGGTGTGTCCATGCATTCCACAGATGTGTTCATGCATTCCACAGATGTGTTCATGTATTCCACAGGTGTGTCCATGCATTCCACAGGTGTGTCCATGCATTCCACAGATGTGTTCATGCATTCCACAGGTGTGTTCATGCATTCCACAGATGTGTTCATGTATTCCACAGGTGTGTTCATGCATTCCACAGGTGTGTCCATGCATTCCACAGATGTGTTCATGCATTCCACAGGTGTTTTCATGTATTCCACAGGTGTGTTCATGCATTCCACAGATGTGTTCATGCATTCCACAGATGTGTTCATGTATTCCACAGGTGTGTCCATGCATTCCACAATGTGTTCATGCATTTCACAGGTGTGGCCATGCATTCCACAGGTGTGTTCAAGCATTCCACAGATGTGTTCATGTATTCCACAGGTGTGTCCATGCATTCCACAATGTGTTCATGTATTTCACAGGTGTGTCCATGCATTCCACAATGTGTTCATGCATTTCACAGGTGTGTCCAAGCATTCCACAGGTGTGGCCATGCATTCCACAGATGTGTTCATGCATTCCACAGATGTGTTCATGCATTCCACAGGTGTGGCCATGCATTCCACAGGTGTGGCCATGCATTCAGTCTAATAAGTGTTTATAACCCACATACCTTCTCATGAAATACCAGCCAGCCAGTCATCTCCAGATAACGATTAACCGAGGTCGGGTGAGCTGCGGCTGATCCTTGGGCCGTCTCCATTACGCAAACATCCTTACTCGGATTAGCATCTGCATCCACACGACGTTCATATGTCACCTTGGCAACATTAGGGTAGAGTCCAGCAGTAAGAACGGCCTTCACCATAGTGATGACATCGGGGTCAAGGTCACCTGTGATGTTCGCCGATCTTCGGCTCATGTTATCCTCAGTATTCTTGAAGCCTATACTATGTATTAATTTCAGGAGGTCATTCTTCACATTCTGTGAGAGAAACAACATATACCATCATGTACTGAACCCAACACACTTCTTAACCCATTAACCCCTCTGTTGTCAAAACTACATTTTCAAATTAAATTAATAGATGAACTAATGTTCATTTTTCAACAAATTTGGTAGAAGAGGGTTCCATCGTAGACAGCAACATCATACACCAAAATTGTTGAAAAATGTACACGAGTCTTTGTTATTGACACATTAAAATATAGAATATTAACATAAGTGTGGTCAGGGTTGATGGTCAGGCTGGCCAAAACTGACTTCTATAGTCGTCCTGAGAAGTATCATTTTTCAGGTCAAGAGAAGAGTATTTTTTTCAATTTATCACTGGAATGACTGGCTCGGTAACCGAGCTAGTCATTCCAGTGGTAAGTTTGTAAAAAGTCTCGCTTTTCTTGATCAATCTTTACCAGTACCGGGTTAAAAGTCAACCAAAACTCATCAATAAATAAAAATAGGCGAGTGGTTAAATTATGTAAATTAACTTCCATAAGCAATACCTTTTAGAACACCATGTGTGTCATTCAACTACCTGTGCCATCCGACCACCTGTCATTCAAGCACCTGTGTCATCCGACCACCTGTCATTCAAGCACCTGTGCCATTCAAGCACCTGTCATCCGACAACCTGTGTTATTCAAGCACCTGTCATCCGACCACCTGTGTCATTCAAGCACCTGTGTCATCCGACCACCTGTGTCATTCAAGCACATGTCATCTGACCACCTGTGTCACAAGCACCTGTCATCAGACCACCTGTGTCATTCAAGCATGTGTCATCTGACCACCTGTGTCATTCAAGCACCCATCATCTGACCACCTGTGTCATTCAATCACCTGTGTCATCTGACCACATGTCATTCAAGCACCTGTCATCCGACCAGCCGTGTCATTCAAGCACCTGTCATCTGACCACCTGTGTCATTCAAGCACCGGTGTCATCTGATCACCTGTCATCCGACCAGGCTGTGTCATTCAAGCACCCATGTCATCCGACCACCTGTGTCATCTGACCACCTGTCATTCAAGCACCTGTCATCCGACCATCTGTGTCATTCAAGCATCTGTGTCATCTGACCACCTGTCATTCAAGCACCTGTCATCCGACCATCTGTGTCATTCAAGCATCTGTGTCATCTGACCACCTGTCATTCAAGCACCTGTCATCCGACCATCTGTGTCATTCAAGCATCTGTGTAAACCGACCACCTGTCTTAAGAAACATCATCTGTTACCCCTATAAGATAGGTGGTTTCCTGTACAAGGCTTTAATAATCTTATCAGGCTAAAGTATCAGTGCATAGCGCTTTAAAGTTTTCAAAAATATTCCTCTTGGTCTGCAAACGGACATTTTATACAAAAAACTCATATTGCCCAAATTTTACCATTAAACTTGCAAGAAATTGTTACTGCTCACCTCAATCTCACAGAGTGTGTTATATTTCAGGAAGTTTGTGTGACAGTATGTCTGCTGGCCTCTCTTACCATGCGCCGACTTCCAACTACAAAGACACCAAGACAACAAGAAATATGAGTGAACGTAAGCATCTTTTTTATTACACCAATAAAGATATCATGTAAGACCTTAGTATGGCCGGGAAATAATGTTATTCCGTCAAACAGTAAAACATATAACCCACTTAAATTTAACACCATATATAAACACATAGCTACATAGATAGACTGATAGATGGGCATGGTGATGGGTGGAGAAGTGAACAGATGGATGGACAGGCCGAGTGGGTTCATTGATGGGTGGATGGGCACGCAGACAGATAGGTAGATATATAAATAAATAGATCAATAGAGGTAGGTATATAAGTAAATCAATAGATAGATCAATCAATGGGATGGGCAGAATTAACCCTTTAACCCTTGAATAAATTTAAATTTTCTCATAGAAAATGTCCATTTGCAGACCAAGAGAAGACAATTTTTGAAAATTTACCAATGGAATGACTGGCTCGGTTATCGAGCCAGTCATTCCAGTGATAAATTTTCAAAAATAGTGTTCTCTTGGTCTGCAAATGGACATTTTCCAAGACGACTGCAGAAGCCGTTTTTGGCTGATATGAGGGTTAAAGAGTTATGGATGGATGCAGGTGAAAAGACAAATAGATTGATGGATGAGTGGGTGGCTTTGTGTGCGGATGAATGGATGGATGGACAGACAGATTATCATATCCATCCCTGGAGAAAAGGAGAGGCTCACCCTATGTATGCCTTGTATAATGTAATATGATCAGAACATGCCGTAGCCAAGGATCGTTTAGCTAGATCTGCTTGATCACGGTTTGAAAGTGGTGAGGCAAATGGTGATTTCTCTGTCATAGCAGCCGCAATTACCGCCTGAAAGAGAAAATAAAAATAAAAATGTTTGACTTGTTAAATTTGAGACTAAATTCTTTAAATGAAACCTTCATGCCATCAAACTCTGGCATCTGAATTTCAAGTCACCCATCCCTGTGGAAAAATGTTAAAAATATTTTGAACATAATTTAGCCCTTTAACACTCAAGCCTTTGCAGAACAAGATGTTTTTTTGAAAACTTACCAATGAAATTACTGGCTCGATAACCGAGCAAGTTATTTTAGTGGTAAATTTTCAAAAACGTCTTCTCTTGTTCTGCAAATGGACATTTTCTAATTGTAACTGTCTTGAGTAAATTTTAGTATTAACCCGTTAACACTTTATTCAAGAAAATTGTGGGTTCCAACCCTACCTTTACCCGATGAGCACCAAGTATGAAACCTGTCTCGGAGTGGATGAGTCTCATGGTGTGTGAATAACGGAGTAAGCTAGTTTTAGTTATCTCTAGCTAAGCTCCACCACACTTTGCCCGTGTTGTGATCAATCTCTATGAAAATCAATTTCAAAAAAATTTACAGGTAAGCTGTTGAATATTTTGAAACTAATTTGATTGGGTGTAAAATTACTTTCAAAATATTCAACAGAATGTTTATTAAATAGAAGAGATACAATCCATCCAACTTTACAGACTATTAAGCATTTAAGACGGACTAAATTATGTCATTCATCACGTAATTGATTATGATGTCAGCATACACGTCACTTAGTTGTTTATGACATCATATGATTAATGGATAAACTCAATTCTTCCATTCATTAGTCAAAATTCCACATCACAAAATTACCTATAACCTCAAACAATTACTAACATGAGACACATGGTTTGTTTACACTTTAACCAGCGAATTTGTTCAAGTCTCATAGAAAATGTCCATTTGCAGACCAAGAGAAGACTATTTTTGAAAATTTATCACTGGAATGACTGGCTCTGTTATCGAGCCAGTCATTTCAGTGGTAAATTTTCAAACAATCTTCTTGGTCTGAAAATGGACATTTCTCACGACCACTGCAGATGCTGTTTTTGGCTGATATGAGTCGTAAAGGGGTAATACTAGTGACTTACCACAGAACGTATACTTTGTGGCTAATTGAGTGGTTCATTAAGACGTGTTCAAGCAGAATTTGATGAATGGATCTGATTTGTCACTCACGTATCCAACGTCACCATCAAATGACGCATAGTGCCATTACGAAAGCTGAAATGTCTGTCACAAACATGTACGAATTGTACATGTTTGATCAATTTACAATTTAATAAACAGTTTGTTGAATATTTTGAAAGAAATTTGACTGGGATCTGTTGATGCCATATGCAGCAACAGCTCCTAGTCAAATTAATTTCAAAATATACAACAGCTTACCTGAATAATTACCTTAAAATTTAGATGCTCTGAATTCAAGTTTTAAATTGTTTACAACACATAAAAAGTGGGTTGAGCTTAGCTAAAAATGGGCGAGGCATTATGTGTAGATATACTCACAACTGGTTCTAAGCATCCTAGCATAGAGCCAAACAGAAGCATCTTCCCGACCCGCACATGTACAGGTAACGTGGCCAGGTGATGCCCTAATGATGTCAGTGTGTCAGTACCGTAATAACATGCACCGACTTCCTCTAGCAAGCTCATCGCCCGAGTGACGATCAAACTCTGCGGAGGATCAACTGCCTTGGCAAGAAATTCTTGAGGATTTCCAAGTTCACATTTCTGAAAGGGGAACAGATTTATATATAATTGCCGAATCTAGTTTCTCAGTCAATCATGACATCATAATCAACTACGTCACATGTAGGTGGATGTTATAATCAATTACGTCATGAATGATGCCATATCATCTGTCATAAACCATTAATAGTCTGACAAGTATGAATTTTTATTTGTCTACTATTTCATAAACATTCTGTTGAATATTTTGAAAGTAATTTGACTGGGTGACGTTAATTTAAAATATCCAACAGCTTACCTGTATAATATTCTGGGAATTGAGATTCACAGAGTGCAAGGATCAGGGATCAATTGATCCCAAAATGGGCAAAGCATGAGCGGAGGTTAGCTAAAACTGAATTCCTCCATTATATGCAGCAATATTCTGAGCGCAACAAACAGAATAAGAGACTATTTTTGAAAATTTACTATTTGAATGACTAGCAGAATTTGATGAATGGATCTGATTACCGAGCCAGTCAGTTCATCGATAAATTTTCAAAAATATTCTTCTCTTGGTCTGCAGATGTACATTTTTCAAGAGCACTGCAGAAGCTGGTTTTGAGCGGCTGGAGTGCTAAAGGGTTACATTAAATTTGACTACATGTGCTTGAAGGAAAACAAGAACATTTCATAACAAGCGGTTTTCTGTTCTAGCAATTTCCTTCATATGCCGATATGGCTATATTTTGCACAGATTCGTAATATTATTGTTATCAGGAAATTTCAATTGCCTCCATCCATCCATCCATCTGTCTGCCTGTATGTCCAGCTATCTCCTCTGAAACCATCTGGCAAACAAGGCAAAGTTGGTAGAATTCAACTGAATTTGTATGATTGCGGATTGCAAGGCAATGTTTACATTAGGCTCCACCCCTGGGGTGGGGCAGAATGTAAAAGATGGCGGAATTCAAACAAATTGTTTTTGTCACTTATTGATATGATTGCGAGACGACGTTTACATTAGGCTCTAGCTCCTGGGTGGTGAGCTCCCCGTCAAATTAGTTTCAAAATATTCAACAATATTTAATGACAGACATGACAGATCGGATACTTCCATGCTGTGTTCCCATAATGGGATGGGTGTAATAAGCAATATGATTCTGCATTTCAGCCGTTACCATAATGTGCAAACAAAGTTCTTCCAGAGGCACTCTAAGTAGCTCAGGCACTGTGTATGAAGACAGAGACTCGTATCTGAGGAGAGAATTATGGGAAATATATAGTCTAACCTTACAATACATGTACAAGATAACAGAACATACTGAATGCAAAGACAGAGACTCGTATCTGAGAAGAGAATTATGGGATATATACAGTCTACCGCTACAATACAAGATAACAGACCAATAGTTCCAGCGAAGAGACACCGAGATGTGTTTTTTCCATTGCAAATCAGACCAATAGTTCCGGCAAAACAGAGGTAGAGGAACAAACAAACAAATCGACATAGATGTATTTTTTTCCTTTGCAAAACCTACTCTACAGTGAGATGAATTGGTCTGTTTGCTCCTGTTCTTCTCTAGGGCTGTTGAGTTTGGTCTATAATGGCCTAGATGTATGTTCTCAGGTTGTAATGAGGGCAGCATTGTAGAATATGTTATGCTGTCTGGTCTTCTAGTCCACAGCCACAGGGCGATGAGAAGACCTTCTTCAGCTGTCTGCAAATATCATGTTTCAATCTGTTGTTGCCAGTATGAAGTTTGAGTAGGATGACTTGTTCCCAGGATGTTAACAAGTGACACAAAGTGAGACAAGGGCAATATCCTTGCCATCACCCTCCAGGGGCCGAGTTAAACTAAAAGTTGCGGTAGCTGGGCTAGACTGAGAATACCGATAACATATCTCAAAACTGCTATGCTTTGAGACTAACTTTATTACGTTCTTTGTTTGTTTGTGTGTCTGTCTGTCAGTCATATGCTGTATCTCGAAAAGTGCTAATCTGATTTTACTCAAATGTTAACACAGGGACTACGAATCCCCAAGCTTGGTCTTGTTCTGAAAAATCCTGGATAAAAGGTGTGATGATTTAAGAGTCTTTTATTGGTCACGATTGACAATTGTTTACTAAACTTTACAATTAAATGTTAACCCTTTAACACTCAAATATGTTCAGGAAAATGTAAATGTTCTCATAGAAAATGTTCATTTGCAGACGAAGAGAAGACTGTTTTTGAAAATTTACCACTGGAATGACTGGCTTGGTTATCGAGCCAGTCATTCCAGTGATAAATTTTCAAAAATAGTCTTCTCTTCATCTGCAAAAGGACATTTCTCAAGACCACTGCAGAAGCAGTTTTTGGCTGATATGAGTGTTAACGGGTTAAGCTAATCTTAAAATGTACTTCATGTCAATACTGATTCTCTTACTTGACTTTTGTATAAAGTCGGAAACAGTGACCCTCTCTGACTCGCCCCGCCCGGCCTTGACGCTGCTTAGCACTAGCTTTACTCACATAAGTCTCCTGCAAACTAGTCATCTGACTCGACTCTAAATAACTGAAAATTGAAATCAAAATTATAAGAATTTAATGAAGTTGCTTGTCATTCTGTCCTCACTTTTTAGAAACCTGATTAATTTTTATGATAGCATATATATGACACTATAAATACTGCAGTTACACAATTAGTGAGCCCTGCCTGCCTGCCCGCCTGTCTGTCTGTCTGCCTGCCTGCCTGTCTGCCCACCCACATGTCTGTCTGTCTGTCTGTCTGTTTGCCTCTGTCTGTCGTACGATGTCTACATCACCAGGGCATTTTGCTTAATGTGTCTGTTGTCTGCTTACCCTCCCTCATGCCCAGTCCCTCTCCTCCTACACCCTCTCTCTAATGGTAGATCTAGGATTCTACTTTGGGTCCAATCCAGGGGAGGGGTCCTCTCCTAATGGTACAAGCATCAGGAAGTCCTCCCTCTGGAAAAGTTTGAAAATGATATGCTCTGAGAAGCTATTTCCTCTTGCTCTCTTCTCTAAGATAATAAAGCTAAATGTTTAACCTTTTGAACACCTGCAGACAGAATTTGCATAATTCAAGCAGCTAAGTTAACAGGACTGGAGATACATAAATGAATAAATATAAATTTATGAATAAGTAAATATGCTTACAAATAAATAGACACATGTACACAAGAAAATCAATTATTAATCAATTGCTTATTAAACATACCGAGTTTCTTTCACCTTGCCACAGTCAATAACAAACACGACATCTGGTATTGTAATTCCAGTCTCTGCTATATTTGTGGCCAGAACAATTTTGCGCATACCTCTAGGTAGGACGGTGAATACAACGTTCTGCTGATCGGTTGAGAGTACTGAATGTAGAGCCAGAACCATGTACCTGTTATTTAAACACCAGGGTTACGTTCAGGAGTGCGAATATTTTCAGTGCCGAACATTTTCTTTGGTCACATAATATTCCATAATCTATTAATCATTATTCCATAATCTTTCAGTGCATTTCAGATGAAAAATAATAGAGGGATGTGATCTGTCACTCAAGAACCTGACATAATCAAATGTCACATATTTAGTTAGCTGACATCATAATCAGAATGACGCATACCTCCAGGAAAATCGAAAAAGGTGTACGAATTGTATGTTTTTGATGAATTTACAATTGAATAAATATTCTGTTGAATATTTTCAAATCATATGCAGCAACAGCTCCCAATCAAATTAGTCTCAAAATATGCAGCAGCTGGCCTGTATAATTACCTTGAAATTGGGATTCTGGGAATTCAGGGTGCAAAGTATATAAAGCAAGCACAACAATGAACAAAGTAACATTATATATATATATATGGTCTTTTGGAGAGCTTTCATAATGAGACAAATTCATCTGGAAATGGGGTGAAAGTGTGTAAGTTATAACCTGTTACAAAGTAGAGAACACATGAGTCAGAATGTCGCATTTGACATTTAAGCTGTACTGAAGTACCCTTGTTAAATCGTGCCCTGGATGTGTAAATACGCTGTAGCATTACAAACTTACTTGCTTATATCAGAAAACCTTTTATCATTTGTCAGCAAATCGTAGAGTTGTTGAATCTCCATGAGGCCCGGTAAGAAAATAAGTACTGACCCTTCTACTGCTTGATATTTAGAACTAGTTGAAATGTACGTCAATGTATCCTGCAAAGAGACATACGAGTCCTTATTACAAATTAACACAACTGTACTGGAAATCTTGATATCGCGATATATGCATCATCATCGGGATAGGAGCTAGAAGATAAGGTGTATGCTAAGAAAGGATAATAATAAGAGGGATTCTGTCTGTCACTCCGTCACAAGCAAAGTGATGTAGCTCCGTCACAATAATCAAAAGGTCTGACACTCAGTGTATGAATTGTATGTCTTTGATGAATTGAAAATTTAATAAAGACTCGGTTGAATATTTTGAAACAAATTTTAGTGGGAGCTATTGCTGCCATAGGTTACGTTGCTAATAAGATCACATCACTAATACGGCCACATATCCCATAAAATCATGTCACTAATAACGCCACTTAGACAATAAGAGCATATCACTAATAAGGCCACTTAACCAATAAGATCATGTCACTAATAAGGCCACTTAGCCAATAAGATCATGTCACTAATAAGGCCACTTAGCCAATAAGAGCATGCCACTAATAAGGCCACTTAGCCAATAAGAGCATGTCACTAATAAGGCCACTTAGGCAATAAGAGCATGTCACTAATAAGGCCACTTAGGCAATAAGCTCATGTCACTAATAATGCCACTTAGCCAATAAGATCACGTCACTAATAAGGCCACTTAGCCAATAAGATCATGTCACTAATAAGGCCACTTAGCCAATAAGATCATGTCACTAATAAGGCCACATAGCCAATAAGAGCATGCCACTAATAAGGCCACTTAGCCAATAAGATCATGTCACTAATAAGGCCACTTAGCCAATAAGATCATGTCACTAATAACGCCACTTAGACAATAAGAGCATATCACTAATAAGGCCACTTAACCAATAAGATCATGTCACTAATAAGGCCACTTAGCCAATAAGATCATGTCACTAATAAGGCCACTTAGCCAATAAGAGCATGTTACTAATAAGGCCACATACCCAATAAGAGCATGCCACTAATAAGGCCACTTAGCCAATAAGATCATGTCACTAATAAGGCCACTTAGCCAATAAGATCATGTCACTAATAAGGACACTTAACCAATAAGAGCATGTCACTAATAAGGCCACTTAGGCGATAAGCTCATGTCACTAATAAGGCCACTTAGCCAATAAGATCATATCACTAATAAGGCCACTTAGCCAATAAGATCATGTCACTAATAAGACCCCATAGTCAATAAGATCATGTCACTAATAAGGCCACTTAGCCAATAACAGCATGTTACTAATAAGGCCACTTAGCCAATAAGAGCATGTCACTAATAAGGCCACTTAGCCTATAAGTGCATGTCACTAATAAGGCCACTTAGCCAATAACAGCATGTTACTAATAAGGCCACTTAGCCAATAAGAGCATGTCACTAATAAGGCCACTAAGCCTATAAGTGCATGTCACTAATAAGGCCACTTACCTAATAAGGCCACATAGCCAATAAGAGCATGTCACTAATAAGGCCACTTAGCCAATAAGATCATGTCACTAATAAGGCCACTTAGCCAATAAGAGCATGTCACTAATAAGGCCACTTAACCAAAAAGAGCATGTCACTAATAAGGCCACTTAGCCAATAAGATCATGTCACTAATAAGGCCACTTAGCCAATAAGATCATGTCACTAATAAGGCCACTTAGCCAATAAGAGCATGTCACTAATAAGGCCACTTAGCCAATAAGATCATGGCACTAATAAAGCCATTTAGCCAATAAGATCATGTCACTAATAAGGCCACTTAGCCAATAAGATCATGTCACTAATAAGGCCACTTAGCCAATAAGATCATGTCACTAATAAGGCCACTTAGCCAATAAGATCATGTCACTAATAAGGCCACTTAGCCAATAAGAGCATGTCACTAATAAGGCCACTTAGCCAATAAGATCATGGCACTAATAAAGCCACTTAGCCAATAAGATCATGTCACTAATAAGGCCACCTCACTAATAAGAGCATGTCACTAATAAGACCACCTCACTAATAAGAGCATGTCACTAATAAGAGCACGTCACTAATAAGGCCACCTCACTAATAAGGCCACCTCACCAATAAAACCAGCCTAATGAGATCACCTCATTAATAAGTGTGATGATCTAACATGTGTTGTGAGAGAGTGAGGGGTGGCAGTGAGCTTTTGTTGTTTTATCAGTATCGTTGTGGCACAGGTGCCGACTCACTCACTTACCATGATAAGGTCCATGTTGATTCTATAAGGATGTAGTCTTGTGACAATGTTGCGAGTTTTAAGGCTGTACTGGTCACTGTCCAGGCCACTCTATGAAGGAAAACAGCAATAAACTCATTCTCCTTCAAGTCAATTAGACTACAAATCCTGCCAGCATGAACATTGATTAGAAAATGGATGGATCTAATCTGTCGCTCAAGTATCAGACATCATAATCAGTTACATCACTAGGTAGTTGACATTACAATCAAAATGATGTGGCTTCGTTACAAAAATTGAAAGGTCCATCACTAATATGTGCGAATGTGCGTTTCTGATAAATTTACAATTTAATATTGTGTTGAATACTTTGAAACTGATTTGACTGGGAGCTGTTGCTGCCATTCATTGGCAGCAACAGCCCCCAGTCAAAGTAGTTTCAAAATATTCAACAGATTACCTGTAGTTACGTTGAAATTTAGATGCTAGGAATTCAGGTTTTAAAGTTTTAAATCATTTCAAACAAGCATTAAAAAAATGTGCTGAGCTTAGCTAGAAATGGGTGTGGCATAGCTAGAAATGGGTGTGGCAGAGCTAGAAATGGGTGTGGCATAGCTAGAAATGGGTGTGGCATAGCTAGAAATGTATCCATCTATTGTTAAGAAATCTACATTGACATCATACAGAACTAAAACTGTAGAACTTATAAATTATTTTTCATTATTTTTTTACGTGTTTGATTTTGCACCAAAGAGAATAATAAAAACTTTAATTTCATAAAAAGAAAAGCTTACATTATCCACAGAATGAGCATCGCCCTTGGTCCAGAATAACTGCATTTTGTGTTGATTACCTCCCTTTTCAGACACCTGTACCGTCGTATGTTCCTCCTTAAAATATAAAAGGAACAAATTAAATTTGTATAATGAGTGCCTAGTTAATACGGAATAAAAGCATTAACATTTTAATGTTTAAGCCGCCCAGAAATGGCTTCGGCAGTGAACTTGAGCAATGTCCATCTGCACAGCACCAAAAAACAAGGTCGATAGAATCTCAGTAGATGCGGGTGGACCGTGAAAAGTAGGTCGCTAGATCACACTGATCTACTTTTCTTACTCTCAATACCTAAGCCTATAATGCATAATATAAAAAGAACACCAGAGCCTCATCTGCAATATACGAACACTGCAGTGAATACTCACATCAAATTAGCATTGATAACATCAAAAACACTAACAACAGAAGTGCCGGGGTAAACGAAAGGTTCACAAGGCTATACAGATCAAACAGCTTAAAACGACCATGAACTGAGACCTGGCACTAGAACTCCCATCATTTTATGACACTCCTGATCCCGTGAGATCTCGCCGAGTCTTGGAATGAACAAGACCCACCAGAGATCAGTGTGGCTGATGAAGCTCATGTGATCTGAGCGAAATACTCCAGGTGAGTCAATAAGTTAGCTTCGAGCCTAACCCTATCTGAATAGCATTAAAAATAATTCCTTTTTTTAATCGGGTTGATGTGGGCTTGACGTTTGGCATTCATTTTACCTCCAAATTTATCACACATCTTCAGGACCCACGGACAACCTTTCCCCCCAAGTTTGATTACCATGTACCTAAAACTCTTGAAACTACAGCCCGGAATAAGCATTTGTGACTGACTGACTCACTAACTAACTGACTAAGGGACATAACAGTTTATTGAGCTGCTACCCACAGCTAAATATTTTATAAAACCTGACTGAAATGACTGGTAGCAAGAATTTCAGTAGTAAGTTTTCGAAAATATTTGCCTCTTGGCCACAAATAGACATAATCTATAATAAAATGTGCACTTTTATTTGCAAACGCAACGAGTAGTCGGTATGCCTGGTCTGTCGATCCGTCGGTTGGTCTGGCTCTAAATTTTTTTATATTTATGAGAAAGCCACCTATGTTACTTGGTGATGCACAATTTGTATCATTAATTGTCTAAAACACTTACAAAGTTTGAATGGAACAGGCATTGACGATTGCGTATGAGCATATTCCATATTAGCCCTTTAACCATTTCCCTGTCAAGAAAACTCAAATTTCTGTTCAGTGAATGTCCATTTGCAGGCCACAAGAAGACTATTTTTTAATGTACCACTGGAATGACTGGCTCGACAAACAAGCCAGTCATTCCAGTTGTAGAATTTTAAAACATGTTTTTTCTTGGCCTGCAAACGGACATTTCTTATAACCATTGCAGAAGCTGGTTTGGGCCGGCTTGGCCATTAAAGCTAAGGACAGCCAGAAAGCAGCCTCTTGAGATATGTCTATTTGCGGGCAAACAGAAGAGAATGTTTTTAATTTTACCACTACAATGACTGGCTCAATAACTGAGCCAGTTATTCCAGTGGTAAACTTTCAAAAACAGCCTTTGGTTGTCCTGTAAATGGACATATATGAAGTAAAAAGTTAGCTTTTCTTGACCACCTTCTGAACCCAGAACGCAGCTTGTCACATGACCATGGCTGAGTCCATTGTGATACGTAATGGTTTTATTCACAAGACATAATGGAATGACCCAATGTGTCACTCAATTATCTGCTATAATCAAGTAACTCACTTGTTAGCCGACATCATAATAAAAATGACATAAGTCCATCACGGCAGTAAAAAAAAGTCGGTCACGAAAGTGTATGAATTGTATGTCTTTGGTGAATATACAATTAAATAATAAACATTCTGTTGAATATTTTGAAACTAATTTGACTGGAAACTAGTGCTGTATACCTTGAAATTGGTATTTTGGGGGTTTCAGATTGTTAAAATCGATTCCAACATGCGTACAACGTTAGCGGAGCTTAACTGGAAACAGATCCCGCCATTCAGCAATGACTGGCTTTTTCACTTAGTGCTTATTTTGAACTTACCTCTACAGATGCAATACGTATTATGAAAACAGTTTTAATGATCTTACCTGGAGTAGATTATCTGCCCTTACAGCATATGGAGAATCATCTTCGAGGACGTAGCGTGTCTGTTCTATAACGTCTTCTAAGTAGTGCAACTACAACAGGTAATCATAGCAAACGATTACAGGTTATCACTTTAATTAATCGTAAAGACTGTGTTGAGAAAATCTAAATTTTATGTTTGTCAATGTCCACTTGCAGAATAATGCAGGTCAAGTGAAGATTTTTTACTTTTAATTTTCTTAATTTTTGGGTGATTTTTGTTAGATTTTTTCGCATCACGCCAAAAATTGTGCAATCCTAGTGCATGGTCATGCCCATTCTTGTGTTAAAATTTGAGAGCAATCTGACAAGTAGTTTCAGAGATAGCAATAGATCCAGAATTTGATCCGATATGGATTCAGGATCTTTTATCCGTATCACAGCCAAAGTCTGGAAATCCTCGTGCATGACAAGTTCCTTTGTTGTGTCCAAATCTGAGACAAATTGGATCAGTAGGGTTTTTTTTACACATGCATGCACGCACACATGCAGTTAACAGTTTAATGGTCAAGCCAGCCAAAACTGGCTTTTGCAGTGGTCTTAAGTCCATTTTCAGGCCATGAGAGGAGTATTTTCAAACGTGTATCACTGCAATGATTGGTTTGGTAACTGAACCAGCCATGCCAGTGATATATTTTGAAAAATACTATTCTCATGGCATGGAAATGGATAGATTAAGCAGCAATTTCAATTTTTAACCAATTTTTAACATAACTCTATCTATTAAGGTTATTAGCACAAAGTTAACTTAGTGGTGCACAGCATAGCTCAATACCATGAGTCCAAAAAGATATTGTCATTGAATAATTTGAAACTAATTTAACTGGAAGTAATTTTTTAATATTCAACACATCACCATAAATCTTTTCATGATTTTCAGATATTTTCAGCCTAGATTGTAAAAAAAAACCCACCTGATTTTTAAGTGAGTTAGACTAGGAGCTTTTTACAAATTTTTACCTGTTCTCTGACTGACATCATGTCACTTGTTCGCTGACATCACAATCAGATGACACAGATCTGACAGGAAATGGTCAACGATTCGACCCTAACCGCTTGACTTGTATTTGTTTGATGAATTTACAATTTAATAAACATTTTGTTTAATATTTTGAAATTAATTAATTTCAAAATATTCAACAGCGTACCTATCTTGAAATCGGCATTCTGGCAATTTATGGTTTAAAACCGATTCAAACGCATGTACAAAGTGGGCGGAGCTTAGCTAGAAATGTATGCATCTATAGCTATATTTCAGGAACTGTATAACCTTTAATAGTCAAGCGGGCAAAAACTGGTCTCTGCAGTGGTCTTGAGGAATGTCCATATGCAGGCAAAGAGAAGACTATTTTTGAAAATTTACCACTGGAATGCCTGGCTCGATAACCGAGACAGTCATTCCAGTGATAAATTGTCAAAAATAGTCCTCTCTTGGCCTGCAAATGGAGATTCAATAAGCAAATATTTAGATTTTCTTAACCCAATTTGACCATTAAAGGGCTAAAATGGCTCATATTAAATGTTAATTCGGTACCTGCACTTGGAATGTTCTGCCAGGAATCGTGATAACAGGGCAATGAAAGAAATATGAAGAGAACTTCTCGCTGTCGACGGTCGCGCTCATGAGAACAATGTGAAGGTCTTTACGTCTCTGAATCATCTCTCTCAGAATAATTAACAAGAAATCTGACTGCATGCTGCGCTCATGTACCTGTACTAAAACATGACTTAGTAGCACAGAAGTCCATCTATCGATCTGACGTCATATGATATCATAATCAGCTAAGCAGTGTGTAGGATGACGTCATAATCATTACGTCATGAATAATTCTATATGGCCAGTCTTTAACTCTTAATAGTCTGACATGTTGTACGAATTGTATGTCTCTACTATTTCATAAACATGCTGTTGAATATTTTGAAACTAATTTGACTGGACGCTATTGCGGCCATAGCCAGCAACAGTGCCCAGACAAATTAGTTTCAAAATATTCACCAGCTTACCTGTAGTTTTCTGGAAATTGATAGTCAGGAAGTTCAGAGATCGATCGATCGAAACGCGAGCAAGGTGTGGGTGGATTATACTTGCTAGAGATGGGCGAGGCATAGCTAACAATAAAGGTCCATTGCCTGTGCTCAGAAAAGTATGGCAACTGATGCTCACTGTTCAGACTCAAAATACTGTTAATGTAAGCTTTTTCTCAATCAATACCTTAAAGTACCAATTTTCCGAATTTATCACTCCATGTCGCACATGAATCTAGAAAAGGGTGGGAGGGAGGGAGAGATGGAGGCAGGGAGAGAGCCAGACAGACAGGAGAGTTGGGGAGAGGGCAAGAGTGAGGGAGAGAGATAAAAGAGGGAGCGGGGAAGACGAGTGATTGAGGGAGAGAATAAGGCGGATAGAGAGGAGAGGGATGAAAGGGGGAGAAAGATGACACCTTCACGCCGGTCTCCTCCGTAAGTACCAACTTTGTTGGGAAACTAAGTCATCAAGGATTGCGGGCTGACATCCGCATACAGAGGCAACTCTGATTATGTCTACCCTTCTTCAAACAAGAACCTGTGCTCGACATCCTCGGACGACGCAATCTTCCCAGGAGCTTAACATAGCTACATGGAATGTACGTGGTCTGAGTGCAACATCAAAGAGGCAAACCTTAGGTGCAGACTGTGAACACTATAACATCGATATTGCATACATTCAAGAGACTAAAGTAGCTAAACACTCAAGAGCAGCAACTACAGACAGACCATAAGCTAGTGCTCATGGAGCAGAAACAGGCCACATACCGGGGCTTAGGCTTCGTAATCAGACCAAGGGTCTTGGATCATGTCATTAGTTTTGGATACGTCAGTAATCGCAGTGCATTCATCAATCTGGCTATACCTACGCGAAAACACACCACCACTAAGTGTCGAATTGTCAACGCACATGGCCCAACTACCGAAAAAGCCAGAGAATCCAGCAATATTAGACTCCTATGCAGAACTGAGCTCCGCATTACAATCCCAGCTAGATGGCAACTGTTCGTGTGTGGAGATTTCAACTACAAGCTGGGTAAACTCGGAATTGCGGACAAAAGTTCAGGACTTGGCTTATGCATGGGATCCTATGGAGAGGGCACACGAAATAGCAATGGAGATGCACTGGTGGCACTCCTTAGTTCCAATGGCTTATTTGTCACAAATACGGCTTTCAAGCACCCATGCCGTCACCGGACAACATGGACTGGACACATTGTTGATCGCAAAGCCCCAACAGGTTCTAAGGCTACAACAGCTGTCTTCAACTAAATACACTTCATACTATGCAAGACAGAAGCAAAACCCTTACTCCGGAGCGCTCGTTCTTATGGAGGCACAGACCTCAATTCTGACCATAAGCTAGTCATTACACGCCTTCAGATGAACGTTCTCTACCTAATATATAAACACCATACCAGGCAGGAGGGTAGAGTCACCTACAACCTATCCATGCTCATCAGCGACACTAACACTCAAATGTCATGCAAAAAAGTCCTCGGGGAGCAGATAGCTAACATCGATGTCAGCTCCGATCCAAACGAAGCCCTAACGAAAATACTGAAAGCTATGGAATCATCCGCTACCAGCACCATAGGTGTTCTTAAAAACAGCCAAACTAGGTATACTGATGACCCTCTAGTAGTAATACTGTCAGCAGAGCAGAAAGCATTACAGCTGCGCATCTGTCAAAGTGGCCAAAGTGAAGACCACACGAAACTACGCCGGGAGCGCAATATTATTCTGCACCACATTAGCGAACACTTAAAAGATCTTGCTATTCCACAGGCAGCCTCCCTAGCAGATGAAATCACTGCCATGGATGACTGTCACAAAATGTTTCGGGCAGCCCGATCCCTGAGAGTTACGGACTACAAACCACCACTCACTACACACAACTCTCAAGGACACTTTATCGGGACGGATGACTGTCACAAAACGTTTTGGGCAGCCCGAGCCCTGAGAGTTACTGACTACACACCACCACTCATTGTACACAACTCTCAAGGACACTTTATCGGGACTGACCAGGGAAAAGCTGAGGCGATCCGAGAACATGGTTCAAGGAACAGTTCACTGACAACGATGACGAGCCCTTGCACCCATTCTCAGGAGACCCGAAGCCATTACTAACACCAAATAAAACAGCAGAAGTTGAGAAGACACTTAAAGCCCTGAAAACAGGACGTGCATCTGGACCTGATGGCATGAGCAATGAACTATTCAGATATGCAAGTGACATTATCTCACAACCGCTCACGCACCTAATCAATTCAGCTTTTATGCACCACCTTCCCATCGACGCTGTAGGCCAAGGCACCCTTATTGCACCACCCAAGCCCAAGAAGCCACCTGGGCCCCAAGCCAATCTGCGGCCCATTATGCTCCTCAACAGCATACAGAAAATCCTATCCAATGTTATTCTATGCTGCATCCGAGACAAGATTGATTACTTCACCAGATCATGTCAAAGTGGCTTCAAACGTGGACACAGCTGTGCAGACATTGTATGGGCTCAATGCATGCTTGTGTCGGTAGTCATGTCCAAACACTGGAACTTCCACAAAATGGGCATTGACATGTCACGAGCCTTCGATACAATTAAACGCTCAAAGATTCTAGATGTACTATGCCAGACCAGTTGCAATGAAGATGAGCTACGACTAGTGACACTACTGCTTGCAGACACCAAGCTGAGAGTACGAGTCAAGTCCGTGAAGTCTGTAGAGTTTGAGACATCAATCGGCTCCCCACAGGGAGATGGTCTATCTCCGATGCTTTTCACCTGCTACCTTGCTGCCGCATTGAAATCTGTGCGGGAAAGGTCTACAAGACCAAACACCCCCAGTGTCAACACTGGGCATGCCACTAGAGATGGAATATGCTGACGATGTGGATTTCATAGACGAGGAAAAGAAACCCCTTGACGAACTTCTTCCAATAGCTGCAAGCAAACTAAAAATTGAGAATCTCTTTATGAATGAATCCAAAACAGAGTTCACCCCATATACCTATTGACAAAGCATGAAACAATAGAAAATGACAACCAACTTCGTGGTGGCGAACCATGGAGGAAAAGTAAAATCCTGGGCTCACTGCTTTGCAGTACTGCTGACATTTCTGCATGCCGCATCATGGGGAACATAGCTTTCCAGTCGTTCTGGAAGCTGTGGATTCGTCGATCAAAGATGCCCTTGATAAAGAGGCTATGTTTATACAATGCAACCTGCGTATCCTTGATGCTGTATAACTGTAACAGCTGGGCAGCTCCAAAGGCAGCACTAGACAAACTCGATGCCTGCCACCGCAAACACCTACGTACCATCACTGGACACCGATGGCCAGACAGCATAATTTCCACCGATGCACTATACAAGATGTGCAATATGTTGCCGCTGTCTGTAAAAGTCGCCCAGCAAAGATGGGCCATGTTTGGCCATGTGTTAAGGATGCCACAAGAGACACCAGGACAGAGAGCCTTGGAATTCGCCATACTCAGAGCCAGCAAATACAAACGCAGGAGAGGACGCCATTGCATAAATCTGCTAAGGGTACTACGAGGTGACCTCAAGAAAGCAGGACTCGGTACACTCAAGTTAAGAATGGACCTGAGGAAGCTAACGATTTCAGCTAAGGACAAGACAGTGGGCAAAATCGAAGGACTGATTGCAGCTGTAGGATATTTCTACTACTACAGCAGCAGAATACGGTAATCATACATACAGAGGGATGATCGCAGGGAGAGGGAGGCAGGGGGAAGGAGAGAAGAGGAGAGCAGAGAAGAGAGCGACGGGAGAGAGAGAGAGAGAGGGAGAGAAAGATGGGAGGGAGAGAGAGTGCGATTGATTGAGTGAGAGACAGCGACAGTGAGAGCGAGAGAAAGAGACATATAGATATACCATATATAATTTTGTTTCCTCTGCTTTGCTAATGTATTCTATTTTCACATACCTCATCCACAATAACATGTGTCACGCCTTTCAACTCTGGGTCCACCTGTAGCCTTCGCAAAAGCACACCTGTTGTACAATATATCAATCTTGTAGTATCTGTCTTACGAGATTCAAATCTTATCTGATAGCCGCAGAATGAGTCTTTACTACCGGGTCCATTTTCTCCGAGTTCCTGACTAACACGTTTGGATAAACTGATCGTGGATATTCGTCGGGGCTGTGTGCACAGAATCTGACACTGATCAGCTTTACCATGTGAAATATAATTCTGAAAATGAGAACAAAAGCAATTCTACAATGCGCTAACTCTTTAATGGTTAAATTTGGATATTTTCTCATAGAAAATATCAATTCATGAATCCAGTTTCTCAGTTAATCGCATGCTGTTAAAATCAACTACGTGATGTGCAGGCTAATGTCATAATCAATTACATCAATAAATGACTCGATATAGTATGTCTTAGATGCTTAACAGTCAGTCAGCTTGTATGCATTGTATGTCTTTACTATTTAATAATCATGCTGTTGAATATTTTGAAACTAATTTGCCAGGGCACTGTTGCTGCCATAGGCAACAACAGCACCCACTCAAATTTGTTTCAAAATACTCAACAGCTTACATGTATAGCTTTCTGGAATTTTTATGGAAATTGATTTAATGATCAATCCAGCCAAAATGGCTTCTACAATTATGGTCTTGAGAAATGCCCAATTTGCAGAACAAGAGTAGAATATTTTCGAAAGCGTACCATTGGACTCACAGGTTACTGTCAAGCCAGTTATTCCAGTGGTAAATTCTAAAAAATATCCTTCTCTTGGCCTGCAAACCGACACTTCCTGAGAAAATTCCTATTTTCTTGACCAATATTGATCATTAATCTCTTCCCCGACAAATCTCTGAAAAAGTAAATTCCTTACTATTTTATAGCATATTCTGTTGAATATTTTGAAATCAATATGACTGGAAGCCATTGCTGCCTAAGGCAGCAATGGCTTCCAGTAATATTAATTTCAAAATATTCAGCAGCTTTCCTGCTTGTATGCCCTGAGAATGAGATACAGGGAATTTGTCGGCGAACGGGTTAGCGAGGTAAAAAGAAAATTCTTAAGTAACAACCTCTAATAGAAATTGAGGTATCTGAGTGCTCTTGCCACACCCGGTTTCCCCAGCAACCACTAGCACATTATGTTGCCATAGCGTCTCCATGATCCTGCTGCGATGTGCAAACACTGGCAACTGTTGCCTAGCAGCTAGCAGTTCCTGATAAGATTGCGTAGCCTGTCTTTCCAGAAAGATACTCTTCATTCTATCAGGGTCAGTATTGAGACATGGCCGTGTATGGCTGCCGATATCAGGTCGGTTATTTGCAAACAACGCGTCAATCTGTGACACAAAAATATAAATATTTTGCACTAAGAGTTCATGGTATTCCAGAATGGTAGAAAATCTAGGCATCCATTTTTAGCTATCCCCAATCCCTTTCTAGCTATCCCCAATCCATTTCTACCTATCCCCAATCCATTTCGAGCTATACCCAATCCATTTCTAGCTATCTCCAATCCATTTCTAGCTATCCCCAATCCATTTCTAGCTATCCCCAATCCATTTCTACCTATCCCCAATCCATTTCGAGCTATCCCCAATCCCTTTCTAGCTATCCCCAATCCATTTCTAGCTATCTCCAATCCATTTCTAGCTATCTTCAAATTGACCACAATCCATTTCTAGCTAACCCTAATCCATTTCTAGCTATCTCCAATCTATTTCTAGCTATCTCCAATCCATTTCTAGATATCCCCAATCCATTTCTAGCTATCTCCAAATTGATCCCAATCTATTTCTAGCTATCTCCAATTCATTTCTAACTATCTCCAATCCATTTTAGCTATCTCCAATCCATTTCTAGCTATCCCCAATCCATTTCGAGCTATCCGCAATCCATTTCTAGCTATTCCCAATCCATTTCTAGCTATCTCCAACTTGACCCCAATCCATTTCTAGCTATCTCCAATCTATTTCTAGCTATCCCCAATCCATTTCTAGCTATCTCCAATCTATTTCTAGCTATCTCCAATCCATTTCTAACTATCCCCAATCCATTTCTAACTATCCCCAATCCATTTCTAGCTATCTCCAATCCATTTCTAGATATCCGCAATCCATTTCTAGCTATCCGCAATCCATTTCTAGCTATCCCCAATCCATTTCTATCCATCTCCAAATTGACCCCAATCCATTTCTAGCTATCCCTAATCCATTTCTAACTCCAATCCATTTTAGCTATTTACAATCCATTTCTAGCTATCCCTAATCCATTTCTAGCTATCCCCCAATCCATTTCTAGCTATCTTCAATCCATTTCTAGCTAGCCCCCCAATCCATTTCTAGCTATCTTCAATCCATTTCTAGCTATCCCCAATCCATTTCTAGCTATCTCCAATCCATTTTAGCTATCTCCAATCCATTTCTAGCTATCTCCAAATTGACCCCAATCCATTTCTAGCTATCCCCAATCCATTTCTAGCTATTGCCAATCCATTTCTAGCTATCTCCAAATTGACCCCAATCCATTTCTAGCTATCTCCAATCCATTTCTAGCTATCTCCAATCCATTTCTAGCTATCCCCAACCCATTTCTAGCTATCTCCAAATTGACCCCAATCCATTTCTAGCTATCTCCAATCCATTTCTAGCTATCGCCAATCCATTTCTAGCTATTCCTAATCCATTTCTAGCTATCTCCAATCCATTTCTAGCTATCACCAATCCATTTCTAGCTATTCCTAATCCATTTCTAGCTATCTCCAATCCATTTCTGGCTATCTCCAATCCATTTCTAGCTATCACTAATCCATTTCTAGCTATCTCCAATCCATTTCTAGATATCTCCAATCCATTTCTAGCTATCCCCAATCCATTTCTAGCCATCTCCAATCCATTTCTAGCTATCGCCAATCATATCCATTTCTAGCTAACTCCAATCCATTTCTAGCTATCCCTAATCCATTTTTAGCTATCCCCAATCCATTTCTAGCTATCCCCAAGCCTCTTTAGGAGAAGCAGTGATCTATCAGATTAACCCTTTAGCCATCAAATTTGTTCAAGAAAATTTTAATTTTCTCATAGAAAATTTCCATTTGCAGACCAAGAGAAGATTGTTTTTAAAAATTTACCAGTGGAATGACAGGCTCAGTTATTGAGCCAGTCATTCCACTGGTAAAATTTCAAAAATAGTCTTCTCTTGGTCTGCAAATGGACATTTCCAAAGACCACAACAGAAGTCATTTTTTGCTGATATAAGTGCTAAAGGGTTAACAGAGTGGAGAAGCACCTCTTATTTCAGCCAGACAGAGTATGATTTGATGCACCTCTTCCATTTCACAAAACTCGCTAGGCATTAATTCATGAAAACAAACTAGAGGTAATTTACAGTGCCGCAGTGTCATATGTCTATTACCGCATAAGCATTACATGTGATGAAACATCATAACTAATAATGCAATCGGGATATTTCATCATATAAGCTCATCACACAAAAGATGCTAGAGTGGAATGCTCTTTTAAAAACAATGTTTCTCCGAAATAGACATAAATTTTCTTTTTGGAGCGGTATTTTGAGGCATTTAGCTGCGGGTCAATAAACCCCCATGTCCCTTAATTAGTCAATCAGACAGAAAAGTTTATTCCGGTTTGTCATTTCAAGAGTTGTTTGTATACAGTAATCAAACCTTGGTGTATACATGCATTGTAGGCTTAAGATATGTAGCATTTATACAAAAATATGTCACTGCGAACTCAGTGTGACCTACTCTACACTGTTCACCCACCGCTATCGACCTTGAAGGCAGATTCTTGATGAATTTACATTTTTGCAAGGGAGATAACTGCAGTGAAGAGACACATTTTGCTAATACTCTAACACAAATGCATGTTCTGTCACGAGCATTCATCAACTAGGTTTTATAGTTTGAACAATGATAAATTTGTCCAAGACCCCCCCATCGATGATATACTTTTCCAAATGGCCGCCGCCAGATCAAAAGCCTCTATTTTGGAAAGAATGTAGCTCCTGTGTATGACATCATAAACGGTCTACTTTGGGAAGAATGTAGCTCTTGTATGTTTTAGACTTTGACACTAAATTGGCATACATCTTTGGGACCTGGCGAACAAAAATATCCACCCAAGTTCGGAGAACAGCGTTCCAGTAAAAGCAGACTTAATGAAAAATGTGTCAAAAGTGTCCATTTTGAAAACAATGTTGCCGAATGCTTTTGCCTTTTAGCTTTTGAGCCCAAAATTGGAATACGTCACTGAAAGTTTTGTAAAGACACATCTAGTGGAACCAGAAAAATGCCCACTTGCATTAATCCTTGTGTCTAGCAATGCTAAAAACAAATTGTATGTTTTCAACTCTGGTGAAAAAACAGATTTCACTGCGAAGCCACCGCAAGTGAAAACCTGTCACAGGTCAATACTAGAGTGAATTATCAGGTTATTTACTGGAACCTGATTTTAACCATTCTTGTGTAAACTTAACCCTTTAATAGTGAAGTCGACCAGAAGCTGCATCTGCAGTGGTCATCAGGAAGGTCCATTTGTAGGTCAAGAAAAACGTTTTTCTGAAAATTTACCACTAGAGTGACTGGCTTGGTAACGGAACCCGTCACTACAGTGGTCAATTTACCACTAGAGTGACTGGCTTGGTAACGGAACCCGTCACTCCAGTGGTAAATTTTCCAAGTCTTCTTTTGGCCTGCAAATGGACACAGGCTAAGCAAAAACATGAATTTTCTTTATCACCACCACTTTGATGGTCAAGCCAGCCAAAAACAGCCTCTGTAGTGGTGTTGAGGAATGTCCATTTGCAGGACAAGATTTTTGTTGTAAATTTCAGTGGTATATTAAAAAGAAATAGTCTTCTCTTGGTCTCCAAAAATTATAATTTTTTTTTTAAATCTTGACAATTAAAGGATTAATTGATACGAGTATTGTATTGAGTGCTTTGATGCACTTTTGATACAAGAGGGATTAAGTTCTGATGATAATAATTCTTATAGACATTCCCCTGCGCGAGAAAAATGATTGTTTTAGACACTGCAGTTCAAGCACAATACAGGATGTAAAACCATACAGTTCTGATCATTACATTAGTCTTACACTTTCGTCTTCATCGCCTAAATGCTCCCATGATTCATGCACAGATTCTGCCTTGTTTTCTTCTTCCTCATATTTAGTGTCTGTAATTTTTAGCTTTTTCATCAATTTACTGATAAAATCATCTCGAGGCTGAAGAATAAAAACAAATCTATAAATAAACAAGCATTCTGTAAGTATTGCAATACATGTCCCCTACCTGGTGATATAAATCTTTAAAGATTGACAGTCAAAACCCCATTAAAAATTAACAGAAGCAGCTGAAACTCGAACTCGATCTGTAACTGCTCATAACATAGCAATAAACCAAGTTTCAGTTATATATGGTGAAGGAGAACGAACATCTTGAAAGGTAATATGTTTATATTTCATAAGTCGAAAGGGGACATAACTCCAGCAAAAATTGACGCAACTACCTGAAACTTGAACTTGGTCTGTAACTTCTCATAAAAAAGCAATGTACCAATTCTCAGTATAATATCTTGAGACTGCGAAAAAAAGTGCGGAAAACTAATATTTTTCGTATTTCATAAGTCGAAAGGGGGCATAACTCCATGACAAAAATGTCTGAAACTCGAACTTGAGTTGTAACCGTTTATATTAAAGCGATGCACCGATTTTCGCTTAAATATCTTGAAGGAGTGCGAAAATGTGGGAGGCTGATATTTTTTGTATTTCTTAAGTCAAACGGGGGCATAATTCCATAAAAAATTGATGCATACGCCTGAAACTCGAACTTGGTGTGTAACTTCTGATAACAAAGCAATGTACCAATTCTCAGTTGAATACCTTGAAGGATTGCGAAAAAGTGTGGAAACCAACTGCGACAGATGGACAGACAGACAGACAAGACAGACGGAGTGCAAACCTATAGTATGACGTAGCTCCTGTAGCTCTGTTAGGAGGTCAAAAAACCTATCACACAAGTCTATGAATTGTATGTTTATGGGAATTTACAATCTAATGAACATTCTGTTGAATATTTTGAGACTAATTTGTTTGGGAGCTGTTGTTACCATAGGCATAAACAGCAACAATTAGTTTCAAAATATTCACCAGCTTTCCTGTATAGTTACATTGAAATTTATATTCTGGGATTTAAGGTTGCAAAATTTCAAATCGCATAGAAAGTGGCCGGAGCTTAGCAATGGCTTCCAGTCAAATTAATTTCAAAATATTCAACAGTTTTCCTTTATGGTTAGCTTGAGAATGAGATATGGGGAATTCATCAGTAAAAGGATTAACCCAATAGTGGTGAAATAGGGGCAACAAAATTTTAAGTTTCTTATATATGAAAATGTCCATTTGCGGACAAAGCGATTATTTCTTTCCAATTTAACACTGAAATGACTGGCTCAATTACCCCAGTGGTAAATTTTCACAAAATAGTTCTTGCTTGGTCTGCAAATGGATATTTCTCAAGAACACTGTAGAAGCCATTTTTGGCCATCTTGGGTACTAAAGGATATTCATCTTCAATTCAATTAAAGCATGACCATTAAAAGGGTAATGACATGTGGTCATATAACCACCTGTTTTAAAGAACCATCATCTTTATCCCCAATCAACAGATAGTCTCACAAACAGGCAATATCCACTATCCTGACCTTGTTTTTCATCTTCTTTGATTCCTGTTCCAGAGCTTTTTCAGCATCGAGCCATTCCAGCCATATGACCCGATACGGCGGCGGTAACAACTGATGGATCGCTTGTCCTTTACATAGCTGATACAGAGCAAGAGTGGATGATAAGTGCTCTGCGTCCTTCAGAGTAGTACTAGCGATCTCTGGAGTCACGACTAAATCACCCTCCTTACGTTGAACTTTGCACCTAAAGTTGAGAAGTATTTATAAGAATTAGACTATATTAAATCCAGACATAAAATATTAACCCTTTATTGGTCAAGTCTGTGAAAAACAGATTGTGCAGTGGTCTTGAGGAATGTCGATTTGCAGGACAAGAGACTAAATTAGAAAATCTACTACGTGAATGCCTGGCTCGCTCAGTAACCAAGCCAGTTATTCAGTGGTAAATTTTCAAAGATTGCCTCGTTAACCTTTCAAAGTCCTCTCTTGTTCTGCAAATGCCCATTTCAGAAGATCACTGCAGAAGCATTTTGTTGGCCAGAGTGAGCGCTAAAGGGTTAATGGTGTTCATCTTCTTACTTCCTGTAATTTGCATGAATTCAAATTAAAGCTGAAAATTCCCTTTCCTATGCTACCTGGTGCTCATTTTGGAAACTAAGCTGTGAGCTGCTGCTGTCCAATTTCATCTCCATACTGAATAGCAATGGACCTTTCCAGTTTTAGCAATGTTGTGCCCATCCCTAGTTAAACTCCACCCACACCTCGCTCGTGTTGGGATCGATAGATCCCCGAATGTTCTGTCTGTCAATTTCAAGAAAGTTATACAGGTAAGCTCTTGAATATCTTGAAACTAATTTGACTTTAGTTTCAAAATATTCAACAGTATGTTTATTAAAAAGCAGACATATAATTTGTATGTGTCAGACTATTAAGTGTTTAAGACGGACTAAATCGAGTCATTTATGCTATAATTGATTATGACATCATCCCACACATCAGGTAGTTGATTATGACATCATATGATTGATGGATAAACTGGAAAGGTCCATTAAGTATGGTAACATGATTTATGAGGAATGATCAGTATAACCTACCTGCTTATATGGTGAGTCCCCTTCATTGGAACTCGCTCATATTTGGGTGGATTTGATTTTGGTAGATGTTTTCGACACCAGTCAATGAGGAACTGTTTGGGAGATTTTCCTGTCCATTGTTGTCGTGTATATTCAAAGTTCCGTACATCAACAGGAGCGATGACTTTAGGAGCTGTAATACAATCACACGGTGAACAACAGGCCCGTGGGTCTGTGACGCTCACCCGGACCATTAGCATTTGAGCCATTTGCATTTAAATGGATATGATGCATAATTTTGGAAAATCCAAGCCACCAAGAAATTTGAACAATCTAAATTCTGGTTTGATATGTTAAAGCCTACCAGCATAGGATCCTTCCACACAAGTTTAATTGAAATCGGGCTAGTGATTAAGGAGTAGCATTTTAAATGGTTTCGGAAATTTTTCAAAAAATCCAAATTAGCTGTCAAATAATCGACCAAATCAAAATTTGAATTTAGAGCCTACTATTGTAAATTAGATTTTCCAGCTAAAATTGTTTAAAATCCACCAAGCATGAAGATCTTTTACAATTTCCTACAAATTTTTTATAAAATCCAAGATTTTCACACACAAAAATTTACCAATCAACATTCTGAGAAGAATTTCTAGAGCCTACCACAATATGATCATTTTAGCCAATTTTGGTTGAAACCAGTCCAGCTGTTAAGATATTTAGTCATTAAAGGGTTAGGAGTGATATTTGATCTAGCAACTTGAGCATCACAAAAGTTGACAGAATTAAAAAATTTTAAATAGCCTCATCTTGATTCTGAATTGAGTGGGAAATTTGAAATTATACAAAACATAAAGACAAGGTCAAGGGGTATGTAGCACTCACCTGGAATTATTGACCACTTGCAAATCTAAACAAAACGAAATGACAATTGGAAAACTTTCCTACATGTAATTAAATTTGTGTGAATGTTTAGCCAAGTTTTATTAAAATTTGCCCAGTGGTTAACCCTTTAACCCTCAAATTTGTTTTTAAAAATTCTCATAGAAAATGTCCATTTGCTGACCAAAGAGGACTATTTTTGAAAATTTACCATCGGAATGACTGGCAGAAGCTGCTTTTGGCTGATATAAGGGTTAAACTTAGTGTTAATAAGTAGTCTTTGCAATGAGTCTATTCGAAATTTTCAGAAAATCCAAGATGGCTGGCAAATATGCTAAATCTTGAGCGATCCACTGCGGCTATGCTTTTTCAATGTATCAACTTTCCTAGAAAATTCTTTCCCTAGATGATGTTTTATGAGTTTTGAATCGATCCCCCCAAGCTGTTTCAGAGATTTTAAAGATGTTTCTAAAGATTGGCCAAAATCCAAGATGGCTGCCAGCCAAATTGGCTGATCAGCTTCCTTTAAACAAAACTAGATCCCTATGCCCTAAGGATGCTTCCGGCAATATATAATTGAAATTGGCCCAATAATTCACTAGAAGACATTTTAAATTTCCCATTGTTTTAGTATGAGAGTTGTGGCGGGAAAATGATGCAAAGATCGCCACCAAACCATTTATCCGTCAGCTTCAAAAGTGGCAAATTTCAAATCAGCATACCCAAACGCCTATATGGAACCAATTTTGGCTTCAAAATGTCCTGTGGTTCTCGATATAGACATTTTTAAGTGCCCATTGCGTATTCTTTAGTATGGGAGTCTTTGGCGGGAAAAAGATCCAAGACGGCCGCCGAACCGTTTATCAAACAGTTTCGAAAGTTCAAACTTGAAATCAGCATACCCCTAAAAATATATAAAACCAATTTTGGCTTCAAAATCCATAAAATAAAAAAATCCATTATGGCTGCCAAACACTTCGAATTTTGATTACTCCACCTCAGTAGTAATGTACATCATCAAGTGAAGTTTTTACCTATCAAGTTACACTGAAGACACTTTAATGACCTTTAGTCCCTAATCATATCTCCGTAATTCTGGCCCAATTCGCTCAGAGGTTCTGGAGAAGTCGTTTTCGCAAAAAAATAGGTCATCCAAGATGTCCGCCGAGCTATTTGGCCAATGAAGGTCCCTTGAACAAACTTGGTTTAGCTCTTGCCTTAGATGATATTTCATGAGTCTTGAATCGGTCCCTTGCACGGTTTCAGCGTAGATGATTTTTAGATGTTTCTAAATATCAGCCAAATTCCAAGACGGCCGCTGGCCAAATTGGTCGATGGATTCGCTTGAACAAATTTGAATCTCTATACCACAAGGATGCTTTCTGCCAAATATAATTGAAATCGGCCGTGGTTCTTGAAGCGCTCACAGGAAAAGTTGATAGACAAACACACGACGGGTGGCCACCATAGCATAAGCTCACTTGGCCTTTCAGGTCTGTTGAGCTAATATTTGTCTTGTAATTGAAAAGCTGGAACTTCAAATTAAATTTCCATGACTTTTTCCATGACTGATTTTCAAGGATTTCCTGGAACTGACTCTAAACTCCTAGATTTCATGACTTTCCCGGATTTTCCTAAACCATATGAAACCTGCATATCATAGTTTTCACTGACCCTTAATCCCACACCATAATTCATTTATTATATGTAAATTCATACCTGAAGTAGGTTTTGGTTTTGCCGGCACCGCTGCTGCATGTTCCTCCATCAGATCAAATCCACCCAGACCAATGTCATCCTCATGATAAGCATTAGCCACCACCTTCTTCCCCGCACTGGCAACTTTGCTGTTGCTATTATTAGCCTGAACATTATCAGCACCAGGTTCAGATTTCACTGCAGTTTTCTGTGACGACGAAGGATTAACTTTTAGAGCTTGGTTGAAATTTGGATCTGCTTCGATCGTGTCAAGTTCTGTGAAGGGAAAAGTAAACAAATCATAACACCAGCAAATTGATTAATATACATGAAAATAGCTGGAGTAAGACCTGCTCAAGAGACCACCTAGCTATGGGATCCACAAGATTGTGGTTCTTTAAACCTTTAATGGGCAGATTTGAATTGTAATACAATTTTGAAAGATCTATCACTGGAATGACTGGCTCGGTTATCGGTTTAAGCGCCTTAGAGATGGCTAATTGTTACAGAATCAGCAGCAGGAAGACTGGTGCACATCTTAGAATCAATATTGCTGTTTTAGATAGCAACAACTTATAGTAATACGGTTCCCACAAGGAGTATCAACTTTATTATTTGAAAGGAAAACTAATTTTAAAACTAGAGTTTTCAATGGTCTAAGCGTTAACCCTTTAACTCTTGAATTTGATCAAGAAAATTTAATTTTCTCATAGAAAATGTCAATTTGTAGACCTAGAAGACTATTTTTGAAAATTTACCACTGGAATGACTGGCTCGGTTATCGGGCCAGTCATTCCAGTGGTAAATTTTCAAAAATATTCTTCTCTTGGTCCGCAAATGGACATTTATCAAGACCACTATAGAAGCCGTTTTTGATTGATATGAGTGTCAAAGTGTTAACCCTAAAATTTGTTCATGAAAATTTCAATTTCCTCATAGATAAAGTTCATTTGCAGACCAGGAGATTATTTTTGAAAATCTACGATGAATGACACGCTCAATTATTGAACCAGTCATTCCAGTGGTAAATTTCCAAAAATAATCTTCTCTTGGTCTGCAAATGGACATTTATCAAGACCAATGCAGAAGTTATTTTGGGCCAGCTTGAGTGTTAAAGGGTTAAAGAATCACTTGTTTGGTCCCAAAAGGCAGGTTGGTTTCTAGAGGTTTTACTGTTCATACATTTTCCTGAACATCTCTTTACATACCGGCAATAATCGTCCTGATACAATGAGAGGCCTCGTTCTGTGCAGTTTTATTTACCCACTGTTTTGCAAGACTCGCCCGCTCCTTCGCATCAGATAACTCAGTCGTCAACGACAGATAACGGGAATTCTAAAAATCATAAAACAACTACAGATACATGTAAACATCTGTAGTATTATTATTTACAAAGAATTGAAGCACTCAAGAGAAGATTTAAATTTCACAGAACTACAGACAGCAAGTGTAAACTATATGGATAATTTCCGGAAAATCTAAAGAAATTGACCAATCGAAATTCACATTTGATTTCCTGAAGCTTATCGCCCTAGGATCATTCCACACAAGTTTGGTTGAAATCTAGTCATTGATTAAGTAATAGTATTAGTGATTTAAACTCTGCTGGAAAATCCAAGAAACCTGCCAAAAAAATTGAACCATAAAATTCTCATTAGACCTCTTGAAGTTGATCACGATAGGAGAATTCCACCCGTTTCATTGAAATCGAGCGATTGATTAAGGAAGAGTAGCGTTTTACTAGCACCATAGAATCTGTCTAGATCTAGGATTTTCCATCCAAAAAATGACCAATCAAAATTCTGAATAGAAGTTCTAGAGGGTACAATGATAGGATTCTTTCAGCCAAATCTGGTTGAAATCGGTGAAAGCATTAAGGAGAAGCGATTTGATGGACGGCCACCATGGCACAAGCTCACTTGACCCTTCGGAGTGGGTTATTATAACGAAGCATGTGTCCAAGTTTGGATCCACTATGATTAGCCAAAGATGAGATATAAACTGGTAAGTTGAGCTAAATAGATAATGATAATGTTGAAAAAAACTATTTTACCAAGGTCACAGTGACCTTTGACCTTTTGACCACAACATGATTGTGGGATGTTGTGCTCTTATAAGGAAGCATGTGTCCAAATTTGGGTCCAATATGATTAACCAAAGGTTTGAGCTAAACGAAAAATGTTACTGTTGAAAAAAGCAAGGCTTTACCAAGGTCACAGTGACCTTGACCTTTGACATTTTGACCCCAAGTCATTGTGAGATGCTGTGTCATTATAAAGAATCATGTGCCCTAGTTTGGCTCCAGTATGATCAGCCAAACCCGAGATAAACAGAAAAGTTGTGTAACGGTATTGGACGACGACACCACCGGACGACGTGCAGGGTATTGCAGGAGCGGGTTTTACTTCGTAAAGTCGAGCTAAAAAGATTAAGTATGGTACAATGATTGTATTTCTGTTCAAGAATGGTCAACTATGCCATGCACTTGAGTTGGGAATTGGAGCTTATAGATAGCTATTACTGACTGAATGCTGAATGTACCCAATAGGAGTGAATGATCATGTTCTGAACCAGTGGGTCTTTTCAGGTTATCTATCCATCATCATATTTCATAATCACCTACGTAATTAAACTGCCTCATTCATGACATCATGACTGACACAGTTTAGTCTGTTTTAAATGCTTAATAGTCTCAGCAACAACACCAAGTCAAATTAGTTTCAAAATATTCAACATCTTACTTGCGTGTAGTTTTCTGAAAATTGATAGTCAGGAAGTTCAGAGATCGATCGATCACAACATGAGTGGTGTGTGTGTGGAGCTTAGTTAGAGATGGGCGGGGCATAGCTAGAGATGGGTGGAGCTTAGCTAGAGATGGGCGGGGCATAGCTAGAGATGGGCGGGGCATAGCTAAAACTGGAAATGCCCATTAACACATAGAATTCTAATTAGCTATCTTTCTAATTTCATTTTATATTGGGGGGTGTGTGGGGGTCGGTAGAGGTGTGGGTGTGTGAGAGCGCCTCTGTCATATACACAAACATGAACACACGTCTGAATAGCTTTACAATCATCAATCTTACTGGATCATAGACTTCTTTAATGACATTGCTATTATCCCCAGCTTCATCGTCATCGTCATCTGAATCGAGCTGAGCGTAACGTAGAATCCATGATTTCATTGATGAGGACTCTGATGAACCATTGGCTTCTGCACCAGTAGTGGTGTTATCAATTGAAGACTGAAGTATGAAAGTTAACATGCTAACATTGATGACATAGTCTTCTAAAACTTTAACACTCATATCAGCCAAAAACGGCTTCTACAGTGGTCTTGAGAAATGTTAATTTACAGACAAAGCGAACACTGTTTTTGAAAATTGACCACTGAAATGACTGGCTCGATAACCGAGTAGTCATTCCAGTGGTAAATTTTCAAAAACACTTCTCTATGAGAAAATTGAAATTTTTTAAAACAAATTTTAGTGTTAAAGGGTTATGGTACATACCTGAAATCTCACTTTCAAGGTAAGAATACAGGTAAGCTACTGAATGTTTTGAGAAGCATTTGACATGAAGCGGTTGCTGCCTTAGACAGCAACACCTTGCATCAAATTAATCTCTAAATATTCAACAGAATAGGTTAACCCTTTAACACTCATATCAGCCCAAAACGGCTTCTGCAGTGGGCTTGAGAATCGTCCATTTGCAGACCAAGAGATTATTTTCGAAAATTTATCAGTAGAGTTACTGGCTCGATAACCGAGCCAGTCATTCCAGTAATAAATTTTCTAAAATTGTCTTCTCTTGGTCTGCAAATGGACATTTTCTATGAGAAAATTGAAATTTTCTTGAACCAATACAAGGGTTAAAAGGTTAAATAATGTCTTGTCTCAGTTGCACAGCAATGAAATGGTGAAGAGGAGTCAGGCAATCCACTGTAAATTTAATTCACATACAAATTATACAAACATTTCAACTGCCAATACCAAAACGAAGTTACTAATGACAGGTGTTTTGTTAAGGGTATATTCACTGATAGATCTTCTATAGATTTCATATATAGACTTAAGTGTATAAACTGCTTCTAGTGGTTCAATACCAGTGTTAGATTTTGGATTGCTATAAATAGTCACCCAAAAGCCAAATTTGACGGCAGAATGCACCAGCATTTTGTCGGTTGCAATGGACCTTTCCAAAGTAATGTCGTCATATGATGTCATAATCAACTAAGCAGCGTTTAGAATGATGTCATAATCATTACGTCATAATGGACTGTCTTTAACTCTTAATAGTCCGACATGTTGTACAAATTGTATGTCTCTACTATTTAATAAACATGCTGTTGAATATTTTGAAACTAATTTGACTGGGTGCTGTTGCCGCCATAGGCAGCAACAGCACCCAGTCAAATTAGTTTCAAAATATTCAACAGCTTAATCTGTATAGTTTTCTGGAAATTGATAGTCAGGATATTCAGAGATTGATCAATCCCAACACGAGCGATATGTGGGTGGAGCTTAGATAGAGATGGGCGGGGCAGAGCTAAAAATGGAAATGTCCATTACTGTGATGATTCACAGATGCAAAGTATACACACTATAAGTGATATGTGGTTTGTATCCTCCACGCCAAGTCTTTTTAAGTTTCGCAAACAATGATATATATATATATATATATATATATATATATATATATATATATATATATATATATATATATATATATATATATATATAGCTAATTGATTTTAGATGATCGATTGTTGATCGACTAAATCAGTGATCGATTATGAAAATTAGTAATCGATTATCGTTATTTTATTATTATTTATTTGTTTATTTATTTATTTTATTTAGTTTTTCATTTCCAGTCTATCCTGACACGCTAATCTGTTGTAGTGGCAATAACACGTGTAATGATTACAAGACACAAGAATTAACAACACATATCTTTATTATTAAGCAATAATCCAAGGATTAATTTATAGAATAAAGCTGGCAAGCACCAACTGTTGATAATCTGAATAACGCGCGGTGGTCATGTTAAAATAACATGAAGGTAGATCAAAATAATGGGGCCAAGCTCCCGAACAAATTCATTTAACTGCGTATCTTGAATATAGATATAAAAACAGACATTTACAAAATTAAAATAAAAAATAATTAATTTAAAAATTACTTTAAATACTTAATTTAAATACGCTAAAATGAAACAAAATAATTAACTAATTAATTTAAAGATTAATTTAAACACTTAATTTTAATTTTTTATTTATTTTAAATAATTAATTTAAATAATTAATTTCACTCGCAATTTCGTCCCGATTTCTTCATTGCCCTGTATGAATTACAAAACGCTAACTGGTTTTTCTATTTAATTGAATTCACTATTGCGTCCTTCCACGGCAGTCCATTGAAGTGCACCGCTTTTCCCCACCCTGCTTTGTTCATCGACCAATCCAACACAGCGAGCGTGTACTGCACGATATGATGTGCATACAGGCACTGTCAATCAGTTTCTGATTTACTTTTATCCATCAATCATTGGCTAGTTTGATAGTTGTTTAAGAGGCAGGCTCTTAGTACGCGTTAGATTTATCAAGTCTGTTGACTACTGTATATATGAGAAAAGCGCTGAATTAAAAATGTTTCTACACGAATCATGGATATGTTGACAACATATGGTCCGACATTGCTAAAAAAAATAGCATTTTATTATTATTATTATCATTATTATGCTTTCCAGATTGCAATAACTGTACTCTGAGCAGCTGAATACATCAGTGGATCCGTCGTGTACCCTGTAGTGATTGGACTGTCAAGAAATCATTGTTGACAACATTTAGCACTCTTCTTTACTAAACTACTATGCCCACGCGCGCCTCATAGGCTGCACCCACACACACATATGCACGCACGCACATGACTATCCATCATTACTAGTATTCAATCACCGTAAGTGGATATATAAAACCGAGATGCTACCTTAGTCCCTATCGGGTTTACACTGTTCAGAATTATGAGAATATCGATCAACAATCCATTAACTGATCGATTGAACTGTCGATTAATCGAATACCTAGATAATTGAAAATTAGCAGCCCTAATATATATATATATATATATATCTATATTATCTAGGTATTTATTTATACATTTAGGTATTTATATATATATATATATATATATATATATATATATATATATATATATATATATATATATATATATATATATATATATATATATATATATATATATATATAATATATTAAACAAACCAAATCCTTACCATATACATACCTCGTGCTTCCTTGCTTGTTGTGTCTGAACAACATTGGTATTGATACAAATTTCAGATTTATCTTCCTGGTCAAAGGGAGTGAACTTTGGTCTCTTTCTCTCGACTTCCTTTAGGAGAGTTTGAGAAAAGCTTGCTGGTAACTGATCTACAAAACAAATTTGCTAGTATTTTTTCTACATTGTTTTAATATTAACTGAATGTCCAAAACTGGCCTCAGTAGTAGTCTTGAGGAATGTCTAATTACCACGTGAATGGTGTTAGTGGCTTTGAGGAATGTCCCTTTGCATGACAAGAGACGACTATTATTTACATTTTAGCACTACAATGACTGGATCTCAATAGCCATCTGATGACCTGCAATTTGACATTTTTAACCCTTACCACTCTGGTGTCAAAATTTTAAATTTTGAAATTAAATTAAAACGGTGTTCATTTTTTCAACAAATTAGGTGGAAGATGTTGCTGTCATAGATAGCAACATCGTCCACCAAAATTGTTGAAATATGTGCACCAGGTTCTTTGCTATTGACAATGTAAAAGATAGAATATTGACATGAGAGTGGTACAATTGTAAGGGATAAAGACCACTGCAGAAGCTTTTTTGGCCAGCTTTACAAATACAGTGTTACGGTAGTACCAATTAATTTCTTTGTTTTTAAGTCCTCCTAACTTAATTTTAACATATCTAGAAAAAAAATAAAGCTGGAATTTTTAGGCATTATTTTCCGCATTTTTTCCATCTAACTATTTTTGGCAGCCAAATCCTTATCACTCGGAATTCCTCAGAATTTTCTGTAACTTTTTGTTCGCTGTAGCTTTGTTAACCCTTTAATGGTCAAACCGATCAAAATGTCTTTGCAATGGTCATGAGAAAGATCTATTTGCAGGCCAAGTGAAGAGTATTTTTGAAAATTTACCACTGGAATGGCTGGCTCATTTAATGAGCCAGCCATTCCAGTGGTAAATCTTTAAAAATCCTCTTCTCTTGGCCTGCAAATGAAGACTTACTGAGAAAATGTTTTGTATTTTCTGGATCAATCGTGACAATTAACCCGATGAAAGGATTAATACTGTAATAGCTTAACACCTCTGAGCTGGAAATTGTGCGCTTTTTTTCCCCATCTCCGATCTCGTGTTTTGGGTGGGAATTTTCGCAAAACAAAATATTAAATTGGTCTGGCCTAAGACTCTAAATAAATTCTGCATCAAGACATCCAATGGTGGGATCTGAGCAGTCATTCAAGTATCTGACCTCCTAATCAGATACACCACTTGTTAGCTGATGTTAGCTGATGCCACAATCAAAATGATGTAGTTCCATCACGAAAGATGAAGTCTGTCACGAAAATATACTAATTATATATCTTTGATTAATTAACAATTTAATAAACACTCTGTTGAATATTTTTCACATACGTGTGATATCAATTAAAGCTGGTTTGCGATGTTAAAATCAACATAATGACCATGTAATAAGTAACTTTTTGACATCAGTGTGATAAGAGTTAAAGCTGGCTTGTTGTGTTAAAATAATCAGAATGATATTGTAACAATTAACCTTTTGACATCAGTGTGATAAGTACAGGTGCATGTTATTGCTGATATACAAAACATACAAATCATGATATATTGAAAGTCCCAGTGCTGGAAGAAATGTCTTAGAGAGTGGGTCGTCTTTAGTCAGATCACAGACACATTGCTAAAGTTTCTATGAAACCCAATGTCCAAGTGTACTAGTTACTAGGGTTGCATGATTATTCACTTTTCATAATCGCGATCATTTAAAGAAAATAATTGCGATCATACGATTAATTATGAACTACATGTATATTAACTACGTCAATGCTGCTTAGAGGACGTTATTATGCTACTGCAGATTGTAAGATTATGGGTTAGGCACTTGGGTATACATACATGGACAGAATACGCCAGTTGCTGATTGCAAACAAAGGAATGTATCAAGATTTTTCTAGATGGAAAACGGAAGGTACCGTGTTTCGCTTAATTGTAGCCTGTGCTCTAATAGAAGCCCACCCCCTAACTTTGACATATGAGCTTCAATAATTTCTTAGCAGTTTCAAAATGGCAAAACTCTGTATTAGAAGGGCCCCCCCCCACAACACCACCCACACACACACACACACACACACACACACACACACACCCACCCCCCACAAACAGCAGATTGTATAGGAAAATTTTTTAAAGAGCAAATTTGTAAGAATGCCGTGTATAATAATAACAATCGCGTCACAGGGGGTGTCTACTTCAGACCGATCTCTGCCCTGATACATTTCCGGCCCCTCTAGAAGTCAATATAGGCCTTGGATTTGTAAATCTCGACCACCTATTAGATTAATACTAATAGTAGGCCACGTATGTTCAAGATATAATAACGTTTATTCCACACTTTTGGAGTCAAAATGGGCTTAAAACAGTCTTGGCATGATTAAATACCTTCCTTATATTTTAAGACCAAATTTATGTACCAAACAAGTATGAGAGAAAATGTGCATCAATTTTGTAACGCCGATCAACATTAAATGATCCAAATTGAATTATTACGAACGACAATATAGCCGGCTTCTTAAGTTGGCGAGCCAGCGGCTCTTTTGCGATGGGAGGCAGCGTGTTCTCGCGAGATATTATACGCTAACAGGAGGTTATCAAACGGGTACCCGTTATTCAGATCAGTATAATATATAGAAATTCCCGAGTTCCGAGTCCCCGTTTCCAGAATATTTATATCCGAGTACTCGCTCTAAAATAAACTCTTCAATTGGAGGCGAATCACGTGATTTGTATTTTTTCGCGACGCCATCTTATATCAAATTGTGGATTAATTTTGATGTAATAAACGCCCTTTATTAAAGGATACGCAATATTTAGGCGCTTAAATCAAATAATTTCACTTCCCCGGTGATGTTTTGAGGTATACATTAAACATAGGCGTAGGCGGTGAGAATTTTTACAGGAGAAAATGTTTTGAATTTCCGTGGTATCAGTTTTGGAACTTTTGGGAAAACCGTTAGCGCAAAACCATTCGGAGAATGGGGAATGCGGGATAAGCGTGTGTGATTACACCAACAATGACAAATAGCGACCAAGTGAACAATCTTTATTCATCTAAAACTAATCATGAGTCAATACAAACAAATCAGTTATTTATTTAGTTTATTTAATCATTCACACATTCGGCTGATAGCCGGATGTTTGTTTCCATGATTGGTAACGCGAGCAGAGTTTCACAAGCGTAAAAGTGTCTTGACAAAAATTTCAACATGGCGATTACACGATTATTTCATTTTATAATCGTCCACGATAATTTTGAATTATATAATCGCGATTAATCGAATAATCGAAAAATCGTGCAACCAGTAGTAGTAGTAGTAGTAGTAGTAGAAGTAGTAGTACATGCAGTAGTACTTTTTATTATTGTCAAGCATTAGTTCTATGAACCCTGTCTTTGACAACCCACTGGCACTAAGATCTAGCTCATTCATCATCTGGAATGTAATTTTACCTTTTTCAATTTTTTTCCAGACTCGAGTGGGGTTCGAACCTGGCAATTCTACGGCACCTTTCGCCTAGCGTTTTGGAGGCGAGTGCTCTACCACCAGAGGATATAGTAGTAGTAGTAGTAGTAGTAGTAGTAGTAGTAGTAGTAGTAGTAGTAGTAGTAGTAGTAGTAGTAATAGTAGTAATAGTAGTAGTAGTAGTAGTAGTAGTAGTAGTAGTAGTAGTAGTAGTAGTAGTAGTAGTAGCAGTAGTAGTAGTAGTAGTAGTAGTAGTAGTAGCAGTAGTAGTAGTAGTAGTAGTAGTAGTAGTAGTAGTAGTAGTAGTAGTAGTAGTAGTAGTAAAAGTAGTAGTAGTAGTAGTAGTAGCAGTAGTAGTAGTAGTAGTAGTAGTAGTAGTAGTAGCAGTAGCAGCAGCAGCAGCAGCAGCAGCAGCAGCAGCAGCAGCAGTAGTAGTAGTAGTAAAAGTAGTAGTAGTAGTAGTAGTAGTAGTAGTAGTAGTAGTAGTAGTAGTAGTAGCAGTAGTAGCAGTAGTAGTAGTAGTAGTAGTAGTAGTAGGATATATGTCAAGATCTAATGGACCTTTCCAGTTTATCCATCAATCATATGATGTCATAATCAACTATGTGACGTGCAGGCTGACGTCATAATCAATGATGTCATGAATGACGTAGATAAGTTCATCAAAAACGCTTAACTGATGACGGACTAGGAGTTGCTGTACGAATTGTATGTCTTTACTATTTAATAAACATGCTGTTGAATATTTTGAAACTAATTAGCCTGGGCACTGTTGCTGTCAGACAGCAACAGCACCAAGTTAAATTAGTTTCAAAATATTCAGCAACTAACCTGTAGTTTTCTGAAAATTGATAGTCAGGGAGTTTAAGGATCGATTGATCACAAAACGGGTGAAGCGTGCGTGGAGCTTTGCTAGAGATGGGTGGGGCATAGCTAAAACTGGATTCCTCCATTGAGAAGTTTAATGTACTGAAAGAATGGATGGAATGTATACATTGGTACCAGTATATTAGTGGTATTTGTTAGTATTATATCTTTCAACATGACACGCCACATTTATGCTAAGCTTACCATTAGGTGTGTATAAACAGAGCCAGTCCAAGGCATCAAGCACATCTCCACCATATGGCAGAACATTACTCATAGCTTTCTCTATCTGGCTGTGCTCAAATCCTGCGTCTGATAGACAACTGTATACATCCTGGAAAAACAACACCATAATTACAAATCATAAACTTCAGATAGAGCATCACTACTCACACCTGCTGTAACCCGTAAATGGTCAAGCTGGTCAAAAAAACAGCTTCTGCAGCTGCTTCAGCCCTTTAACACTCTAGCTGGCCAAAATGGCTTCTGCAGTGGTCTTCATAAATGTCCAGTTGCAGGCCAAAAACCTTTTTTTTTTAAATTTACCACTAGAAGGACGGGCTCGATAAGTGTTCAATTCTTAAAAATAAGCTTCTCTTGGTCTGCAAATTGACATTTTCTATGAGAAAATTGAAAATTTCTTGAACAAATTTAATGGTTAACGGGCTAATAAATGTCTTTACACTACTGGAAAATTGACTAACAAGAGATTCGTAAACGGTGCGTAATACCCCACCACGATGACAAACCAATGAATGAGAGCTATTAGAAAATATTTATTTCTTCCTCAGACCCCGACCAGTCATCCTTATGAAGTGTCAAAGCAATCTGTTAAACGGTCAAGGAGGTATCCTCCGGAAACGCATTTTCAAGATGGCTGCCACTGACTGGTGGCCATATTGGATTTCGGATTATCGTAAATTTCGATAAGTTTCTTCACCAGACATATTCCAACGACCCTATGAAGAGATCCGATAAATTGTAATGGAGATATCATCCAGAAACCAACTTTCAAGATGGCAGCCCATGGCTGGTGGCCATCTTGGAGTTCGGATCATCATCAATTTCGATAGACCTAGTCCAACCACGTACAGAGTTATCATCTGGAAACCAATTTTCAAGACGGCCACTGGTGGCTGGCGGCCATTTTGGATTTCCGATCATTGTCGATTTCGATAGTTTCTTCCCCAGACCTAGTTCAACCACTCTATGAAGTTTCAGAGATCCGATAAACGGTAACGGAGCTATCATCCGGAAACCCATTTTCAGGATGGCCGCCAGTGGCTGGTGGCCAGCTTGGATTTTGGATCATCATTGATTTCTATAGACTTCTTCCCCAGACCTAGTCCACCACTCATAACTGACTTCCTGTACATTTTTAGGAAAATCAAAGATAACCACTCAAAACACTGATAATATCTCTATATACATGTACATGTTTGGTCATATAGTCCATCCAGCCAGGTTTGGTTGAAATCAGCCAAGCAATGAATGAACAGTAGTTCGTTTTTTTACCGATTTCATATAAATTTTCAGAAAATCCAAGATGACCATCAAAATAATTGACCAATAAGATTTGTGTATGCAAATTTGGAAGTCAACGCTAAAGGGTCATTCCAGCCAAGTTTGTTTGAAACTGGCCTGCTAGTTACTGAGTAGTCGTCTTTTAACGCAGAGGTTTATGGATAGATGGATGGTTGGACGGTCACCACGTCATAAGTTCACATGTCCTTACAGGCCAGGAGGAGGAGTGCTAATGGACCTTTCCGGTTTTAGCCATGCCCCGCCCATCTCTAGCTAAGCTCCACCCACACCTCGCTCGTGTTGGGATTGATCGATCTCTGAACACCCTATCAATTTCCAAAAAACTACACAGGTAAGCTGTTGAATATTTCGAAACTAACTTGACTGGGTGCTTTTGCTGCCTAAGGCAGCAACAGCGCCCAGTCAAATTAGTTTCAAAATATTCAACATCATGTTTATTAAATAGCAAAAAATTACAAAGACATACAATTTATACAATGTGTCAGACTGTGAGATTTGATGACAGTCTATATGGAACCCATTGTGACGTAATGATTATGACATCATCATACACGCACTAAGCTGATTATGACATCATACGAGGTCAGATGATGGATGGATACTCTGGACAGGTGAAGCCAACTGCATTTCCTGTTTAACCCTTCAACACTCAAATTTCTTCAAGAAAGTTTCAATTCTTGTCAATAGAAAATATCCATTTGCAGACCAAGAAGTCTATTTTTGAAAATTTACCACTGGGATGACTGGCTCGGTTATCGAGCCAGTCATCCCAGTTGTAAATTTTCAAAAATAGTCTTCTCTTGGTCTGGAGATGGACATTTCTCAAGACCACTGCAGAAGCTGTTTTTGTCTGATATGAGGGTTAAAAGGGTTAATCACTTTATTAGTTGGTCTGATTCGCTTCAAATTCAAACGCTCTCTCTCTCCCTCTCTCCCTCCCTCCCTCCCTCCCCCTCCCCCTCTCTCACTCTCTCTCTCTCTCTCTCTCTCTCAATCATGTACACAGATATGCACAAACACATGAGGATTTACCATAAGTCTTCTACTTGTAAGCCGCTTGGACACATCCTTGTCAGGTTTGCGTGTTTTTCGATCATCTTGAATAAGATCAAGAACTGCCTTTTCAAGGTCATGAGACAGGGTAATCTGAAAGATATAGTACAATCTTCTTTCAAGGTCATGAGACAGGGTAATCTGAAAGATACAGTACAATCTTCTCTAATTAATGTCAAAAATACCAGAGTATTGACGTCAAAGGAAACAATGTACATGTACATAGGGCATGAAAATTGGAAAATCTCTACGATAATAACCAATAGATTGGCTAGGTATCAGTCATTTGTGTAACCTCATTGGTTGGTTACCTAATATTTAATTTCAGAATCTATCTATACGTACAGCAAAATAGCTTTCCTGATGGATTACATGCATGTCACTGTTTATAAGGCAAACATCTCCTATTGACCATTTTTCCAAATGAAAATAATTCAAGATGTCATTTTGACGAAATGTAATTATTGTTCTGCAATTTTTTATTTTGCATAACCAACAAAGGAACCACATGTATTTGTTTGGTTATGGCAAATTTCGATTCCTGAGTATACTTGTTGCATATTGTGACTAGAAGATTTTGCTGCTTAAAGCAGCAACAGATTATATATAGTAGTTAACTACCGCTAAGTTTCACAATTTAGAAGAGAATATTTCGAACATACATAAATAATGTGTAATATGTGTTCTTGAAACTTTTGAGCAATAAAGCAATAGATGAGTCTGATCTGTCACTCAAGTATATGATGTCATAATAAATTACATGGTTCGTACACCTTTCTGTGTTTGAAATTCCATGACTTTTCATGACCAAAATGAATAAATTCCATTAATATCTAGGAGACGTGTTTTTATGACAATTATATATAGCTACATAAATTACGACATCAGTTATTCTGCAAAATGAACATTGCGTCTTGCAACAACCAAGTCAAAGCCTTATTTTGATAAGCTGTTGCCATACTGTCTATTGCAGAGGAAACAGCGGAAATTTATGCCAACAGATTTCGTTTTATTTTGCATGATTTCCATCTTCCATGACCTATGATAAAAAATGCTGATTTTCAATGGCTTTCCAGGCCTGGAATTAAAATGTTCAAATTCCATGACTTTCCATGACCAGTACAAACCCTGAGATTATGTCACTATCACAATGAAATTTAACTCAGTCACAAAAAATGAAAAATCCATCCCGAGTGTACGAATTGTATGTCTTTGATGAATTTACAGTTTTCAATAAATGTTCTGGTGGATAATTCTTAATTAAATTGACTGGGACTTATTCCTGCATATTTACCAGCTTACCCGATCACTCGTACACGGCTACATGACCACATCACGTCTGTCCTCAGAAAATTACACTGGCTGCCAGTCAGGGAACGAATCGGCCATATGGTCGCCCTTCTAGCACATAACTGTCTACATAACCTAGCACCCCCCATACTTGAAATCATTCCCAAATTCCCTAGCTATCAATTTCCTGAAAACTATACAGGGAAGCTGTTGAATATTTTGTAACTAATTCGACTGGGTGCTGTTGCTGCCTATGGCAGCAACAGCACCCAGTCAAATTAGTTTCAAAATATTCAACAGAATATTTATTAAATAGCAAAAACAAACAGTTTGTACAACAACGCATAGACCATCTTCAAATATCCGTTCGTGACATACTTATCGACATCATTCATGACGTCATTCATTGTATCACGCAGTTCATTATGACATCATATGATGGGTGGGTACTCTGGAAAGGTGAATTGGCGCTATACAAATCTGTACATACCTCTATAGCTACCTTGAAATTTAGATTCTGAGAATTCAGTTTTCAGTTTGAAATCGATTCCTAAACGTGTAATGAGTAAGTGTGGCATAGCTAGAAACGGATGGGTATGGCGAGAAATACCCCTCCATTATTTTGCTTTCTTTATCAGCCATCTGACCATACATAGTAACTGACCATTGTCCATGTTTATCTGTACCTTGGGATGGTCAGTTTGACCTCCTGCTACCTCCGATGTAGAGACTGTGTAACTCTTCTTCACTGCGAATGAAGCACAAGCATCAAGACTAACCATTTAACTTTTTAACCCTCAAATTTATTCAAGAAAATTTAAAATCTCATAGAAAACGACAATTTGAAGACCAAAAGAGGACTATTTTTAAAATGACTGGCTCGTGACATACACCAAGTTTCATTAAAATATCTGATGCGGTTCTGTATGATGTGGTGTTTATGAGTTTTTGCATTAATGAGCCCATTTTAACCCAAAATATAAGACCTACGTATGAACGTGAATCCTTCAAAAGGCACAGCGACCCATCATAAAGAAGCCACCTGCCAAGTTTCATTAAATTATCTTCATAGATTCTGTATGAAATAGTGTTTACGAGGAAATTGACAGAAATCATGAGTTTTTTGCATTAAATAGCCCATTTTCACCAAAAATACTGGACCTATAAAGGTGAACTCTTCAAACGGCACATCTGTGCATCATAACTGATGCATACACCAAGTTTCATTAATATATATGAGGCAGTTCTGTATATGCTGTCTACGAGATATTGTGGACAGATGGATGAACAGATGCGGTGCCGCCGCTGTAGTCAGGGCCCTAATTAGACACATCAAAACAAGAACTTAGGCCCATCAGAAATTGTCTGGACAATGTACTCTATATATAGCATTTTGTTTTACGCATTGAAAACTAGGTGCATTTTTTTTTCTCTTGGCGCGGTGGGAAATGTGTTTTTCGTACGTTATTTTTGCAGCATACTGTACTAGACTAGATCATAGGTGGTTAAATATGAACAGTAGCTGTATCAGCGCTACCTAAGTAGATACTCTATTAGGGGCCTAAACTTGCTCTCATATTGGCATCCTAATTTCACACGTTAGATTTTACTGCCCTTTCAAAAATAGTGATCTAATAAGTGTTGAAAATTAACATTTTAGTAGTTAGTCAATTTCACGGCATCGCATGAACCAGACATTACTTACCGGTGTTATCCCCACGTTTTAAAAAACGCCGGGGATATTGTAATCGCCTCCGTCCATCTGTTCGTCCGTCCGTCATGCTATCTAATCCCAAACCATTGGGTGGAATTAAATCAAATTGGATATGTGGGTTACTCATATGATTCCGCTTCACAAGACGATATTTAGATTTGTCCCCGCCACGAGGGGGCATGGCAGAGGTCAAAAGGTCAAATCAGTTGTAACGCAACTCCTCTGAAATCGTTAGACGGAACTGAACCAAATTTGATATCTGAGCTACCCATATGATTGCGGAGCGCAAGAGGCCATTTAGACTTGGCTCCGCCACCAGGGGGTCAAATTTTAACCTGCAGAAATTGTAATGCATGTCCTCCGAAACCACTGTACAGAATTCAACCAAATTTGGTCTGTTGGTTACCCATATCAATGTGGAGTACATGAGCACATTTACATTTGGCCCCGCCCCCAGGGGTGGGTGGAGTGGGGGTCAAAAGCTAAAAAAATTGATTGCAATACATCTCCTCTGACACTGTTGGACGAAATTCAACTAAATTTAGTATGTCAGTTACCCATATCAATGTCGGGTGGAAATTGATTGTAATGCAGCTCCTCTGAAATCGTTAGACGGAACTCAACCAAATTTGAGTTACCCATATGATTGCGGAGTGCAAGAGGCCTTCTAGATTTGGCGGGAAAGGGGTCAAAAGGTCAAATTTTAACCTGCGGAAATTGATTTAACACATCTTCAGAACCATTGGACGGAATTCAACCAAATGTTGTATGTGAGTTACCCATATCAATGTGCAGTGGATGAGCACACGTGCATTTGCATTTGCCCCCCCCCCCCCCAGGGGTGGGGATGGGGTCAAAAGGTCGTGAAATTGATTGTAATGCAACTCCTCTGACACTATTGCACAAAATTCAAGCAAATTTGGTATGTGAGTTACCCATATGATTGCCGAGTGCAAAAGGATGTTTACATTTGGCTCCGCCCCCGGGGTGGTTCAAAGCGGTGAAAGTGGGGATTTGTGATGACGCGTCATCGACCGATCAATCTAGTTTAATTTATGTTAACTACTACTCTGAGATGGATAGCATCGAAGTGAACAGTCGTACGGAGTGACCGTTCTAATTTTGTGTTAATTTACGTCTAGCCCGTAAAACCAGGATTTCGGTTGAACCAGTTTGATTAGTGAGACCGTCACCAGTTTTCATTTAAACCAAACCGCCCAGCCCTAGGTGGGTGGGTACCTGGTTGGATCGATGGCTGGTAGGTCAGTGTATGTATGTGTGGGTGGGTGGGTGTGTGTGTGTGTGTGTGTGTGTGTGTGTGTGTGTGTGTGTGTGTGTGTGTGTGTGTGTGTGTGTGTGTGTGTGTGTGTGTGTGTGTGGCTCTGTGTGTGTGTGTGGTGGAATAGCTGAGTGGATTAGTTGTTGAGGGGTGACTGGCTGGTTGGTGGACAGGCTATATGGGTGCGTAGATATGTGGCTGGTTGATTGGTCGATTGGAATTGGCTAGATGGCTCGGCGACTTGATAGGTGGGTGGTTAGTTGCGGTACTGGCTGGGTGAGTGGCTGTGTGATCTTGGGTGCATGGCTAGGGGAGTGGTTGTGTGAGTTGCTGGATAAGTGGTTGGGTGAATGGTTGCATTAGTGATTAGCTGGGTGTGTGGGTGGGTGATTACCTGTGTGATCTTGGGTGCATGGCTGAGGGAGTGGTTGTGTGAGCTGCTGGATGAGTGGTTGGGTGAATGGTTGCATTAGTGATTAGCTGGGCGAGTGGCTGGGTGTGTGGGTGGGTGATTACCTGTGAGGTCGGCAGGCGTGTGAGTAGTCAGTTGATGGGTGTGTGACTGCGTGGATATGAGAATAGCTAGATTGGTGCAATTGTGGGTGGGTGACTGGACATGTGGGTGGCTGAATAATAGGCTGGGAGAGCAAATGAGTGAAAAAGCTGAGTGAGAGGCTGTGTAAAAGGCTGGGAGTCGCTGTATGGGACTGGGTGAATGGCTGGGTCGCTGAGTGTCGGTCGATGGGTGTGTCTGTGTGATGGTGCTGGGACCTGATGGTGTGTAGGTGATTAATGTTGTGATTGTGTGGCTGACTAATTTATAATGGGTCATTCCGTGTCAAGACAACTGATGGGTGTTGCATGACCAATTCAGATTTCCAAGATTCTTTGTGTAGTGGTACAGTAGTATGTTTTAGGAAATCCTGCACAATTTCACTATCCAAATCCCAAATATTTTTGGAGATATGGACGCTAAAGCAGCAAGGGGTCCACCACATGTGCCGCAATTGTCATTTTGTAGCATTTTCAAGGCTCTGCAAATTCTTAACCTGACATCCAATGGGAAGAGATAGCATGACAGACAGACAGATGGACAGACAGATGGAGATTACAATATCCATAACATTTTTTTTTAATATGGGAATAACAATATTATTTGTTCACATTGCTGTGACTGACACTTTCAGACAGGAAAAATTAACTGATATACATACATAATTTACATGTAATATCATAAAAATATACTCACAAACGGCAAAAATACCCCATTTTGTCCCCAAAAATTTGCTGGAAGGAAGAATGGAAGAAAATAGAATTTTGGATATGTTGTAGAGCACACCTAATGCTTTCTTGTCTGTAAAGCACAAGTTTCTTCCACCTATCCCACATGGTCGAATATGAGATCATTTTCAGGTTGGGCCAATTTCAAGAACCTATATTTCAAAAATGTTAAGGACCACATATTTTTTCTTTTATGTATAAACTAACAAATATATATGTAATTGACCCATCAAGTATTAAGTTTGTAACTCTAATAGTTTTAACATAATTGTAATCACAAGTGGGTCTGAAAATTTGTCACTTTGAATAAATTTTAATTTTTAATTTTACCTAGGTTACCAACATGAGCACAAAAATTATTATGTCATGCATATTTCAAGAGGGTACATACATGTGACCAAGCACAAAGTTTTATTGGAATTGGATGTCAGGTTAAGAATTTGCAGTCTTGAAAATGCTACAAAATGACAATTGCTTCAAATGTGGCGGAGCCTCTTGCTGTTCTAGCGTCCATATCTAAAAAAATATTGAGATTTGAGAGCTAAAATTTCACAGGATTTCCTAAAATGTACTAATAATACAGTATAGAGAGAATTATGATAATCTGAATCGGTCTTGCAACAAGATTTCTGAAAATTGGTTGTTTTGACACGGAATGACCCTAATGTGACTGAGTGTGCGATTAGTTGTGTGATAGATTCGGTGAGTTAAAGGGTGGTTATTTGATTAATGTGCTGGGAGACGGAGGAAGGGAGGGAGACAGGGAGTGGGTGGGGAAGAAGGGATGGAATGAGGGATGAGAAAGGTGGGTAGGCAGGTGGGCGGAGGGAGAGGGAAGCAGTGAGAGATAAGGGGAGAGAGAAATACAAGGAGAGAATGAGAGTGGAGAGAAAGAGGAGGGACAGAGATGTGATGAGAGAGAGAGAGAGAGAGAGAGATAGAGGGAATGGGGAGGAAGGGAGGGAGGGAAGGATGGAGGGAGTAACTGAGGGCGGGAGGAAAGGTGCAAGATTCTGGGAGTAACTGGGTGGCCGTGGCTCTGTGATTTAGTGTGTGATTTTTCATATGAAGCTAGTGATTTAGTCAGGGTTGGCAATTTCCCGAGAAATACTAATTAATACCAGTGGGAAATACTCAAGCATCGGATGGCAAGTTTATATATTTAACCTCATGGTTGTTTATCATGCTTAAAAAAAGCACTGTTAGTAATTAATAAATATGATCTACCGGTACATATATGTATTGCAGTATACAAAGAAATAGGTTAAGCTGTATTAAACGTGTGAAAACTGAAATTCTGCTGAATACAATTAGAATTTGGATGAGGTATTCACTATTCATGACTGGATATTTGACAGTAAACCACCTATCTGTTCAGAGAGCAGTAGATACAATTACCTACCCAATAATAAAAGACTACTGTGTACACAGGCTTTGACTATTGTCACAACATGTAATTAATGTAAACTTACTCCTGAGGTCTTTTCACACTCCTGTGTAGTATGTACTTATGTAACACTTTAGCACTAAAGCTAGCCATTAAATGTCTTCTACCAGTGGTCTTGATAAATGGCCATTTGCAGAAGAGAATGTTATTTTTTCAATTTTACCACTGGAATAATTGGCTTGGTAATACTAGTGATTCACTCTCAGGGATGTTATATCTTCAAGTGATAACAAATGATGGAATACATTTCATTCTGAAGTCGCAGAAATTTTAAATTGTAATTGCTATTTAAATCTGAAATCTTTCAGAATTTGTTGAAAATAATTTGAATGTGATTGTTTTCTATCAATCATATTGTAGCAATTAATAGTAGGCTTGCACGAGTATGCGATTAAATAAAAAATCACAATTGTTTTTTAAATCGTGAATTTATATGATTAAAAATTAAATAATCGAATAATCATGAATAATTTCTACTGCAAATAATATTTCAATTCCAACCGTTTAATTACTTTTTAATGAGATCGGTCACGACAGTCTCGAAAATGGCAAATTTGAAATCACTATACGCAAAAACATATATAAAACAAATTTCGGCCTCAAAATCCAGCAAATAAAAAAATCCAATATGGCCGGCAAAACACGCTACATTTTGATTGGCCCACGGTGGCCATGTTTTTTGATGGATCAACTTCCGAACAAACTTTAATGGCCCTAGTCCCTAACAGGGATCACTAGACGACGGTTCAAAACAGCTAAAGCAAGTCTGACATGTCCCTCATATGGTAATCCGTGAAAGTATGTATAACAAATTTCGGCCTGATCACTTCAGTGGATCTGGGGAAGAAGTCATTTTGCGAAAATGAGATCATCAAAGATGGCCGCTGAACTATTTGGCCAATCATGTTCCCTTGAACTAAGTTGGTTCAGCTCTTGCCCTAGATCATATTTCATGAGGTCTGAATCGATCCCTCAAACGGTTTCAGAGAAGATATTTAAATTCATTGTACATTTCTAAATATTGGCCAAAATCCAAGATGGCCGTTGGCCATATTGGCCGATCGGCTTCATTTGAACAAACTTGAATCTCTATGCCCTAAGGATGCTTGCTTCCAGATACACTTGAAATCAGCCCAGTAGTTCTCGAGAATCAAGATCCAAGATGGCCACCAAACCATTTATCAGACCGTTTCGAAAATTACGAATTTGACATCAGAATATGCAAAAACATATAAAACAAATTTTGGCCTTAAAATCCATCAAATAAAAAAATCCAATATGGCTGCCAAACACGCTATATTTTGATTGGGCCTCGGCGGCCATGTTTTTTTATGGATCAACTTCTCTTTAACAAACTAAATGGCCCTTAGTCCCTAATCATATCCGCCAAATTTTGGCCTGTTCCCTTCCGCGGTTCTGGAGAAGTCTTTTTCGCTAAAACTAGGTCAACCAACATGGCCGCCAAACAATTTTACCAATCAAGTTCCGTTGAACAAACGTGGTTCAGCTCTTGCCCTAGATCATATTCAATATTTCATATTCAATCCCTCAAGCGGTTTCGGAGACGATTTTAAGATGTTTCTAAAAATCGGCCAATTTCCAATATGGCCGCCGGCCAAATTGGTCGATCGGCTTCGTTTGAACAAACTTGACCCCTATGCCCTAAGGATACTTCTTGCAAAATATAATTAAAATTGTCCCACTGATTCTTGAGAAGTTGTTTAAAGGAAAAGTCGACGGATGGATGACCGGACGGTTGCCATGGCATAAGCTCACTGTAACATCAGCCTACAGTTCAATGATTTAAGATTGTTTTCTGAAGTAATTTACTTGAAATTTGTTGGAGAATGCTCCCCCTATATAATCAATACAATTCATTGAAAAATCAGGATATAATACACTTTTTATAGCCCTGTCATGTGTATATACTGTTCGCCTATACTATTCGTCAATCTCTCCCCACAAATCTGCTTAAATTTCCAAATTTCCCCCCAAAAGATTCCAAGCACCTTTTTTCTGCTTAGGACCCCAAAAGAAACGAATTTCACGGCGCTTATGCTTTAAGATCGTAGACTAATCCCATCCTATAATCTATATACTGTTCGTCAATCTTGCCCCCTATTTAGGAAATGCACTTTACATTCCATAATGAAAAAAGCTGCATAAAATATAACTTTAAATAATTTAATTTTAGTTAAATAATGAATGCAAGATGTGTGTTAGGTGAAGCAAACTCAACAATTTAATTTTATAATCTGCCAATAATGGCAGCGCTGAAAGATCATCATCGGCTAATACTGTTCGTTATTAATCTCTCCGTAAAAGCGTATAAATTTGGCATTCATTTTCAGTTTATTTGTATTTAATTTATGAGTAGGGTAAGTGTATGCTTTATTTAAATATCTAAATATAATTTTGATTCACTTTAAAATATGTGTTGTGGAATCTCTCCCCTGTTTCTTCATAGGGGGAGACAGAGGATATAGCCAGTTGCTGTAACAAGATGCAATTGTTTTTATTATATTCTCTAAATGGGAGATGGGTACGTGTTGAGAAGTGTGGGTGGTGGTTAGTGGTTGTGGTAAAGACAAGATGTCAGAGAATCCGCTATCACTCTCCTGGAATTATTGGCAAAATTGACCAATTGTGACTGAATATTATAGTAGTAGGGATACAGTAGTGTTCAGAAATAACACAAAATGCAATGCAAAATAAAAAATTAAATAAATAATATGTTTTGGACCCATTCAGATTTCTTTACGTGGACAATCAAACGAAGTTCAAGATACCCAACAGTATATTTCTTAGCTTATGTTCAAAATTGTACTAACTAACATGTTTCTGATTTTGTTTGGGATAACATGCTAACCCATCCCTAAACTGCACCGCATCCATATGCATGCATATATTGTGCTATGCTGGTGTCGTACGTTTGACATGGAACTCATATACATGACGACATATTAGACAATATGTTTCGAGAACACATCATTTGGGGGAATAAACAAGAACCTGTCATTTGTTATCCATACATTCAAACAGAGGAAACAGACTGAATTTCAGTAAATAGTTTTGCTCTTTCCTCATTATATCTGGAAGATGACATAATGAAATGATTCTCGCCTTCAACCATGTCTCATGTCTGGACAAAATGCCAGATGAATTTATTGTGGCGCACATGAGAGCAAGTGCGTCACGTGTAAGCCAGGCCGGGGGTCAGTTACATTTAAAAGTAACTTTTTACGGTTAGTGTTGTTCCAATTAATCGATTTGATCGATGATTGATTGGTTTGATTGTCCAACCAACAGATCAATCATGATTTCAGAAATCGATTTTGACTGCTTATAAATTTACGATATTAAAACTACAGAAGACGATTCTTTTTCTTTGGCAATACCATTTTAATTTCATTTTTACAACTATATAACATAGTATTACTCCATACGAGTCCATAGTCTAAGATATTAACTTTCACAACACTGAAATAGTATACTAATGTCAAAACCACCATACCAATAACCTGTTGAATATTTTGAAATGTTTTTGACTGGAAGATGTTGCTGCCTAAGGCAGCAACAGCTTCCAATCAAATTAGTTTCAAAATATTCAACAGATTATTTCTTAAATTATTACGGTTAAATAAATATCCATGAACATGCAATAATTATTGCATTCAAAATTTCAGAATGGGTAAAAATGAGAAAATGTTATGATCGATTATTAATTGATCATCGGTTAGTATGTAAAACCAATCATTGATCACAAAAATAGTACCAATTCCCAACACTAGTCACAGTTACATTGGACTATGTCAGTTACAGTTACATTTGTTGAGAAATGTAACTAGTTACATTTCAGTTACTTTGCATAATGTAACTAAAGTTACAGTTCAGTTACATTAGTAACTTTGTATCATAGTTATTATGAAGGACTACGCGGAGAGGAAAACCTTGTCATCATAAATAGTATATGTAGTCATCGAATTTTAGATATATACTTTTAAAATACCACTATAACCTCTGATATAATATACTGACAGGACTGAATCCATTTGATTCTGATTTGAAGCTAAATATAAAAACTACAGAAAATTTTGAAACTGATTTGTTGGCTGTAAGAAATCTAATTAAACTTGTTTCTAAAATAAGATGCTTTCACTGTATATGTTCAAATATATTTCTTCCTGAACCCATTCAACCATGAAGGCCAGATATTACATACATTAAATTTCATTGTAAGAAGTATTTGGTTAAATGTTTTAAAAATAATTTTACTGAAAGACATTCTGATTGTTGTCAGTGAAGTCAGGTTCAAAATGTTCAACAGTTTTCCCTAGTATTTTAGAGTAATCTTAGTGGAAACTGTTGCTTCCCTGGGACAACAACAGTTTCCAATGAAATTAACTTCAAAATATTCAGCAGCTTTGATGTATGGTTAAACTGAAATAGGAATTTAAATTTGAAAATAATGTGTTACTTTGATATGTTGCAATGCATTCCGATCAAATAATGTGCTGAATATTTTAGACTAATTTTATTCAAAGCTGTTGCTTTATATGGCAGCAACAACTTTTTCCAGTCAAATTTAGTTTCAAAAGCTTTCAGCTAACCTACATGTAGTTTCATTCCACAAGCCCTTACAATACATCATATTTCAATTTGCCTACTATAGTAAAATAGTTAATAGTTTGACTTAAATTATCAATGGAATTGTTCTTTAACCTTTAGCAGTACATTTAATGTGAATTGGTCTTCACGTGAGTGTAATTGCTGAGCAATGATGTCCTAAGCTGGCCTAATAAATAGCATCTATAAGTAAAGAGCAGGACACCAGGCTTGCGCGATTACATGATTAAATTGAAAATCGTGATTATGTTTTAAATCATGAATTTACATGATTAAAAATTAAATAATCAAATACTCGTGAATATTTCCTATTGCATACAATTTTTCAAAACCTAACTTTCAATTACTTTTTAATGCGATCAGTCATGATAAATGACATTTTGCTTCGTGAATATATGTCTAAACACCATTGCAATTTTCGTCATTGATATTCTTTTGTTGTTATGGTAATTTGTATCCAAGCTGATTAATATAGTAATCACAATTATTTTTTAATAATCGATTGCGATCATTCAACGCAATAATCACACAAGCCTACAGGAACTGCTGTTAACACATACTGTGGCTGATTTTGTCTTTCTTTACAATTCAGCTTTTGGTGTATTTAATACATTTAACCATTTAAAACTCAAGCTGGGCTGGACAAAAACAGCTTCAGTGCAATGGTCTTGAGAAATGTCCATTTTCAGACATAGAAAATTTTCTTTTAATTACCACTGGTATGACTGGCTCGATAAGTCATCCCAGTGGTAAACTTTCCAAAATAATCTCATTACTCTCCTGGGATGAAATGTTAGGCGAGTTGCGTGAGCGAGAATGATAGCTCGCCTAAGAAATGATGCCCTGATGCTGTCTGATGTACATGTAGCAATAACTCTCAGTGAAACAAATTTTTTAGAATAGTAGGATATAGTAAATATCACAAGCATAGAATTGGTTAACCTTTTAAAATAATTATCAAGATTGGTCAGGAAAATCACACTTTTAGCCCTGGCAATTTCTAGTTTGCAGGGCATAAGAGTATTTTTGAAAATATACCACTTGAATGACTGCTCAGATAATCAAGCAAGTCATTCCAGTGGTAAATTTCCAGAATAAATATCAACTGATACAAGGAAATAAACTTAGCTGCCCATGGCATCAACATTTTCCATTAAGATTATCTTCAAAATATTCAACAGCTTACCTGTATATAATTAGATTAAAATTGGGATATTGGAGTGACGTATGCATAACAGTAGCTATGGCATGCTGCAAAGAATAATCATAATAAACTTGGTAGAAAAGTTTGAAATGTAACTGAAAAGTAACTGAAATTTTAGTTACATTTTAATGTAATTGGTTACATTTCAGTTAATGTAATTGAAAAAATTCTTCAGTTACAGTCAGTTACCCCAGCCCTGCTATTGGATTTGGTAGCTGCTCTTTTTGGGCTGTATTTTAGTTAGATAGATAATTAAAGTCAAGTTTCAACTTTCATACAGTCCATACTAGTTTCTTATATTTATCCAACAATTACAATTTTTGCTCAGACTATTTGATAGGAGGCAATGATCCAAACGTGCGCAACCGTACAGACGAAAACAATCTTCTGTTGGACAAATTATTAATGGAGGCCCCCAATTCCAATGATTCACACATTGTGATAATGGGTGACTTCAAACATCCTGAAATAAACTGGACTGAAGGTATATGCGATGCAGGGCCAAACCACAAATCCTCCATATTCATGGAAACAATAAGAGACACATTTCTCTGCCAACACGTCACTTTCCCTACTCGCTACAGAGGGCTACAGCAGGGTAACACATTAGACTTAATCTTTTCTAATGAAGAAGATATGATTGAGAATACTTGCGCAGAGCACTCTATTGGTGACAGTCATCATGCCACTATCGCCTTTACCATATGTTGTAAATACACAGAGCAAACCCAAAACAAAAAGGCTTATCTGTGGGGTAAGGGAAACTACACTCAATTTGATGAATTTCTATCACAAGTTGACTGGGATCATGTGCTATCAGATAAAACAATTGAAGAAAGCTGGGATCTACTACATACTATAATCATAAGAGTTTATAGCTAACAAAAGGACTGACATTCTAAAGAAACCTAAAGCAGTACGGATGAATGGAAAAGCACTAAGCAAAGTTAAAGACAAAAACAAGGCATGGAGAAAATTTATATATACTAGAGAATCGAAAGACCATGATTCCTACAGTAAACTACGTAATCAAGCATGGAGATCTACCAGGCAAGCAATGAAAGACTTTGAGAGGAACATAGCACATGAATCAAAGTCCAAGCCTAAGGCATTCCACAGCTACGTGAAGAGCAAGCTAAAAACCAGGACTTTGTTATGTGACCTGGAAGTAAATGGGTCCACCATTTCTATGGATAAGGAGAAAGCTGAGCTACTAAATAACTATTTTGTTAGTGTGTTCACTATCGAGGACACACACTATATTCCACCCTGTGTTAGCAGACAAGTCCAAACAACCCTCGACAACATATCCTTCACTATAGATGTCAAAAAAACCTAGAGTCACTAAAGGTGAATAAATCACCAGGATCTGACCAGATGCATTCAAGAATCCTGAAGGAACTCGGCACTACTCGGTCCCTACCTCTTTACATAATCTTTCGTAAAACCGCAGATCAAGGCATAATTCCACAACCTTGGAAATGTAGTGATGTTACTCCAATCTGTAACAAGGGTTTTAGTGAAACTCAACATACACCCGCAGGCATACTTGTTTGAGGAATGCTAAAAGTGAACAGTTTGTCTTTGATATTCTCTGAGAAGGGGGGGGGGGGGCGACTTCCATTAAACTTTCAATGGAGATAACTCTGGCGAATATGGGCAGATATTGCCGGAACAAAATCATGACACTTCGTCCATCCCTAACACATATGCTGAAAAAAATTGTAAGTATAGGTTCAAAACTCTTCCAGATATGGCTCGGACAAGAAAATTTTGACAAATTTTCACTTTTCAGGGAAGATAACTTGGACAAATATGGGCGGATTTGGCCGAAACAAAATCATTGCACTTCGTCTATCCCTAACACATCTGCTGCAAGAAAAATTGTGAGTGTAGGTTCAAAACTCTTCGAGATCTGGCCAGGAAAAGAAAATTTGGACGAAGGGAGATAACTCACACAAATATACGAGGATTTTGCCGAAATGAAATCATGACTCCCGCGAATATGGGCGGATCATGCCAAAACAAAATCATGACACTTCGGCTATACGTACCACATCTTTTGAAAAAAAAATTTGTGAGTGTGGGTTCAAAACTCTTCGAGATTTGGATCATGACTCCCGCGAATATGGGCAGATCATGCCATAACAAAATCCTTACATTTCGGCTATATGTACCACATCTTTTGACAAAAAATTTTGTGAGTGTGGGTTCAAAACTCTTCGAGATTTGGATCATGACTCCCGCGAATATGGGCAGATCATGCCATAACAAAATCCTTACATTTCGGCTATATGTACCACATCTTTTGACAAAAAATTTTGTGAGTGTGGGTTCAAAACTCTTCGAGATTTGGCCTAGACAAGACAATTTTGACGAATTTTAATCTTTCAAGGGAGATAACTCTGGCGAATATGGGCAGATCGTGCCGAAGTGAAATCATGACACTTCACCTATACATAACACATCTTCTGAAAAAAAATTGCGAGTGTAGGTTCAAAACTCTTCAAGATCTGTCCCAGACAAGAAAATTTTGATGAATTTTAAGCTTTCACAGGCGATAACTCTAGCGAATATTGGAGGATTTTGCCGAATCGAAATCATGCCACTTCGTCTATAGACAGGGTCTGAAATAAGGAGAGTCAATTTGATCTGACAAAAGAGCGGAAGTTGAGTAACCTGACGGGGGGTCTGGGGGTCCTCCCCCGGAAAATTTTAAAATCTAGATGCTCTCAGAGGCCATCTCCTGCATTTCTGGAGAAAATGCTGGAAATGTCAATTTCCCTTTCTCCGAGATCTAACAATACTCACCATTCTGTTACTTCTGATATACAGCTGGCCTTGACAGCGGCTCTAGGATTATAGACTTAGAAAGCTTTACCGACTCCTGGGAACTGGGTACTCGGCTCCCAACTGCCGAGTACCCATTTACCATAGAGCTCATATTGTTTGCATAGCCACCAAACAAGAGAAAACTATGGCTTGCCTCCGTGGGGCTGGGAGGCTGGGTCCGTAACAGAATGGTGAGTATTGTTAGATCTCGGAGAAAGGGAAATTGACATTTCCTGCATTCTCCTTCGATCAATACTCACCATTCTGTTACTTCTGATATACACCAGATTTGTCCGAGGACAGGATGCGTACCAGGCATGGGGAGAAACTGCCCCCAACCTTTGGTAGCAGGGACGACACCAGCGTGGGCAGAACGCTATGCAGAAAACCCTGCATAGCCGGACCAAACCACGCCGGCGGTGCCATCTCCGCCACCTCCAGCTGGGGACGTGGAGCACCCCCACCGGCCGAACCGGGCGCTCCACGATTTCCTCTCGGACCGCCTGACCCCGCGTCAGACCCAGCCAAGTCCTTCTGGGCAAGGAACGTAACCATCGTTTCGACAGACCACACTGCACAAACATTACACCTATGATCTATATTACACAGGGCACACCTAAAACAGACATGGTCCTTGAACATTACACGGACAAACTTATGGCAGTCGTCACATGATGGCGGGGCTGGCTTGGCATATAAAATAAGCACAAACCTACAATAAACAAGCGGAACGAGACCCGGATGGAAGGCAGACAATTAATTTTCAAATATTTTGACTCATAAATTAACCGTAACCTCCACGCACCCCACCCCGCCACGTTACAACAACGATCGCATTGATTATGACGACAAGTACGCGACGGGCACAACACACCCATAATAGATCCTCCAAGATGTGTAACGGCTCCAGGAATCATATCGCATAGCATTCAGGGTATATTTACTAATCAATATAAATTATACTCCTAACGAAAGCAGCACGATATGTGAAGAAAACAACAAAATGTATAACAAACTGCTGTCTCACACGGTAAAACCGCAGACCACACATCTACTCAAGAATTTTGAAACCACCGATCATTGCAAACCGATCGTGATCGCACGTAAACTTGATCATTCTAAAGTTTCCGGTACCATTTTTAGTACGCAGCACCCAGAATAAGATGCGCGAATTAATGAAAAAAAATTTCTTCACATAAACATCCGAGCGACCGGGTGTGACGTCACCCGCTCGGATTCTACGGAGAACGACGTCAGCCGATATTCGTGTTAGAAATACCGTAGCAAACACCTATTTTCATATCTGCCGATCGCCTGTTGGGGTTAAAGAAGGCGATCGTCTGGCATATATCGTTGTTAGCACACGTCCCAGATTCTATGGGGTCAGAAATCGGAACATGCGACACAACGAAATTTAGAGACCTAAGTCTTTTAACTATGGATAATAAAGAACAATACAACCTGGTTGTCTTGGGCGGTATCCTCCATAGTCCTTAGTTAATCCTTTCAGAACACACAAACTATCACTGATTAAAGACTTAGATTATTTAAAACACTAAAATCCTTAATGCAAAAAGCATGTAACGCTCTTGTTGCTATGCAAACAAGAATGAGCTCTATGGTAAACGGGTACTCGGCAGTTGGGAGCCGAGTACCCGGTTCCCAGGAGTCGGTAAAGCTTTCTAAGTCTATAATCCTAGAGCCGCTGTCAAGGCCAGCTGTATATCAGAAGTAACAGAATGGTGAGTATTGATCGAAGGAGAAATATAGGTTTTCGGTTGGCTATGAAATTGTTCTATTTTTACCCATTTTGTCCTGAAAAAGTCAAATAGACTAAGACATTTTCGGGAGAAAAAGCATAAAGATAGAACAATTTCATAGTCAACTGTAGGACCCAGAAAATGAACTTAACCACTTATAGTCGGTCCTCCATTTAGAAAGGGTTGCCCCTTTGGGGACTTTTCGCTCAGATGCCATTTTAGCAACACATCAACTGCTGTCACAGTCATGTACAATTAAATGTAAAAAAATTTTCACTTTAGAACACATTAGTCAAAGAAGGCTTGTGATAGTTTTCCTGATAAATGTTCACTTGCAGGTCAAGAGATTATTTTTTAGATTTTCCATTGAAATGGCTTATTCAGTAACTGAGACAGTCATTCCCGTGGTAAATTTTCAAAAATAATCTCTTGACCTGCAAATGGCCATTAACTATTTTTAATTAAATTTTTTAGGCAAATTTGATCATTAAATGGTTAATTGTTGAACGCGAATATAATGGTAACGCTCGTGTTGTCAAGTGTCTTCTACAGTGCGATTATTTATGAACTTGCTTTCTTCACTTCTATTATGAGAAAACTCGCCCGCTATTTCATTGGTTTTCTATATACAGCTACCAAGGAAATCGCGAGGAAGAATTAGCTTCTTCAGTATCGAAGGCGTGAAAGAACGCGTCTCAAACTTCTGTGAAAATCTCTCACGTAATGTCATTGGATTTTCTAGATATAATTATGTCCAACAACCAATGAAATTGTGAGACCAAATTCTCTTCTCATGACAGGTGTGTAAGAACACATCACTAACTCGTGCGCAGTGGCCGATTTTGTAGATCCGCCATTGCTAATTTTGCATCGACTCGATCATTTTCAGACTAGCGAAATGACAAGATTTTGAGTGGTATCATTTATCAGATGTTCTATGCAATTTTATCTGTCATTTATTCGCCGTATGACTTAATTTTCAAGTCACTCACGGTCTATATCCCTCATTAGAAATCAGAAAATTCACCAGTATAAAAGGTTTACACTATTCCCGGGACAATTAGCTATTGTAAGACCACCCTCTAGGATGAATTTGCCGGTATGACGCGTTTTGACAGATCACGAATACTGGTAACCAAGGTGAATATCATTTTCACTTAGAAATGTGCAAATGACGCACAAACGCGCGCTCGATCGATCTATCGTATTTGAGTGCGATACCAACATTGTTCACTTGTTCTCTTTTTCCAAAATTTGCAAATTTTCCCCAAAATTCATGTTCAGTAAGAAATTTTTACCCATCCAGATTTGATCGGACATGACCGATGTCCGACCGTTATTTCATACCCTGTATAGATAGGTAATATATCTGCTGAAAAAAATTTGAGTGTAGGTTCAAAACTCTTCGAGATCTGCTCCAGACAAGAATCAGACGGACAGACGCACGGATGGACGGACAGCGAGCGCCATCACATAATACCTTCATAATACATAGCCCTTCCTCCCAAGTGCATAACACTTTGCACGGGCGTATAAAAAGGAAAGTAACCGACAAGCGAGTAACGAAAGGCCCATCAGCCTAACCTCCATCTGCTGCAAGGTAATGGAATCAATTGTAAGGGATAATATAGTAGAGCATATGACGGCTAGCAACCTATTTTCACAACAGCAGCATGGTTTCATTAAAGAGAGGTTTTGTGTTACCCAACTCCTACCGACTAGTCGGATGAATATGCTAGATCATCATAGTCCTGTAGATGCTATTTACTTCGATTTTCAAAAGGCCTTTGACACGTTCCTAAACACCAGACTACATACCAAACTAAATAGCTATGGAATAACTGCAGTAGTGACATTGTGGGTAAGGCCTTCCTCCCAAACTGAAAGCAAAGAGCGTGTGTTAATGGTACCTACTCTGGATGGTCAGACGTCGTCAGTGGAGTACCTCAAGCAGTGTACTCGGCCCGATACTTTTCTTAATTTTCATCAACGACCTACCTGATATGGTGCCTAGTTTTGCTAAACTGTTTGCGGACGATACCAAACTTTATCGTGCAGTACTATCCACCACAGACTCAGAGCTTCCACTAGTGGAAGTTTGGGAGTCCTATACTCCCAAAGTTCATGTTTGGACTCCCAAATAACATACTACGGAAGTCCTGGACTTCCTATTTTTTGTCCCTGTCACCTCTAAAAACAATTATTTAAACCAAATTACATGTATTTGAACCATTTCAGACTTTCAATTTTCTTGCTTGGACTCCCATTGGAAGTCTGGGACTTCTTGTGTTTAGAAATTAGTGGAAGCCCCGCACAGACTGCATGTCCCTACAGAAAGACATTGACGCACTAGAATCATGGTCCAGACTGGTTAATGAAATTCCACCCCCAGAAATGTCGAATCCTGATACTAGGAACTGGTCATCCGAGAATTCACCTATAGAATGACAGGGTCAGATGGGCAAAGTATCGCACTGGAGGAGATCAATGTTATAAAGAACTTGGGTGTCTATATGGACAGCAATCTCAACTTCCACTGTCCACCAGGGCTTCCACTATTGGAAGTCCGGGAGTCATATACTCCCAAAGTTCATGTTTGGACTCCCCAAAAACATACAAAGGATGTCCTGGACTTTTTCGGCCTTGACATCTCTAAAAACAATGTTTTAAACCAAATTACACGTATTTGAACCATTTTAGACTTCCATGTTTCTTGCTTTTGACTCCCAATAGCATTACCCATAAAGTCCCGGACTTCCTGTGTTTAGAAATTAGTGGAAGCCCTGCTGTCCACAAGCATGTCGAATTCTGTAATGAAATGAGCACGGTGGGGATTATCCTGCCAGTCTGCTTTATTTCTTTCTAATGTATAACAATTTGAATTTCCACGATACACCAGTGTTAATTATGAAAAATACCCCTGTAAATATCTGTAAATAATGGTCTATAACTTCAATAACATCACCTCGCAGTCTCCTGTATTTCAATGTTGCCAGCTGGAGTTTCCTCAGTCTCTCTGGGTAGCTTAAGTGTTTCAGCGTTGGCACACACTTAGTGGCTCTCCTATAAGCATTCTCTAAAGCCTAAATGTCACCAATCCTGTATGACATCATCACAATCACTTTTCCCATAATACCCTAGGAGCGACACCATTTTTGGAGGGGGTAATTTAACATTACAAGCAATGGGCTGCGAAACCTATTTACATTTTCTTTACTATCTTGTAAAATTCATTTGTGATATTATGTTTTCTGATACTAGGCAGAGTTTTTACAGATTTTCAGATACAGGATTTTATGGTTTGAGCTTCATGGAAAATGTAAACAATGCATTAAGTATAGGCAATGCTCTTTAGCATGTAGGAAAGTTGCTCCAACTTTAATGGCAGCTGATCACAAAATGCCCGGATGTGCGAAACTATGGTCGAGTTTAGGTGAAAACTCTCGTAGCTACTCTAGGATAGATGAGCATATTACCTGTTACCCCAGTGGCGTAAATGATCACATGTTTAAATTATATGGATTTCAATGCAAACACGTGACTACTCAACTTACCCGTGCTAATAGGTGGGTAGTCTCGACTAGCTACTAGAGTATGCACCCCCGCTGTTTAGACGCTACTCTCGTAACTCGAGTAGCTACCCTACTAGCCAGGGGCGTAAACTCGGCCCCCAAATGCAAAAACTGAAAAAGGATATGATACGTGTCCAAATATTTGGCTGTTGGAACAATAGCTTTTCAAAAATGGGATGTAGGACTATTGGATTGTCGGAATATTTGGGCGTCGGAATAATGGGCTATCGGTACCTTGGCCTGTTTGAAAAGTGAGGCGACCACAATATCATTACCACGAAAATACAACAAGTGATGACGATGTCGGTCACGCTATATTGTTAAATAGATTATTTTGAGCATACACTGCTTTCCCGGTTTTTCAGTAGCTTGACCGGCAATTGGTGCACACTTCTGTTTCTTTGGTTTGCCCATATTGAGTTCAGAAATGGATTTTCATGATTTTGATGGACGCTGACATTTTTTCTTCTTGTTCTTGTTATCTAAATTCCGCCTCTCGGAGTGGAATGAACCGGTCCAACGAATCACCCATAACGACCCATAACAAGATTCAAGATTCAAGATTATTTATTCAATATTTCCAAAATAAACGAATTCACAAATCATACCAGGTTGTCCGCCTAAGGCAGTGCCTATTGTTATGGCGGACACCTTACACGCAATGACTCTGGATTGGCTGAGTATTTTAGAAAAAATTTGACTGAAAGTTGCTTGTGGCTTAGCCACCGACAACGTTCGGTCAAATTGTTTTAGAGGTACTCAGCATACCCTGAGTTAGGCTCCATGGAAAATGTAGACTGCAGAGGCTTGGCAGCGAGACAGTTAACTATATGTATATATAGGACTATAACATGTTAACCGTATGTATTCAGTATTCTCATGTCTTATACTGTTGTTGTTATATGTTATATGTTATATGTTATATGTAGGGGTCCACCGCCACATAGGCTCTGCCTTTGGTGGACTACCTGTTGTGAAACTGTAAATGTATATTCTATATCAAAATAAATAATCTTGAACTTGAACTTGAACTTGAACTTGATATACAGGTATATATAAATTAGACAAGACAGTACTTACACAAACAATTATAAATTCAGACATTACATTTACTACTTCCTTATTAACCCTTTGGCCCTTGATCCACATAAACAGTTTAAATTTCAAAGAAGAAATATGTCAATTCGCGGGTCAAGAGGAGACCACCCATCCCCACCCACCCCCAGCACCCTCCCAACCCCCCCCCCCCCCCCACCCACTCCACCCCCCACCCCCACAGTTCACCACCGGTTCAATTATCTTGTCAGTCATTACAGTGGAAAGAAAAACTCCTGGAGTGGGCCTCTCTCAGTCCGCGAACCAACATATAATACTGTAACAGGGTGTGTGTAAGAGTTAGTCACTTGGGTTATTATTATTATTATTATTATTATTATTATTATTATTATTATTATTATTATTATTATTATTATTATTATTATTATTATTATTATTATTATTTAGCGATACATATGGGTAGTAAATAAGGACAAGACAGTTACGTAACAGACAAGCACAGAACATAGTCAAGTTCAATAATATACATGGATGTCTATGATTATAGATACAACAATAAACATATATATTTTTGGGGGGAGGGTACTTTTACTTATAGTGATGATATACTGTTTACAGGTTGCTGGCTAATGGGGAGCATCCTTGGACAAGGGAAGAGGGATGGAGGGGATGGGTGCTCATTCTCCTGCTCGTTCTGTAGTTTGTTACTATGGTAATTGAAATTATTATTGGATATAATAGCAAGTGGAGTCATCTAGTCTTAATTCTAGTAGTAGTAGTAGTAGTAGTAGTAGTAGTAGTAGTAGTAGTAGTAGTAGTAGTAGTAGTAGTAGTAGTAGTAGTAGTAGTAGTAGTAGTAGTAGTAGTAGTAGTAGTAGTTGTAGTAATAACAAACCATAACGACCCATAACGACCCATAACGAACCCATAACGACCCATAACGAACCCATAGCGACCCATAACGACCCATAACGAACCCATAACGACCCATAACGAACCCATAACGTCCCCATAACGACATATGAAAACTTACTTAGAACTACAGATTCGTTAATAGGTACACAAAAACTTGTGACGTCATGCATTTTTGTGTAGTATATGTAAATATTTATAAACGTCACACACACACACACACACACACACACACACACACACACACACACACACACACACACACACACACACACACACACACACACACACACACACACACACACACACACACACACACACACACACACACACACACACACACACACACACACACACACACACACACACACACACACACACACACACACACACACACACACACACACACACACACACACACACACACACACACACACACACACACACACACACACACACACACACACACACACACACACACACACACACACACACACACACACACACACACACACACACACACACACACACACACACACACACACACACACACACACACACACACACACACACACACACACACACACACACACACACACACACACACACACACACACACACACACACACACACACACACACACACACACACACACACACACACACACACACACACACACACACACACACACACACACACACACACACACACACACACACACACACACACACACACACACACACACACACACACACACACACACACACACACACACACACACACACACACACACACACACACACACACACACACACACACACACACACACACACACACACACACACACACACACACACACACACACACACACACACACACACACACACACACACACACACACACCAATCATCACAATGATAGACCCGTGTTCATTTTATTGCCCCCACCCCCACGCACCCTGAAAATTATATATGGTTGAACACTTCCCGATCATGATTGAAAAGTATAAATCATATTTTTCAATGTTCCCGTTAAGCCTATATCTGATTATAATTAATTACCATAGCTGTCCTCAGGATCGGCTGCAGAAGGTCAACTGCCGGGGGGGGGGGGGGGGGGGGGCACGGGGGTGAGGGGGGGGGGGGCATGTGGGTGGTATATCCTGTTTGGCGCTTGCAATGAAATATTGGCACAGGCTGCGTGCACTAGATGATACTTCCATAGTCCGCAAAGCGTATTGTGAATCCTATTCTAATATATCGAGTAATTGTAATTGGCCTTTCTTCATCAGCGAACTGTGTACCTATTTTGGTTTCGACTATACGTGGGATAACACGGTTGTTGGTCACACGGAGTCTGATGCTAAGAAATTAAAACTGTTAATGCAGTCCAAATATGTAGACGTTTGGAAAGATAACCTTCTAAACATAAATGCTAAATTACGCACTTATGGATTGTTTAAGTTTGACTTTGCGATTGAAAACTATCTGATTAATTCTCGAAATCTCTTAATACGTAAGGATTTCACGAAACTTAGAGTTAGTGCACACAGCCTGGCGATTGAACTCGGAAGACACCAAAAGGTACCACTTAATTGAACGCAGGATATGCAAGATGTGCGTATCCGAGTGTATTGAAGACGAGAAGTACTTTATCTAGCATTGTTCTGCTTATGATTATGAAAGACAGAACCTCTTCAATGAACTCGGCTCCTTTTGCGACTTCCCATCATTAATTGATGATGAGAAGTTCGTGTTCCTCATGTCATGCAATAACGGCGATACAGAAATCTCTGAACTGGTTTTACCATTTGTCCATGCAAGTGTGTTAAAACAACATTCTACAACTATTGATCCCATGCATTCGGATAGGCCTCTGTGACCATGACTTAATACATTGTATCTCTCCACCTATCCTGCTGTTTTGTAGATATGCTGACTGTTATATTGTGTATATATTGTTAATGCGTGTGTATTTTATGTTTTTTATTGTATATATTGTAAGTGCTGTATGCAGACACCATACTGTATGGTTTTTACGCAATAAATTGAATTGAATTGAATTGGTACGCAAACAAACACCTGGACCAACGCACACACACACGTACGTACGAACTCACGCTCGCACACATTTACTTCCGCACGTCCGCACATACATAAATACGCACGCACGCACGCACGCACGCACGCACGCACGCACGCACGCACGCACGCACGCACGCACGCACGCACGCACGCACGCACGCACGCACGCACGCACGCACGCACGCACGCACGCACGCACGCACGCACGCACGCACGCACGCACGCACGCACGCACGCACGCACGCACGCACGCACGCACGCACGCACGCACGCACGCACGCACGCACGCACGCACGCACGCACGCACGGCTTGATTATCGAGGCAGTCATTCCAGTGGTAAATGTTCAAAAGCAGTCTTTCTTGTCCTGCAAATGGGCATTCCCTAAGGCGACGCCGTTTTGGCCAGCTTGCCCATTAAAGTGTTACACGCGCAGAAAGGGTGCTAACTTCATTAATTAATTAATTTATTTAATGTTATTCGGATATTTTTCTTCGGATCTTCACCTTGATATCAGTTCCAACGAATCTACTATTACGTGATTCTATAAAGTATTTGTCAGCGAATAGGAATATGATTTTATAATAGGGGCCTATTACTGTTTGGAATTGCACTTAACGGTGTGAATTACAATTGTTAAAAGGGATTAACTCCAATTAAATCATTCCGTCATGATTGCCTAACACGTGTGCTCACACATTTGTATTGAAATCCTTTATGTGCCTATCTATTTTCGCACCTTATAAAATCAGCTGTCGTAGGCCTACCCGCTGACCGTTGATCTGTCGGCAAATGAAACAAGCCTTCAGCGTCGTTCCACACGTTTGTATTGAAACCATTTATGTGGCCGGCCGTTTTTGCACCTTGGAAAACTGAATTAACCAAAAGTGAAATCAGGTATTGTACCCATTAATCACTGATCCGCAGATCGTCAATCAGTTGCAACAACCTTCAATTAATATTAATACAATGCTTTTTCACGCATCCAGGTTGATATTGTTTATCAATACTAATTATATAGAAGCCACAAAATATACTCAAACTAATATAGGCCTATATATACGCTAATATTAAAATCTTTTTTCAAAGTTCACCTGTGACCAACAATTTTCGTGAGGTGGCTAAATACCGTTAGACAGGTTTTTTGACATAGAATGTTACTTATTTCTGTTATATACACCTGTGCAGAAGTTAAGCCCACCCTATTTTTACGCACATGCGAGGGTATATTCATGTGCTATGAAGAAAGCAATAGCATAAACATTTATGTACCCATCCATCTTAGTGCAAGAGGTAATAATGCAACTAGAGGAATGCTGATTATGATGGTGGGGAAACACTGTATGTTTTTGTTTGAACTTGAAAACGAGGCCTGAATATGGTTACGTTGACACAACTGACAACTATTGCCCTACAGTTGACACGCGTGGCTAGATTGTCATTAATGGTGTCTGAAAACGAAGTTTAACATCTGTGCACGAGTTTGAGACTGTCATTATTAATACCTGGTATATCCACCTTGTGCCTGGATGACGGCCTGGACACGACGTCTCATGCTGGTCACCAACCGACTGATACGCCATTGTGGTATTCGTTGCCATTCAAGATGGAGTGCGTCTGTTAATTCCTGTAGGTTCTGCACAGGAGGATCCCTCCTTCTCACCATGTTTCCCAGAATGTCCCAGATATGCTCAATAGGGTTCATGTCAGTGCTCCTTGCTGGCCATGGTAGGGTTTCGATGGCATTCTGGTGGAGGTATTCATGCACAGCTCTAGCACGATGTGGTCGGGCGTTGTCATCCATGAATATAGGGTGGGTTCCAGGTGCATGATTTACAAAATGAGGGACCACAACTCTATCTAGTATGGAATCTTGATATCTTTGTCCATTTAGTGTTCCAGGTACAGTCAACAGATCCAGCTTACAATCTAATTAGATGCACCCCATATCATAACGGAACCTCCACCAAATGGAACTTCTTCCATGATGTTACGTTGGTCGTACGCCGTGCGTCTGGACCTCCATACACGAGTTCGACCATCTGTGGCATGAAGCAGGAACCGACTTTCATCGGACCAGTGTACCCGTCTCCAGGATCTCATGTTCCAGTGTCTTCTTTCGTTGCACCACCTCAGACGCTCCTCTTTGTGGTGTGCAGTGAGGAGAGGACGTCTGACAGGTCTCCTAGCTTTCATGCCAGCAGCATACAGTCTCCTTTTGACGGTAGACATTGACACTCTATTGCGCGTTTCCCATTGCTGGCTGAGCACTCTGCTGTTGGTGAATGGAGATCTCCTAACAAGGCGTACTAGGGCTCGATCATCACGGGCAGTAGTCTTCTTCGGTCTTCCAGATCTAGGCCTGTCCTTCACCTCGTTAGTTTGCCCATGTTTTGCAATCAAACGACTGATTACAGTATGGTTAATGTTCAGCTGTCTGCCAATCTCTCTGCATGACATACCAGTGGTATGCATGCCTATGATTTGCCATTTCACACGATCACTTAACCTTCGTCTTGCCATAGCGGTTCACAATCAAGAGCTAATTCTCTCTGTACAAATAAACCACGGTCATGAACACAAAATTCCTAATCTTGTCGCCTAAATCTGTATGTAATGTTCTACACCTCAAACTGGACTTTTACATAACTGAACACGTGTGCTGTTTCCCGCCACGCACGGACATCAAGCGGCGTGAAGTCATGCATGCATGTGCATTTCGTACTTGGAATTATGTCAGCTAACGCGGGGACAAAAAGTATGGCAGCCTAGTTGTACCATCATGTTTCTACGTTCTATTGTTTTTGCTGGTGCTTAACTTTTGCACAGGTGTATAGTTCTATAGTCGTGATATATACGGGTCTGTTTTTGTCGCGTGATATCGCAGGCCTAGTCAATTTTCTGAGTTTTAGCTATGTTTGATTGCTCCTTGATGTTATTCACTAGCTAACATGGAATATGTAAGTATTATTATTATTATTATTATTATTATTATTATTATTATTATTATTATTATTATTATTATTATACATAGTAAAATCGCAAAATTTGAGCTTATATCGCCCAGGTCAGTTTTGGTTCGCACACAGGGTAATATCGCGCACGTCCATGTATGTTGTTGAATATTTTGAAACTGTTTTGACTGGGCGCTCTTACTGCCCCAGGCAGCAACAGCGTTCTGTCAGATTAGTTTCAAAATATTCAACCGCTTACCTGTGTAGTTTTCTCGAAATTGATAGTCACGGTGTTCCTAAGTGCAAAAACAGTTACAAGTAATTACATTAAAGCAACTAATGTTGAATTTGAAATTCCTGCAGTCTCACCAAGGGCTGGTAGCAAACCGGGCCAGGTTAGACGTCCAAGGGCTGAAAAAAACAGACCACCAGCCATTCCAGTGGTAAATTTCCAAAAATACTATTCTCTTGGCCTGCAAATGGACGCTGGCTAATAATAAAAAAAAGGTATTTCCTTGGCCTGCAAACAATATGATTTTATTGAAAAATCTTGGCAATTAATTGGTTAATTGATATGAGCTGCAACCTGGGCGCTTTGAGGCGCTGTTGACATAAGAAGGGTTACATTTCTCAAGACCATGGCAGAAGTCGTTTTGAATGAGTATTGAGTATTAATTTATGGTTAAAGCTGCTTGCATGTGTACATACGTGCGTGGGCTCTACCTCTCCCGCTTCATCTCCCTCTCATCCCCGACCCCTCCCCCCCCCTCCCTCCCGACCCCTCTCCCTCTCCCTCTCTCTCTCTCTCTCTCTCTCTCTCTCTCTCTCTCTCTCTCTCTCTCTCTCTCTCTCTCTCTCTCTCTCTCTAACGTAAGAGCATTATAATATAATTGTGCTAAACTCATGCTATAATACACTTTATATTCACTATTTTGCTCTAGATGTACTACTTGTCATTGTGCTATAATTTACCACTGTTTTTGTATTTTGCATTCATGGTTTTATTGATTTGTTATTCATTAAAATATGAATAGCCATTAAAATTCTTTCTTGTTTATTTATATCCACGCATGCATCATCATAGTTATGCTGATACGTCACAGACAGACTGTATTGTATCAATAACGGGCATACGCACGTACGCGAATAGTATGGACTAGTACGCATTATGCATACACGTACACTTGACACAGTTTCCCAACTATACACCTGTGCAAAAGTTAAGCACCCCCCTATTTTTACGCACATGCGAGGGTATATTCATGTGCTATGAAGAAAGCAATAGCATGAACATTTATGTACCAATCCATCTTAGTGCAAGGGGTAATAATGCAACTAGAGGAATGCTGATTATGATGGTGGGGAAACACTGTATGTTTTTGTTTGAACTTGAAAACGAGGCCTGAATATGGTTACGTTGACACAACTGACAACTATTGCCCTACAGTTGACACACGTGGCTAGATTGTCATTAATGGTGTCTGAAAACGAAGTTTAACATCTGTGCACGAGTTTGAGACTGTCATTATTAATACCGGGTATATCCACCTTGTGCCTGTATGACGGCCTGGACACGACGTCTCATGCTGGTCACCAACCGACTGATACGCCATTGTGGTGTTCGTTGCCATTCAAGATGGAGTGTGTCTGTTAATTCCTGTAGGTTCTGCACAGGAGGATCCCTCCTTCTCACCATGTTTCCCAGAATGTCCCAGATATGCTCAATAGGGTTCATGTCAGGGCTCCTTGCTGGCCATGGTAGGGTTTCGATGGCATTCTGGCGGAGGTATTCATGCACAGCTCTAGCACGATGTGGTCGGGCGTTGTCATCCATGAATATAGGGTGGGTTCCAGGTGCATGATTTACAAAATGAGGGACCACAACTCTATCTAGTATGGAATCTTGATATCTTTGTCCATTTAGTGTTCCAGGTACAGTCAACAGATTCAGCTTACAATCAAATGAGATGCACCCCCATATCATAACGGAACCTCCACCAAATGGAACTTCTTCCATGATGTTACGTTGGTCGTACGCGTGCGTCTGGACCTCCATACACGAGTTCGACCATCTGTGGCATGAAGCAGGAACCGACTTTCATCGGACCAGTGTACCCGTCTCCAGGATCTCATGTTCCAGTGTCTTCTTTCGTTGCACCACCTCAGACGCTCCTCTTTGTGGTGTGCAGTGAGGAGAGGACGTCTGACAAGTCTCCTAGCTTTCATGCCAGCAGCATACAGTCTCCTTTTGACGGTAGACATTGACACTCTATTGCGCGTTTCCCATTGCTGGCTGAGCACTCTGCTGTTGGTGAATGGAGATCTCCTAACAAGGCGTACTAGGGCTCGATCATCACGGGCAGTAGTCTTCTTCGGTCTTCCAGATCTAGGCCTGTCCTTCACCTCGTTAGTTTGCCCATGTTTTGCAATCAAACGACTGATTACAGTATGGTTAATGTTCAGCTGTCTGCCAATCTCTCTGCATGACATACCAGTGGTATGCATGCCTATGATTTGCCATTTCACACGATCACTTAACCTTCGTCTTGCCATAGCGGTTCACAATCAAGAGCTAATTCTCTCTGTACAAATAAACCACGGTCATGAACACAAAATTCCTAATCTTGTCGCCTAAATCTGTATGTAATGTTCTACACCTCAAACTGGACTTTTACATAACTGAACACGTGTGCTGTTTCCCGCCACGCACGGACATCAAGCGGCGTGAAGTCATGCATGCATGTGCATTTCGTACTTGGAATTATGTCAGCTAACGCGGGGACAAAAAGTATGGCAGCCTAGTTGTACCATCATGTTTCTACGTTCTATTGTTTTTGCTGGTGCTTAACTTTTGCACAGGTGTATATAACAAGAGCATTCAGAGACCGCAAACACATGCACTGACAATTGTAGGCTACCGGTATATGTTTCATGTCCCTGAAAAAGACTAGTGATCTGCATTCTAGAGTCCGATCTGCATTCTGGTGTCCACACTTTCCCACATGTTCACTTTCTCTGAACGATCTACAAACGCCTGGCGACATATCTAAAGAAAATGTATTCATAAAATGAGTCGCTATGGGTCGTAAAGTCGTTATGGGTACATTATGGGTTCGTTATGGGTCGTTATGGGTTGTTATGGGTCGTTATGTGTTGTTATGGGTGGTTATGGGTGATTCGTCGGTCCCGAATGAACACATCAGCAGCATCTGCAACTAAGCCAACAGGGCACTCGGTTTCCTAAGGAGAAATCTCAATATAGCATCAACAAGCAGCAAAACAAAAGGCTACAACACTCTAGTCCGACCCACTCTAGTTCAAGTTCAAAGTTCAAGTTCAAGGTTGCTTTATTTCACCCATTTTGCATGGAGTAATTATAGCATGTTCAAGGATAATTACCCCTTTCAAATTAAGTCGCAGCTTAACAGATTCTTAATAATTCAAGAAATAATCTGTTGGGTATTTTGAAACAGGTTTGACTGGAAGCTGTTGCTGCCGTAGGCAGCAATGGCTTCTGGTCAGGTAAATTGCAAAAATATTCATACTACTAAAATAACATACTATTTTAGTGCTGAAAGAATTAATGTCTTAGATACCAAACGTCCCACATATGCTTCTGTGAAACGTAACGTCATATGCCTGTATATTGAACAGCGTTTGTCGATGTGTTTGTATCATTATGTACTCTGTATTAGTGTTGGGAATTGCTACTATTTTTGTGATCGATGATTGGCTTTATATACTAACCAATGATCTATTAACGATTGATGATAATAGGTTCTCATTTTTACCCATTTTGAACGAAATAATCATAGCATGTTCAAGGATAATTACCCCCTTCAAATCAAGTCGCAGGTATGACAGATTCTTAATAATTTAAGAAATGATCTTTTGGGTATTTTGAAGCTGATTTGAATGGAAGCTGTTGCTGCCGTAGGTGGCAACGGCTGCCAGTCGGGCATGTTTCAAAATATTCAACATGTTATTAGTATGGTTGCTTTGAAATTAACATACTATTTCAGTGCTGAAAGAATTAATGTCTATTTCAGTGCTGAAAGAATTAATGTCTTAGACACCAAACGTCCCACATATGCCTCTGTGAAAGCTAAACTTCTCCTACTTTGGAGTTTGTAAGTGTGTTAGAATTAATCTGTATGCATGGTGTAATCTGCTGGTATACTATGAAGCCTGAATTAACAGAACCTCAACCATGGCAGCAGGTCTCAATCAAGCTAGTATCAATGTTTTTCTTTTATCTGTGTCTTCCTAAAAACTTAACAATATTCTTCATGACTGCATTCCAATTGCTAGTTTATGCCTGACCTGTTGATGCCACCAAATACTTTTAATAACTCAACCACAATTCTTATTTATTGCTATTTGAGATTTGACCCATCTCATCCAGTATATCTACTGGTTAGATGGTGTTATATACAATTAAATCACGATAATGACCAATATTACAGCCAAATAGAGAAATCTATTCAGTCCTCCAAATTACCCCCAATAACCTCCCTCGCTTCAGTAGTTCCCTTGCCTTATTTCCTCCCTGTCCATATTTCCACTAACCTGACCCATGCCCGCTAAATTCCCTTGCTCATCCTGTAGGAAACCTGTTAAGAATAATCAGAGAGCACTGCTATGTGACTTATGTAGCACATGGATTCATCTAAGTTGCTCCAAATTAACAACATCTTACTATCGCAACCTCGAAGCTGACGACTCCTTCTGGTGGTGTACCAACTGCAACAAGTCGCTTTTCCCTTACAATCACAATACAGAGTTCACACTGGCAGTTCTAAATCCATACTATAACCCTACTACCACTGAGGCTACTGACGACCAAAAACCCACTCTAAACCCATTCGAATTAAACCTATCCCAATTTAACCATGCTGGCACTAGAAATGATCTAAATATATCTGCACAAACCTGTGAATACATTCTCCCAAAAACATTCAATGACAACCTACTAGGAAACAAAGAACACATAGCCTTCTCACTTCTATTTATCAACATGCAATCTCTCATGGGGAACATCGACACGTTGCATCGTCTTCTAGATATGAGTGCACATGAATTTGGAATTATTGGAATTACAGAGACATTTATACATGCAAATTCACTGACTAACATTATCAATATAAAGAACTACACATCTGTTGAAAAGCACAAAACCACGGGCAGGAGAGGTGGTGTAGGCATGTATGTTAAAGAAAATATCAAATTCATTGAGCGAGATGACCTTTCTAATATTGAAGAACATATTCAAACAATGTTTATCAAAATTCAAACACCGAAAGGAAAGAACAAAATTGTATGTACAATTTATAAATCTCCTAAAGGCGATAAGAAACGTCTTATTGAACTATTAGGAAAAACTTTGGAAACTATTCAAAAGGAAAACAACACTGTCTACCTCATGGGTGACCACAATATTGACTTGATGAGACAAACTTGCTTTCATACACAAAACTTTATAAACTTACTAAATGCTCATTCATTCTACCCAACCATTACAAAACCGACTAGAATACTTGATGTTTCAGCCACAATTATTGATAATATTTTCAGCAAAAACATTAATTTCAGTAATAAATCAGAGGTAGGAATTCTCGGTACTGACACATCAGACCACCTACCGATTTTTCTTCTCGAAAGACAGCTGACCTGCATAAAGCCATTCAAATCTGAAAAAATTAAATGCAGAGAAATAAATCAGGTCAATATTGAACAATTTAAAAAACACATGTCTGACATACAGTGCTGCGAAAATGCCTACACCAAGTTCCACGAAATTTGCACGCACATCTTCGAAAACAGCTTTCCCATGAAAGAAAAGAAGAAATTTAACCACAACCCGACTAAACCACGGATAACAACTGGACTGATAGCTGCCTGTCATAAAAAAACAAACTTTATTTGACCTTTATCAAATGTCAAACAAAGCATAATGAACTGAAATTCAAGAAATACAGAAACAAGTTGGACCAAATAATCAAAACAGCAAAAAAACCTTACTACCATAACAAATTTGAACTATGCAAGAATGACATAAATGAAACATGGAAAATAATTAAATCACTTTTGAATAAAAATAACAGCAAGGCGCAACAAACACAATTTCTTTATAATAAAAAGATAATAACCGATGATTTAGAAATTGCAACAGGATTCAATGACTATTTTGTTAATATAGGTCCAACACTTTCAGATAAAATCAAATCAACATCCTCTAATAAATATAGTGATTATCTCACAGGCGACTATCAATCCTCCTTTTTCGCTGACCCGGTCACAAATGAAGAAATTTTCAGCATTCTTAACAAACTAAACCCTGCAAAAAGTGTGGGCTTGGATGGTTTCAAGTGGAGTATTTTCAAACACTAGCTAGCGCTACTAATACCCCTTAACCACATCTGTAACTTATCTTTTACTCAAGGCATATTTCCATCAAAATTAAAAGCAGCACGAGTAACACGTATATACAAAGCAAAGGATTCATCTAACTTCACAAACTATAGACCTGGAGATGGTGATCAACAAATTAAACTAATGGGTGCATGACTGTCGGCTAAGTTAGCACATGGAAATTGAAGCCGCATATTGCCAGTGCGTCAAAAAAAATAAATACATATACTGCCAGAGCCGTGCTGGAGTCAGAGTACAATAGGCGTAAAAAGCCTAGGATTGAATCGTGGCAGGTGCATCCACAGATAGTCCCATATGAATCGTCAGTGTGTCAGTATGTCAGACATGTGAAAGCTGGTCGGCCAAACCTTGACCTTTTAGTTTTGGTGCGGTGGTCCAGTGGAAAGATGTCTGGTTGCTGATGATATGCGGAGTAGCAGAATGGCAGTTCGATCCCCCGACAGGAAGATGGTGATCAACAAATTAAACTAATGGGTGCATGACTGTCGACTAAGTTACCAGATGGAAATTGAAGCCGCACATTGCCAGTGCGTCAATAAAATAAAAAATACATATACATACATACATACATATAGGCACATAAATACATACACATACATATATCCATACATACACACATATACATAAACCAGGGCTTCAACTAACTTCTAAATACAGGAAGTCTGGGACTTCCTGGGTAATGCTATTGGGAGTCTAAGCTAGAAACATGAAGGTCTAAAATGGTTCAAACACTATAATTTGGTTAAAATCATTGTTTTTAGAGATATCAGGGCCAATAATAGGAAGTCCAGGACTTTCTTGGTATGTTTTGTGGAGTCCAGACATGAACGTTAATATATATATATATATATTATATATATATATATATATATATATATATATATATATATATGTCATATATACATGTTTTTGATATATATGTCTTCCATTAAGCGGTGGGTGGGTAGGGCTGTCCCTGCTTTGATGTTTGCATAGATATATGCCACTATGTGCACAAATATAAGACACACGACATTCAAACGTATTTATGGCATTCATATTTACATACACACATACATAGTTACTGACTTAAATAACCATATATTATACATATACTCCCTAATTACATCATTATCTCATTTTGTTTAAATTTAGTTTGGAGTGGTTTATTATTATATAGGAATTTTGTATGTTATTAAGGGTGGGTGGGGTGGGGTTTGGGTGGGGGGGGGGCGGTGGGCAGGGAAGAGCTCATCACTGTAATATAAGGTTGAGATAGTTGGAGTTGTTAAGAATCGACAGATGCGTTGCTCGTGTGTGGGCTATTTAAGTGTAGTAGTAGTGAAAGTAAACTGTAAAGCTTGTTTATGTTTAGACTTATTACTTCAATTATTAGGTTAGGTTAGTTTATCTATAGTGGTGTGGTGGTGGTGGTAGTGGAATGTTTTAGGTGTGTATTATCATTAATTAGCAGGGAATCTGTGACCATCAGGTATAAATATATTAATTTAGTATTTGTCGATCATAGATTCCCTGGCAATCTTCTTAAAGGATTTCTGGTTTAATATACTATCGCATATTTTTGTACTGGTGCTGTTCCATAGTTTTGTGGCTGGTATTGTAATTCGCCGTTTTCCTCTTTCTGTTCGTGTAAATTGAGTGTGTAGATTGTGTTTTGTCCTTGTGTTGTGTTTGTGGATGTCGGTGCTTAGTGTGAAATTGGAGGCTATGGATTGTGGTAATGTATTCTGGTGAAACTCCTTTACAATGGTATACATCTGTAATTTGCCTATGTCCATTAGTTTTAATAGCTTTTCTGACTTGAATATATTCTGGCCCTTTGCTGGTTTAGAAAAGAGTTTTAGTGCATTCTTCTGTAGACTTAGGTTGCTTTTGTGTGTATTCGTCCAGATAGCGTTACAGTAGGTGAGATGTGGAAGAACAAGGGTGCAGTATAGAGTTTTAATTGTAGCTGGTCTCATGTAAGGGTTTAGTCTTTGTATGACACCTATGCCTCTTGCCACCTTTGCTGTTACCATCTCGATTAGTTTGGCCCAGGTCAAATGTTTATCCAAACATACTCCCAAAGATTTGGCAAATGGGGCCTCCTCAATTCCTTTTTTATTTATGTAGATTTTTGGAAATTTCATCTTTTTTTAGTTTGAAATTTGTAAATAACATATAATTTGTTTTGTCAAAATTCAACGATAATTTGATTATTGAAAACCAGTCAGTAATTTCTTCCATTTCCTTATTTGCTTTTTTGTATAATGTGCCTATGTTGTCATCGCAGCAAAAAGCATTTGTGTCATCAGCGAACAGTATTAATGACATGTGCTTGCATATGTTAGGTAGATCATACGTGTAAAAAAGAAACAGCAGAGGGCCAAGAATAGATCCCGGAGGAACACCACAAGTTAATTATCTGCCAGAGCATATTGCATTATATTGTACGCATTGTGTTCTTTTACTTGGGTAGTTCTGAAACCAGGTGAGTGCTCTGCCTCTTATGCCATAATAGGCAAGCTTATCTCATAAGATCTGGTGGTTGATAGTGTCGAAAACTTTTGAAAGGTCCAAGAAGATGCCTATTATACTTCTTTTTTTCAGTGATTCGACAATTTTTTCTGTCATTTCGGCTATTGCAAGCATTGTTGAATGTTTCTCACGAAATTCACATTGCGATTTGTATAAAATTGACTTTTTGTCCAGGTAATTTGTCAGTCGATTGTACATTAGGCACTTGGAGAATGTTGGAAGTATGGAGACTGGCCTGTAGTTTGAGAAGTTAGTAGAATCCTTTGCTTTATAAATTGGTGTAACATGTGCTATTTTTAGTTTTGATGGGAAAATGCCGTGTGCTAGGGATAAGTTGCAAATGTGACTAAGTGGGATAAGGATATCCATAACACAGGTGTTATAAATGCGCCACTTAAAACCATCGATTCTGGCACTTTTGGCTGGGTTGAGTTTGTTTAGAACGTTAAAGATCTCTTCAGTGTTAGTAGGGTTGATGAAGAATGATAGTTGATAGTTGCCTGTAAGGTAATCAGAAATTTTTTATTCTTGGCTGTTGATTGCATTTTGTTCGAAAGTTCTGGTCCTATATTTACGAAATAATCATTGAATCCATTAGCAATTTCGAATTTATCTGTAATGACCTTATTCTTGTGAAGAAATTGTGTCTGTTGTGCTGTATTGGTCTTGTTTAAAAGTGATTTAATGGTTTTCCATTTTTCTTTTATGTCATTTTATGTCTCTAGAATATGCTAGCACGGTTTGGGATCCCTACCACCAAAATGAAATTCATCCACTAGATAGTTAAAGTTAAAGTTAAAAATATTACAGAACGCAGGCTATTAAAGTTAGTTAAAGTTAAAGCTAAAAATATTACAGAACGCAGGCAATACCTTTATGTTCTGCTCCATGTCAGAACGGTTATACATATATGCAAATATAACTGTACAGATTTCATTTAACAGGACAGATATATACAACTGGCTGACAGACGACCCAATACAAGCTACTGTACGTATTATACTGCACACATGTGTAACATCCACACGCAACTGGTGATCCAGAGATAGCGCTAAGCTCATTGACTAGAATATATATATATATATATATATATATATATATATATATATATATATATATATATATATATATATATATATATATATATATATATATATATATATATATATATATATATATATAAAGTTTGGCGAGCTCTACCCTTCAGTCTCGAAAGCAGTTAAATTGTTAACCCTCTTACCCTGGCGAATGCGGGGATCATAAATCGGGACGGGTATTGGTTGGTGAGGTTGAGTTGTGGGGTGGGGGATGGGGTGTGTGTATGTGTGATGGGGGTGGGGGTGTGTGTGGGTGGGTGGGTTACGTCATGTGAATTGTGAGCCCTCATTCCCCAGCCAGTGAAGGGGAGACGGAAGAAGGGCCTCATACATCGGGTGGGCGGGAGAACAGAAAGGGAAGAATGAAATGAGGAAACAGGGTGAAGGGGTGAAAGAAGAGTGAATAGAAGATGTGAAGATGTATTGAAATAATATGACCCTCAAAATGGGTCTCTCGTTGTATATAGGAATTCAGGATTCTCCTAATGGAATGTATGGCATTGTCTAGATATTAGACAGATTGGCAAATGCACCCCCCCCCCCCCCGTTTTATGTAATATTGTGGGGGTGGGGTGGGGGGGTGAGGGGTGGGTGGGGGTGGTGGTGTTGGGGGGGGGGGGGGTACCACTAGAGTGACTGGCTCAGTTATTGAGCCAGTCATTCCAGTAGTGAATTACCGTGAATAGTCTTCTCTTCGTCTACAAATGGACATTTCTCAAGACCACTACAAAAACCGTTTTGGTTGGCTTGAATGTTAAAGATTTAACAGATTTTTAATGTAATTAATTATTTTCTACCATCTGCCAGCTTGGTGTATTTATTGCATTATATTTTTATGTGTATGGGAGAGAGGGTTATAAGACATATGGGGCGGGGGTGGGGGGGGGGGGTGGGGTGGGGGTTGGAGCATTAAAGCAGACACACACAGTAACATATACTAGGACAATTGAGGACATTGGGCAGAGTTTGTGAACTACTGGTGAAGGCAATGCAACGGGAACGTTCAGTAATTGGACCGTATCAATTTTCCAGATTATATTCTTACAAGAAGACTGCCTGGCCAGCCCAGTTTTTCGAAGCTAACTCTTTAATCTATTTTATTTGTTATAATTATTGAATGCTTTTCAGGTTTAAATTAAAATTCATTTAGTTTTAATTACTTTAATTAAATAGATATTCAATCCTTGTTTAAATATTAAATGTAGCTAGTTGTAGTAACATTCGTGTCTAGTTTTCGTATCTCTCATTAATTGATTGATTAGTTGATTCCCACATAATTCGTTGACTGCTTGGCTAACTACTTATTTATTGATCATGGATAAGAGAATGCAATGGTCAAGGCTATAGCAAATCTAGGATTTCTAGCAACTGTCGCCACCACAACCACCAAGAATCCAATCTGGCCATTACAAGGCCAATAAATGTGTATTGCCCCATCTTGCAATGCTTCCATCATATGGTGGCCCTTAAGGCACACCTGGTGGATGACTCTCTCACCAGGGGCATGGAAACCAATATGGAACTGAACAAGTTATGCAAACCGGATATGCCGTGTACAGAGCTCTGGTCAATCTCACATGGAATATATCAATTATTACGACCATAATGCACCACTCTGAATTTCATTTCGGCTATGAGTGCCGAACTGGCTTCACAAAAGAAAATCACCAGATGTTGACCTTAGACGTGCCCAAAACATAGCTGTAGGTTGGGGCAAAGCAATTATGTACGCAAATTAGAACAATGCAATATTTCAGCATTTTTCGAATTCATTTCTACAAGTTCAGAATAATATGCTTGTAGCAGCAGATACGACCACTTTCTGGAAATTCAGAGCTCAGACTAGACTCAAATCAGATTGTTCCGACACTAACTATGAATGTTCTATTGGTTTGCTCCTCCTGTCTAAGTAGGATAACTGTGAATCTCCACCAGGATATGGAGGTAGCTTGCTTCCATGGCGCCAACATAAGTCATACCAGATGCATAATTTGCCGATACAAAGGCACCCATTAGCCTGGAAAAAAAGATCATCATTAACATAGGAATTAATGATAAAGATGAAACTGTAGCTAATGCGAAATCACGATTACAACTCCTGCCCAGTTAAATTCACAATAAATGTCCCAAGTCACAAATGGACTTTGTCCTACTCAATTACTTAAGCAAACCAAGCACCTAACAGCAAACAACCATCAGAGATAAATTCAGCAGCCCTATCCTCCTCGTCAAACATCAAAACAATTCCAGCAATCCCAGTATCCCAATTCAAAGCACGGGCCTAATAATACCCCATAGACCGAGCACCCTTCTGTACTGGACTTAAAGCACAAAAGGTTATATGGCCAGACAACATCTGAGCAAGGATACGAAAATATGCTAAAGAATTTGTCGGTGCGCTAACCAATGTTTTCCAGTACTCTTTAGACAATGGTACGATACCAGATGAGTGGAGAAAGGCTAGCATTGTTTAAATCTTTAAGAAGTGAGACCGACATCTGCATCCAACTACAAACGGGCATCTCTAATATCAATCATCAGCAAATTACTTGAGCTCATCATTCACAGCAACATTATGGACCATTTCTATCAACAAAAAATTCTAGCTGGGCCAACAACATGGACTCGATTCGAGGCGATCTTGTGAGACCCAGTTCATTATCACCATCAGCCAGACAACTGAAAGAATCTAAAGGACAACAGGTTGATGCAATTCTGTTAGACATTTAAAAGGCATTCGATAAAGTGTCTCACCAATGGCTGATGCATAAACGTGACTACTATGGCGTAAGGGGAAACACCTGGAAATGGATCAAAGACTTCCTAACAGATAGAATGCAGTGTCATTCTAGAGAATAAGCAATCTCGTAGTGCCGATGTTATGTCTGGCATCCGTCATGGAACAGTACCTGGTCTGCTCCTATTCCTTGCACTCATAAATGACATGCCTGAAGTAACACAGTCCCAAGACCGGTTATTCGCAGATCACTCATAACTTTTTCAGACGATTACTAAACCAACAGATTCAATTTTGTTACACCAAAACCTCTCAGCTCTGGAATGATGGGAAATAGATTGGCATTTAATCATGAGAAATGTACTGTCTTGCACATAACTAACCGCATTCAGAGTATGTGCCACTACTCGTATATCAGGTATAAGCCTGAATGAGGACAGTAGCATAACTGAGCATTTCAATCTGTCAAGCCATTTAATCATTTGTAATTTGGAATTCTTACCAATTGAACAAATATCAATTTTAGATAGCTACGGAAGAAGAAAGAGAAATGCCTTATTAGCCAAATGCAGAGTTGGGACGGGCTGATACAATGGAGATAATCTGTTTTATCTTAAAATGCAATAGGAAAAATGCTGAAGTTGCAAAATCTTTAAAAGAAGAATACAACAGATTACAAACTAAAATACGTGAACCATTTGGATACCGACCAATTTTTGGTTTTAAGAAAAGAAGACAGTCCATACGACCACCTCATCCCTGGTATTATGTCGGCCAAAGGTTTCTATGTAGGCTTCGCAATGATTGTAGTAATTTAAATCGGCATCTATTTGGCAATTTTCTGCCAGACTCAGCTAGCTGCCCATGTGGCCACACTGATGAATCCACAAATCACTATAACCTCCACTGCCCTCTTTTTAACGACCAAAGCGTATCTCTCCAAAATCAGCTCGTCCTAAACAATATGTCTCTTGCCACACTGGCAGCTAATCAACTTCTATACGGCATTAACAATGTCGACTTGGAAAAGAATATTACAATATGTAACAGCGTATGTCAATATATAGTCAATACCTACCGCTTTAAGTAACTTCCTATTTGTTAAATTCACAACCATAAGTGCTAAATGCAAACAGCCCAACATGTACAGGCATGGTGAACACAGCATTAAGAGCTCCTTGCGACCTTACCTTTCTCACTCTTGCCCCCCCCCCCCACCAACACTCTCTCTCTCTCTCTCTCTCTCTCTCTCTCTCTCTCTCTCTCTCTCTCTCTCTCTCTCTCTCTCTCTCAATAATTAAAATACTGCGGACTCTGTCTATAATGACTACTTTAGGAAAACGATTAAGACAAAATCAATACATTCTCAAATCATAAAATAATTGACAAGAAATTCTCTTATTTTGGAAAAACTGAGTCAGCGCGTTAACAATATTAAACTACTACTACTGCTGCTATTTCGCCGCTGCCGCCAACGATGATGCCGCTTCTGCTTCTGCTACTGCCACCACCGCCATCGATGACGACAACTACTACTACTACTACTACTACTACCACCACCACAACCGCCACCATCACAACCACCACGACCAGCACGACCGCGATCACCACCACCACCACAACCAAGTATCTTAGTCTAATTCTTATAATAGTTCTTGATATAAATAAAATTTAAATATTTATAATACATAGTATTGTCATTTGCTTTAAGTTGTGTGTTTAACTATTAAATGGCATTAATCTTTCAGAGTAATTACTAGTCATTTGTACTTGGTTAGTTGATTTATCCAAATTTACATGATAATAGAAACGAAATCAAACAACCGTAACAATAATGTAGGTCAATGGCATAAGTGGGTTAATGGGTCACAAGCGATATTTCCAAACATCTAGTGACGGCAAAATCTCGGAAACCACAGGCTGACAATAAAAATTCCAGCCACCATCATTGCCACCAGCATCAACAACCGACCCCTGCCATTGCGAGACTAGTGAAAGTATACGTTCAGGTCGTACAGTGCTTCCATCATATGATGGTATTAAAAGTTTAAAACAACACCTGGATGAAAACTCCTTCCCTAGCGATATTTGCACAAAAAATGTCAGCCCTAAATAGGTTTTGTAAACCTGCAATGCCACGCGCAGAAAGTTTTGAGTCTCTTGTCAGAATAAATCGTAACTGCTAGATCAACTGCCACAGCAATGATGAACCACTATGAATTTCAGCCACACTCGGGTGCAAGGTTGTGGAAGCACAACAAGTAAACTACCTAGGCCCTACTAGAGCAAAATATGTCACCATAAGTTGGGCGAAAAGTAACCTTCAATGAAATCTGAAACAGCTGGCCATCTCAGCATTATTAGCTCAACTTGCCAGAATGACCACGTGAACTTATACCGTGGTGACCATCTGTCATCTGTCCACTCATCCGCCCGTCCATCAACTTTTGCTTTAAAATGTATCTCATCCTAAACCTCCTTGCGGATTTTAACTAAATTTAGCTGGAAGGATCCTGTAGTCGTGTGCTCTAGAACGCCTATTCAGAATTTTGAGTGATCAATTTGTTGGGTGAAAATCTTAGATTTTATGAAAAGTTTACCGGAAATTGTCAAAACGTATCTTCTCCTTAACCACTTGATGGATTTCAACCATATTTGACTGGAAAGATTCTAGCATGCTAGGCTCCAGAACATCTATTCAGGATTTCGATTTGTCAATTTGTTGGGTGAAAATGTTAGATTTTATGCAATATTTACAGGAAATTGTAAAAACTGATCTCCTCCTTAGCCATTTGATGGATTTCAACCAAATTTGTCTGAAAGCATTGTATGATACTAGACTCCAGAACTTCTATGCAAAATTGTGATCGGTCAATATATTGGCTTAAAATCTTAGATTTTATACAAAGTTTAATCGAAATTGTCAACGTGCATCCCCACCTTAACCACTTAACGGATTTCAACCAAATTTGTCTCAAAGCATTCTATCACACGAGGCTCCAGAACATATATTCAAAATTTTGATTGATCAGTCTTTTTGGTGAAAATCTTACATTTTATGAAGAATTTACTGGAAATTGTCAAAATGCATCTCCTCCTTAAACGCGTGATGGATTTCAACCAAATTTGGCTGGAGAGATTCTATGGTGCTATGCTCCAGAACTTCTATTCAGAACTTTGATTGGTCATTGTTTTTGAGTAAAAATCTTAGAAAAAGGTTTACCAGAAATTATTACAACACATCTCCTTAACTGCTTGATGGATTTCAACCAAATTAGCTGGAAAGATTATATAGTGCTAGGATCCAGAACTGCTTTCAGAATTTTGATGCGGTAAATCTTTTTTGGTGAAAAGCTTAAATTTTGTGAACGGTTTACAGGAAATTGTCAAAACACATCTGCTTAACCGCTTGATAGATTTCAACCAAATTTGGCTAGAAGGACCAAGGTGGTATGTTCCAGATGATGTGGTGATCGTCGGTCGTCTATCCGTCTGTCGTCCATCCATCTATCATCATTTGTTCAACTTTTGCTTTAAGACATATCGCCTTCTATATTGCTTGGGGCATTTTAAACACATTTGTTTAGAGGGATCCTATTGTGGTGGACTTCAGAATTTTGATTGGTCAATTTTTACTCAGGTCATCTTAGATTTAAAAATTCTTTAAAATGCTACTCCTTAGTCAATGAAAAAATCCTATGATTTTAAGTTTTAACACTTCTACTGATAATTTTGCTTGGTAATTTTTTTCGTTGGCCATCTGGGATTTTTCACAATTTTCTTGCGAACCTTTAAACCTCCGATACCGCTTGGCAGATTTTTGTCAAATTTTGCTAGAAGTATCCTCGTCCTGGGCTTCAGTTCTTCTGTTCAGAATTTGTACATGGAAAATCCGGGAATATCAATTTAAAGCCAGCCATTTACAAATTATGTTGAATATTGAACTGATTTGTCTGACAAACATTGATGCCTTATACACTAATGGCTTCCAGCATACAAAGCATTTCAAATTATACTATTTCAGGTGAGCCATTAGGCCTCTTGTTTAATTTTGTCAAGCCACTAGCCAGTCAGATACAGGCCATGAAATCAGGGGAAATAAATATTCCTAGTATCGATGCAGGTGCTCCTACCATGGTATATATAGATGCAAGTACTCATACCATAGCGTCTCAATCTAAGCCCATCAAATACCCTAGGTCACCAACTCATACCTCGCCTATGGGTACCTACGAACGCACCAACACTAACACACTTCCTCTTATTATTTACCAACAGATATTCCACCCACATCCACAGGAAATTTTTCCAGTAATACCAACAGATTTGCAAGTCTGGACCCATCACTTCCTGAATATAAACCTACCCCAAATGAACAGGCTACCATGACTACTGACATCATATCACCAATATATTTCCGTCATTAACAGCCACGAAGAGTACCAGGAAAGATCAACGAAATTTTCTTAAGAACATTTTAAAAACTCCACCTCCACATTATAACATCATACGCCCTAATTTCTCACCAACACCTCCAACAGAATGTAAAAAGACACCGTCTTCCCCCCACCCCCCCCACCCCCGCCCCCACCAACTCGTTTCTGGCAGTTAGAATTAGAACAGGAGACAAATGACTATGGAATCTCCTCGCCGTATCCAAGAGTGCCCTGCTATTTGGAGCATCCAGCTTAAATAGGATTAATGTGACCCCTCTCCCTTATCCAGACATAGATGTAGCCTGCTTTCAAGGGGCTCAACCATATCGTGCTGGATGCATTGTGAAACGTTATAAAGGTAGTCATCAGCCTGAGAAAAGCATAGTTAACATGGAAATTAATGGTCAATATTTGAAAGCATGTAATATTAAAAACACTTTCCATCCTTGTTCGAGTGAGCTCCGTGTCAGATTTTCAAATCCACCAATATACTTTGCCTTGGTAAATTACTAAAACAAACTAACTTTCAAAGAAACGCTATTCAGCAGTTAAACTCAGGATGTGAACCAGATACACCATCAGTAGACCCAGCAAGTAAAAACCCCGTTTAAAACTGTCAGATGAGCGCAGGGCCTTAAAAGAACTGCACAATAATAAACATATTATCGTCAGGCCAGCGGACAAAGGATCTGCAACAGTAATAATGTTGAAAGAAAAGTATATAAAGAAGGACAGAGACAGTTAAACAATATTACAAGAAACTAGATGAACCACTTTGTCCAAAAAAACTGTTACAAATTTATTGAAATTCCTGAAATGTTATGGTAAAAGAGAATATTAATGAAAAACAGTTTGATTGAGAAAGACAATGTTAAGTCACAAGCTTTCTACTTATTGCCGAAAATTCATAACACAACTGATTCTTGGACCGACAATACCATCTATTATCTCGGCGTGTGGCTCGGAATCATACAGAATCAGTGAATAATTCATTGATTACTATCTACAAACAATCTCTAACAGGCATTCAAGCTTTCTTAAAAATACTGAAGCGATGCCTTCAAAACTAGCTCAGAACAAAGTGCCGCCAAATTACTTTCTAAAAACAGTAAATGTTGAGACGATATATAGAAACTTTAATGGGTTTAAATTCGATCCACGTGTCTTTGAAAAAATATCCTGATACACTTGGACAAGAAACGGAGATATTAGAACTCATCACAATTAATCTGCAGGGTAATGATTTGGGAAAACGTTTCAGTCATAGCTTTGCCAACATTTACATAGATGAGTGGGAAGAAGCTTCCCTACAAAAATGCGGCAAAGCTCCTCGCAATTGCAGCAGATACCTTGATTATATCTTTTTATTCTGGCTACATAAAAGAGATGAATTTACTGATTCTTGCTGACTCTAAACAATCATGACAATCATGATCCTGACATTAAATTGAAAGCAGCCATCAGTGATACCTCAGTGGACTTTCTGGATGTTACCGTTTGCAAAGGTTCAGAATTTGACGAATACGTTTAATTCACCTTTCCAGAGTATTCATTCATCATCAGACCTCGGATGACGTCATAATCAGCTCAGCGCGTGTATGATGACGTCATAATCATTACGTCACTAAGGGTTCCATATAGACCGTCACCAAATCTCAAATGGTCCGACACGTTGTATGAATTGTATATCTTTGTAATTCTTTGCTATTTAATAAACATGATGTTGAATATTTTGAAACTAATTTGACTGGGCGCTATTGCTGCCTTAGGCAGCAACAACACCCAATCAAATTAATTTCAAAATATTCAACAACTTACCTGTGTGGAAATTGATAGTCAGGGTGTTCAGAAATCGATCGATCCCAACACGAGTGAGGTGTGGGTGGAGCTTAGCTAGAGATGGGCGGGGCATAGCTAAAACCGGAAAGGTCCATTATATCGTTAGGGATATTTTAAACCAGCAGACTAACACCAGTTTTTCACAAAAAGTCATTTCACCTACCTCACACCTTGTGGGGTTCATAAAATCACAAATTATCAGATTTCATAGAAACTGTAGTGACACGAAAGCTCTGAATTCTGCCTGTTTGATATTATTTCAAGGTCTGAAACCCAGAGGCCACACCGTCGCTATCTACGAAAAGGTCTGATACATTGCCTAAGATAAAGTTAGATATCAATATAATAAAGTAGATAAAGATGTACACGCGGTTCCATCTTGTCACATCCCGGGCTTGTCCTTGTGGAGAAGCAGAACAGACAACAGGGCACATCCTGCAATATTGCAAATGTTATTAGCTGCCGAGGGAGGAGATCTTGGCGTCTCCCAGCTCCATTCAAGAAAAGCCGCATGGGCCTGTGGATGCACTGCGGAAAACCACAGATTTCATATCGAGAGCTGCTCTCCAAGTGTGATCCCAATAAACGAAAATAAGTATACTAACGAGTGCACTCCATAGGCGGGGTTAGCTTGGAAAATGAAGCCATCGCGTTGCCAGTGCGTTAAAAAACTAAGCAAAACTACTACTGCCAGTGCCGGATGGAGGCCGGGTGAGGGCATAGCATGCACCTGACGGTGTGCATCTAAAAGATAGTCTCATATGAATTCGCCAGTGTATCAGTATATCCGACATGTGAAAGCTGGTCTGCTAAACCAAGATTCTTGTCTTGGCGCGGTGGTCCAGCGGAAAGATGTCTGGGTTGCAGATGCTATACGGAATTTCAGGATGGCAGTTCGATCCTCTACCGTGGAAAAAATGATCAATAAAGTAAACTAACGGGTGCACTCCGTAGGCGGGGTTAGCGTGGAAAGTGACGCCATCGCGTTGCCTGTGCATACAAAACTAAGCAAAACTACTACTACCACCACCACCATCAACACAATAATAATAATATTAATAATAATAATAATAATAATAATAATAATACTTTTTTAATAACGCGATCAATATCCAATAATATGACGTTGTTCTTATGATCAGCGATGCTGCATGCATATATTACACGCTGAAAAGAATAATCTAAAATACAAATCCCATCACCGCTCAATAAAACATTTTCTCAAAATGAATTCTACACGCATGCGTTGTCTACAACAGAAATACTTGAAACAAATATCGGTTTTTGGATTATTGAGTAAATAGGCATGTTCTGCATAGACCTGCCTTTAACAGATGTGTTGATAAATCACAGGCTTGCTACTAAATAGAGGTGGTCTTTTAATACAAGTCATTTAGCACTGTACATATGACTTGTGGGACCACAAGATGGTGGTACTCTAAGATGGATGACCATATGACCACCCGTCTTAAAGAACCACAATCATGTGTTCCTAAAATCAAGTATCCGCTATAGACAAGTTTAAGTGTATATATGAATTGACACACTATATAGTATAGCTCAGAATAACTTAACATGTTTTCAAAACAAAATAAAACATACTTTGAATATTTTAAGCATAATTGGCTTAAGACAGCAATGTCTTCCAATCCAATGGACCATTCCATTTTAGCTATGCCCCGCCCATCTCTAGCTAAGCTCCACCCACACCTCTCTCGTGCTGGGATCGATCGATCTCTGAACTCACTGACTAACAATTTCCAGAAAACTATACAGGTACGCCATTGAATATTTTGGAACTAATTTGACTGGGCGCTGTTGCTGCCTATGGCCAACATACAATTCGTACTATTAAGAGTTAAAGACGGGCCAAATAGAATCATTTATGGCGTAATAATTATGACGTCATCACACACGCCGTTTAGATGATTATGACGTCATATGACGTCAGGTGATAGATGCATACTCTGGAAAGGTAAAATGTGTAAAAGTAAAAAAAAAAACCCCAACTCTTACATCATGTTCAAAACTGCATTAACTGACATATCGCTTTTATGTTTTAGAAGTAATTGCAACTTATTCATTAGCTGTACTGTACAATGCTAATATATGTAGTAGTACTCGGCCTACGTGATCGATGGTGTTTGCAAAACAACGGTCACGTTGATAAAACAAAACCATACGTAGTTCTGACGTATTTCGTCGTTTTAGTTTAGTTTCAGCTGCAAAATGTACATTTTTAAAGCAAACATTTGGATAAAGCATCGATAAATGACCAGATACTAAATGTTCTTATCTCTATCATCTGTGGACACCCGTGCCTTGGCCACACATTCTGGAACTATAGGTCAATAATTCGCTATTAGAATATTGACACAATAAGTATATTAAGCAAATAACTAGACAACACGAAGGAATCATGTGCCAGAAATTCCTAAAACTCGGTTAGATCCGACGCAATTTAGAAAAATGTTTGTTTTATAGCAATGTTCTATATCTCACAGCGTTCAATGTCACAGTCGCACATCGATTAGATAAAAGTACCTCACACATATGTACTGCTGAATGTGAAGCGGCCATGCACCAAAATCTCTCCACGTTTTTTGTTTCAAAAACTTTGTTACGGAATTCATGAATCATAGACTTTGTTTCAGAAATGGTTCACCATACACCACGATGAGTTTCAGCAACTTTGTTTTCCAAAGCTTTGAATTTGGAAACTTTTTTTTGGTGTATGGTAAAAGTGTAATAGTGTCATTAAGCAAATTGTAGAAAGTGGCCCAACAGCATTGATGCATTGCTACAACTTTGTTTCTAAAACTTTCAATTATCTGCCAATATTCAGCCAATCAGCCATTGTTTGTATCACATGACTAATCAAGCGCTGAGGTAAGTTGGCGTCTAGACCGATGTCGTCCATCCCACCAAACTATTTCTTCTTTATTAATGGCAAACAGTTCCAGGGAGAAGGTTTGAAAAACTTGTATAGATATTGATAAAAGAGTTTCGAACCAAGTTAATGGAAACCTTTTAAAACAGTATTCATGGAACTAAACTCCTTAACATTTCTGTTTTAAATTGCCGCAATAAGATATTTTAATCTTTCATGCATGGCATCCGATTTGCAGGATTGAAAGATTTATCTTTTATGAATGAATAGATGGATGGATGGATGGATGGATTAATCATCCATCCATTCATCCAACCAACCAAGCAAACAACAACACAGCCAACTAACTAGCCGGCCAGTCAACCAACCAAACAAATAAGATTCAAGATTCAATATTATTTATTTGCTTCTTGGATACCAATTTACATATTTTCAATACAGGTTGTCCGCCGAAGGCATTGCCTATAGTGGTGGCGGACACCTAAAATTAAACATACATATACAATTACACACACAGCTTAGCATAGAATGTGAGATATACTTGTGAATGTACAGATACGGTACTGAGCTAAGTAGACATAGAAAAAAGAACAAACGATACAATACATCTATGTTTTTCCTTTTAGTTATTGAGATTAGAGATTAATATGAGGGGGGGGGGGAGGAGGAAGGGGATGGGGGTCATGCATGCTAATTACCCCAGCTCAACCCATAGGTTGCTATTTAGTAGTAGCACTTGTTGAGGTGCGTCAGATTGAAGGAAGCAGTAGTCACGGTAGCTGTAATAGTGCATTATGATGTCGTAGTAGTAGTAGTAGTAGTAGTAGTAGTAGTAGTAGTAGTAGTAGTAGTAGTAGTAGTAGTAGTAGTAGTAGTAGTAGTAGTAGTAGTAGTAGTAGTTTAAAAAATATAGAAATAAGTTGGACCAAATAATAAAAACATCAAAAAAGAACTATTATCAGAATAAATTTGAGCAATCCAAAAATGATATAAATGAAACATGGAAAATCATAAAATCACTTTTGAATAAAAACAATAGAAAAGCACAACAGACTCAGTTTCTCTACAATAATACGGTAATTACTGATAACAATGAAATTGCAAACGATTTCAATCAATATTTTGTTAACATAGGTCCAGATCTCTCAATGAAAATCATATCTTCATCAGGAATTAAATACAGTGATTGCCTCACAGATACTTCCGCTTATCAATCCTCTTCATTTTTTTGCTTATCCTGTTAACAATGAAGAAATCTTCACTATACTTAAAAGTGCCGGCGTAGATGGGTTTAAATGGAGCATATTTAGACACTGCATATTTGATTTACTGACGCCACTCAACCATATCTGCAATCAATCACTAGTACAAGGCATATTTCCATCAAAACTAAAATCTGCACGTGTCACTCCTATATATAAAGCAAAAGACCCGTCCAACTTTACAAATTACAGGCATGTCTCAATACTTCCACTTTTCTCTAAATTGATGGAGCGATTAATGTATAATAGATTAATCAATTACTTAGAAAAAAAGCCTTCTATACAGCAGATCAAGGTAAGTCATATTCTATCTTTAGATATGTCGGTGTTCCCGTACACAGGCCACTGTTATTTTGCATATGCAGATTTTACTCGTCACATACGAGACATTAGAAATTTCTTATGATCTAATGTAGATTCAGTTGATTATTTTGAAATATATTAAACTCGGAGTTTTACGCTGTTGCTGTTATAGTCAGTTTTTGTCGATCTTTTAAGTTTTTCCTATTATATAGCAACAGAGAGATATGCCTATGTAACATTTAGTGGAATTCCAATACAGCCTATCTCTCGTGGCAGCATGGATTATGGGCCTTTCCAGTTTAGGCTATCCCTAATTAAACTCCACCCACACTTCGCCAAAGGCAGCTCTAGACAAACTTGACGCCTGCCACAGTAAACACCTACGCACCATCACCGGACACCGATGGCCAGAGAGCATAATTTCCAACGATTAACTATACAAGATGTGTAATACGCCGCCGCTGTCTGTAAAAGTCGCCCAGCAAAGATGGCCCATGTTTGGCCATGTGCTAAGGATGCCAGAAGACACACCAGCACAGAGAGCCGTGGAAATCGCCCTACTCGGAGCCAGCAAATACAGAGACAGGAGAAATCTGCTAAGCGTGCTCTCATATGGCTTTATACACGCGTGCAATCCTACACGGGGGGGGGGGGGGTGCTTGGAATGTATCCGGAACAATCGTTCCGTACCCAGCCTAGCTGAGATGGTCCGTACCCGTCCGGCCGATCCGCGCTACACCACCCCCTCCTAGTTGACAAATGATAACGCATCACAGATCGAAAGCAGGGGAGCATGCGAGGCAAGAATTATAGACTTCTCAAGTAGGCGCGTAGCCGAGAGGAGTAGTGACATGAGAGATGTGCCATTTAATCAGAGCACATAGAGGTGCGGAAGAGTTTGGGAGGGAGGCATACTTTTAGTTTTGATTTTTGGCCTGGTATTTATTTTTCCAGGTATTTTTTTTTTTTTCATTTGCAGTGCATGCTCTTTTATTGAGTTATTATCATGATTACGGCTAAAACAATAGCTCGCATGGGCGTTCTCTTGGTGATGGATAATTAAATTTCCGCCGAGAACGCCCAAGCTCCAACGTACCTGAATAACGTTATATAAAAATATAATATATAATAAAAACATTTATATCCAAAACATACAGTGGTGATATCACAGTGAATATGACAGTAATTACGTATGCATACCGAGTATATGAAGGTAGGCATACAGTGCGGCCTGTTTTGGCAGGTCCACACAGATAGCTCTCGCTATCCCAAATCCGTCTCGTCATTCTAACACAAGAAGAAAAATAATAAGAAAAATAGTATATAATAATAAGTAAAACTTGTTTATCAGGCAGCCCCAGCAATAGCGGGGACAGCATGATGGGAGTGAAGACATATTCGCTGCGGTGTGTTGTGTACTTAGATCGCACATGATGTGTTTACATCACAGGCATCTGCAGCGATTATTTTGATCAGACACAATAATGTTCACAAACGTCTGCTGAGAAATTACCCCAACGAGTTTGGGTCCCACGACTCGTACTTGATGGCCGTGGTGGGTGGTTTTCTAATGCTGATATTTCGTTATCTATGTTATTAATGTCTGCTGCACTTAGGTTCTATGAAGCTGCTGATAAGTTAGCGGATGCACTAGTGGCTGTGGTGACGATGATGGGTGAAGTCCTGACTGTTGCTGGTTCCGAAGTTACTGACATTACTGTGGTGGTGGCGGTAGTGGTGCTTGCTTGGGGTCGGCTGACTGATGCAGAGATGCTGCGTGATGGTGTCGCTCCAGTGGTTGCGGATATTCTCCTAATTTTTACAGCCTCAATAAGCTCGGATCTCGGTTTGGTGAGCTATGCACTGTTTCCCCAAGTGCTGGATCTGGCTGGGTGTGCTGCGGATGCGAATGCTGAAACTAATTTCAGAAAGTCAGGTTGTCCTCCTTTCGTTCGTTTAGTTTTGGCCATCTTTCTGGCCGGAATTACTACAATTGGAAGTCTATTTTCAAAGCGTAGTGCAAGGATATCTATGGCCCATTTTGCTCACCAGGATTTAATGTCACAACCATCACACGATGCTTAAATGATAACGCATGTGTTACACCGTATCGCATGGCAGAATATACGTATTTGCAGTCTGCACAGAATGCTCTCTGAAGTAAATGGTCGCGATTGACATGAAGTTACAAGTCCGAATTTCTGGAAAATGCACGCTTGCATGGCTGTCCGTCGTATGTCAAAGAAGTACACGGATATTTCTTGCCGATGTTCGCAGGTGCCGATTCTTCCGAGCTGTTGGACAAGGATAGATCTTCCGCAAGCAACATCCTATTCCCGCATGATGATTATTTGCGGAACTGAAGGTACCTAGCTAAACTTTCCTAACTTTCCTAACTCTTCATAATACTTTCCTGGCCAATTATAACATAAAATAATAATAATAAGAAAACAGCAGAATTTGGTTTGCGACACGAAAATGGCCTAATGCCCGATCTTCCCTAGTGTCGAGTTTGGAGGGAAGATGAAATTTCAGTGCGCGCTTTCCTCCTTTTATACTTTTTGGTGACGTCACAGGAGGGTGGAGGACCATACCCGAAAGTTTCAGAGTGAGCTTTAGTAACTTTCATTCTCCTGGAGTCCGTTTATAAGAAGGTAAATATAAATATAGGAAGTAGGATAGCCGCTTTCATCTCCACTCGGCGGAAAATCGGGTCTCCGATCAACATAAAAATCTACATTGAGTAGCTACTCCATCAGCGGATATGACGTGTCCCAGGAACTCGATGCTCTGTCTAAAAAGATGACACTTCTTGGGCTTGAGCTTAAGGTTGGTGGTATGAAACCGCATTAAGACCGTGTCAAAATTGGACAGAGTCTGCTCAAACGCGGAGCCAAAGACGATTACGTCGTCAATGTAACAGAGACAGATGTCCCATTGCAGGGTAATTAATACCTGCTCAATGAGACGCTCGAACATTCCAGGAGCGTTGCACAAGCCATAGGGCATCTTGTGGAACTGGAAAAGACCATCTCTAAATACGAATGCGGTCTTCTCCCAGTCAGCCTCATCCATGGCTACCTGCCAGTATCCACTAGCTAGGTCAAGGGTACAAAACCACTTGGCTCCGGAGAAGGAATCTAAGGCCTGATCTATCCGGGGTAACGGATATGCGTCCTTGATGCTAAAATCATTAATGCGGCAGTAGTTGATACAAAACTGCAAATATCCTTCCTTTTTGCCTGCTAGTACAATGGGACTGGCCCAGGGGGATGCTGAAGGTTCTATAACGCCTGTCCACAACATGTTGTTCACTTGTTGATGTGCCTCTGCCTCTTTGTGAATGGGAAGATGTCGAACAGGTTGTCGAATGGGTCGGTTGTTTCCGGTGTCGATGGAGTGTCGCGCAAGATGAGTTTCTCCCAGATCCATATCTCCAACCAAGAAACTTTCGCGATACTTATATAGAAGTTTCCGTATGTCACATTTATGAGATTGCACCAATCCAACTGTGGTGTGCAAATATATGTCAAGCAGATGTTCCAGTAAATCATCAGAAGTTGTTGCTGGTGCAGATGCGGTAGGGGGTGTCTCCAGCGATATCACATCCACCAGATGGCCACAATGAACTCCTGGTACAAGAGTTATTGGGTCCATTGTGCCATTGTATACACGAAATCGTATATGATCCTTATTGGTGGTGTCCATGATCATTCGGGGACTGGCGCATTGTGAGGCAATCATGTAATCAGAGTCGTGTTCCAGCATAGCTATGTGTGTGTTGTTTCCTAACTGTGGTGCAGTGGCGCATACAATTTCCTCCTGTTCCGGCTCAACTGTGGCCGTAGATGCCAAAATCACTGCACAAGTATCGTACAGTGATGATTCCTGTCCATGGGGTATGCGTCGGCCGTGTATGTCTAGTTCCTGTTGTCTGGAATGTATGATGGCTTCGCTGGCACTGAGGAAGTCAGAACCATGCAGAGCATCGTTTTGAATAGATGCAATGACAACTCGCTGGATGAATTGCATTTCCTCTATCTGTGTCATGAGGTTTACTGTACCAGCCACAGGAACATCGGCTCCGGTAGCTGTTTGCAAAAATATGTTTGTAGGCCTAAGGGGTGGCTTTTATGAGGTAGGATGCTCTCATATAAGCACTTGTTGAAAACAGTGATGGAAGCTCCAGTGTCAATGGTGGCACTGGTTGAAACGCCACTAAACAGACAAGCACACTTATATATTACTGTGCAGTGTGCCTGCAGAAGAGATTCCAATGATACTGCTTGAGGGGTTGCTTTTGGTGCAGTATCATCCTGTATGTAGTCTGTCTGTTTCCGAATGGCTTCCATAAGTGCAATTGGTGACTGAGTGAGGAAGGGATCAACCCATCATCGCTGCAGCTGTGAGTGCTTAGGCGATGACGGATCTGGGGGTAGCAATTGTGGTGTTGTTGATGCTGCTATGGTGTACCAGGAATTTGTGCATACAGCAGCACTTTTTGCAATGCATCATGGGATGTTTGGTTGATGCGCAAAAGGTGACGGCGCTGTGGTTTGCCATTCTTTGGATGATGCTTCTTCTTGCGGATCCATGATGCCGAATACTGACTGCAGTCTGTGTCACTATTACTGCTGCTAGATGCAGTATGTGATGCTGTCAGGACGTGTTCGTTGCATACCACCAAGGCGCACTGGGTGTTAAGTGCTTTGGCAGCAGGTCGTGGTGCTTGTATAAACGTTTTTCAGTGGAGGTGTTACAATCAACCACTGCCTTTTTACATAGGAAAGAAGGTTTATTAGATATGGAGGTTATGGGGTCTTATTCTGTTGATCAGCTGTTACGTGGAACACACATTTCACCAAGCTAAGTCTTTCACATTCATGCAGTCCCAGAATTGGTTGTACGTCATAAAGTGAAATGATGAATAATGACTTATAGTTTCTTTGTTTGTATCACACATTCATACCACATTGGCCCATTACTGGAATGTCATGACCAGCATATGCTGTTAATTTAACCTTTGATGGGTGCAATATTCCAAGACACATGTACTCTGATTTATTGATTATGCTCACATTTGCACGTGTATCTAATTTAGTCTAAAACACTGTCCCATTAATTACTAGAGGAATAATCCAGCACTGTTTTTTTCCATTTCATTTTCGACACTGTCAACATATAGCTCATCCATGTCTTCTGTTAGATCATTTTCAGCACTGACAGCATGCACCTTTGGCCAACTTTGCTGGGATCTACAACATGTTATGAAGTGTCATAATTTTCCGCAACTTTTGCATGTTTTACAATAAGCTGGACACTATTTTGGAAAGTGTTTCTATCCACAATATCGACAGTCTATTTTCTTTGCTTCACCATGTTGTGATTTCAATTTTTTAGAAAACTCTTGACAATCAAATAAACGACCTAAGTTGCAATTTCCTAGCAAAACATTAATGAAAATATTTATGCACGCCTTATGAATCTCTGTTCCATTACCAAAGGTCGCAATAACGGGCATTACAGTATCAAGGCCTTTGTCTAGTGTCACCGGATCCAGCCAGGGGATGGCGTGGAGGTGCCAAAAATCACGAACAACGAGTTGAAGTTGATGTTGCAAGGATTTTAATTTAAGTGTTGTAGACGAAACATGATGTAGCAGTAATGGTGTTGTGTGAAGATGTGTCAGTCATATTTGATGGTGGCCAAAAACTTAACAGGACGACGAAAACTTGATGATATAGGATGATACGTAAGTAAAACTTTATCAATGATATTATTGCTTGAAATAGGTGTAAACCGATTAAAATCTGAGATGAATTGTGTAGAAAAACAACATGGTGCAGGTTGACATGCAAGGAGTCCAAGCGCACTCACTTTCGCAGCTCTAAACCCTTCCTAATATAATGATAGACACACATACACATGTACGACAGACAACAAACAGGATGGATATATTTACAATAAGTAGGGAGTCTTAAAACGGTTAAAGTGACTGGCCACTGCTCCGACCGACGCTGACAACAAACTGGTCACCCAATCTATTAAAGCTGCATTGCCATCGCTAAATAGAGAAAACTATACAGCAATAGCTAAACAATAATGCATGGTAATGCAATAGTTGTCACATTGACCCGGTGTCATCTAGCAGCATTACAGTCAGAGAATTTGGTCTTCTGGCTGACATGTTTTACTAATTTCAGAAATATTCTGTGACTGAAAATAATATATGTTATAAAGATTTATACCCACCTGAGAAAATGTATGAAACTTGAATGTACTTTGGTTATAATTCATGGCTGTACCAGTGAATACTCCTCTCTTTCAAATAATTAAGAAACCTCAAACTGCTTCAGGGAGAATTCTTTTATATATCTGTTTTAGAAAATGTTTGAAACTTCATTTATCCAGCGTACTTTTGATATAATTCCTTGGTGTATGGTGAAAACCATTCTTTTGCAAATAATTAATAATGCTGAATTAACTGAAAACATTGATTAATTCACACTTCATCAGAGTAATGAAGAAAGTTATATTTCCCCCAATAATCAATATTTGAGTAATATATAATTTCACTATTGTTTCAGTGGTAAATTGATTAACTCATGATGTTTGACTACTTGCATCAATATCTGAGCTGCTTTTAATTTATGCATGTCTATCGCTACATGCCTAAACAATAATTCTGCATCCATCCTGCAGCCAGTCCTTTTATACATCCATCGCTACATGGGTAATCGATCATTTTTGGATGCCTCGCTACAGCCCTAATCCATAATTGCACATCCATTACTCAGCCAGTTAGATTGCGCCTCCATTGTGTCTATAGCAATAGCCCTAATCGATAATTGCATGTCCATCGCTCCGCCAATCAGATTGCACGTCCATCATGACAGTGGTAATTGATAATCTTTGCACGTCTATCGCTACAGCCCTAATCGATAATTGTGCATTGGTCGCTCAACCAAACAGATCGCACCGCACGTCAATCGATACAGGGGTAATTGGTAATTTGATTGACAAGTATGGTTCTAATTTATGTGCATCTATAACTACAGCCCTAATCGATAATTGTGCGTCCATCGCACAACCAATCAGTTTGTGCATCCATCACTACATGTGTAATCGGTAACAGGCTGTTTTGATTGACAGATGGGCGTGATATAAATAGTGGACTCTGTTTTCTGTAGCTCATTCCGACACAGAACTAGCTAGAGTGAACATCTATGTGTACTAGTAGTGATGGATTTTTTCATTGTACTTATAATATTGTTAGAACTCGTAGTAATGAATCTTATATTTATTCTACTATTGGTAGTGTTACTGGTTTTATGCACGACGTTCCCATCAATGCTGTAGGCAAAATCACAAATGCATTAAACGATCCATTACATTATAGTAGTAACAGCAGGATTAGTGGAAATAGCAGTAGCCATTGCAGTTGATGTAGTAGTAGTAGTAGTAGTAGTAGTAGTAGTAGTAGTAGTAGTAGTAGTAGTAGTAGTAGTAGTAGTAGTAGTACTAGCAGTAGCAGTAGCAGTAGCAGTAGCAGTAGCAGCAGAGAGATGGGATACATTGTCAATTATGTACTTATAAATGACGATCGTGGATGGTTTACAGACTTGCCTTTTAGTAAATAGTAAGAACTTGTTTAATTTTGATTTCCTCAACAATAATGGGTGCAATTACATGCATTGGACTGCGCATTACATTATACTAGTAACAGCTGTGATCGTATAAGTAGCGGTGGTGGCAGTAGCGGTAGCAGCAGCAGCAGCAGCAGCAGCAGCAGCAGCAGCATTATTATTATTATTATTATTATTATTATTATTAGTAGTAGTAGTAGTAGTAGTAGTAGTAGTAGTAGTAGTAGTAGTAGTAGTAGTAGTAGTAGTAGTAGTAGTAGTAGTAGTAGTGACATCGTTCAGACATGTCTCAATTGCTCCGCATTTGCTTTTGCTACTCAAATCTGCTGGTTTCTAACGTGATTGTGTAACTAAATTTTGCACATGCATTTCTGATTAGTAATTAGCTTCTTATCTTGTATTTATTTTGTAAATTCTCGTCATGGTTTGCTCGCATTTTGCGGCTCCAGTTTTTGGAAGGCAATCTGCTATGGAACTGATGGGCTTAAGCCAACTGGCCAATTTCGCCATTTAAACGGTCTCCTCTTGTCGTGGTCAGTCCAGTGCATTTTCATTGGAGCCGCTGTGCTATAACTATAGTACCTCGGCTAGATCATTAGCATTGGCAAGATCTGATTGATTGAGTACTTTTCAAGATTGGAATCCTTTATTAGGTCGAGTGCAGTGCGTTGACGATATAAAGATACTTTCAGTTGGCTGAATATCGCCAGTCAGCTCAAAGCAACAACTATACGACTCTGCTATATCATCGTATATTTATTGGTAGACACTACGTTCTAAAGGGGACACTGCAGGGTCTGATTAATGTCTCCAAATTCGTATGGAATGTCACCGTAATCTGCGAAGCTGTTAAAGAAAAGCTGCTAAGTCAGGCTTTGATAGTAATGGGGGAGGTCTGCAATGTGGGAGAGGTAGAATCAGACAATCTATTAGTTAAAATAAAGGTACCATTAGAAATCCCCGTTGAAAGAGTAATGCAAGAGCTGAAAGATATGGGAAGGTGCAAAAAATCGAAAGGGAAACGTACCCATTTGATAGAACATTAGAAAATAGTGTACGGCGGCTCTGGTTTGAAAATGTGGACACGGCTTAGTTAGCTACTACAAAGCAAACTAAAGCTTAATGGTCGGTTTGTTCTGCTATTGTGGTTTAGGGGGCAGGTGAAAGAGTGCAGACTATGTATCAGCAGTGACCACCTGACCGCTGAGTGTCCAAACAGAAACAAGTGTCCAACACGTGGTTCTTCGGATCATTTTTAATTTCGTTGTCCAAAGACCCGATGAGAAGTACATGTTGTCGTATCTGAAGCTGTAAGAACTTCGCTGGCTGTCTCAGGGCAAGAGATAACTGTAGTAGTTGCTGATGCTCATACAACCGAACCTCTGAATGTTAAGTCAAAAGATCAAGTAGAAGTTAGTAGTACAGATGAAATTGAGGTTCTGTAAGTTGGATTAGGCATGCCACCATCAAAGAATGACAAAGGAGAACATGCCGGCAGTAATGATGATAGTATAGAGCAGGATAACTATAGTTTAGAACATGAGATGAATTTGGGGCAAACCAAGTTCAGGTCGCAAGAAACAGAAAAAATCATTTGAATTTCTTTTAAGTCCACCTGATGTAACCCAAGTAGAGAAAGATAACTCAGAGACAGATGGTACAGAAAAAGGAGGTATCAAACGTCAAAAAGATTAATATAGTTCTGATTCTGAAATCGAGGAAAATGGCATGGATGATGATGTGCTGTCAATTGCTAAGTCAGATGTCTCAGCACAGACACAGAGCTCGCAACTGCCAGATGGAATTGTGATGTATCGTTCAGAAAATGGAGAAGTACTGATACAATATGTGACCCGGAAAGGTGTCGAATACCGACACTTACGTTATGACTCTGATATTAATAGACATACGCATTTGTCAACAGTAGATTTAGGAAATACTGAATTCAACTAGAAGTAGGCAAATGAGCAAGGAAAACATCGGAAAATATAGATCCAGTTAGATTCATTATGGCGACAGTAGCCATCCAGTTAATAATAATAATAATAATAATAATAATAATAATAATAATAATAAAAATAATAATAATAATAATAATAATAATAATAATTTGCACTCTGTGGTATACTGGAAAGATTAATTAATCCTAGAGTTCCAGTCTATCGAACAGATTTGATAAACTATGATTTGTTTATAAATGTGGCCATTTTACTAATGCCTTTTTATTGCTCCACATATGGTACCCTTTTAGTAACCTAGCAATCATTTTCATTCACATACAGATTACATCAAATACTACATTTCCTTCCCTCTGGATAGAACATATTCGTATAACTACAAGCGTCAATAAAATTACAAGTGTGATAACATAAATGTATATCTATTAATTATGTATGATTAATGCATAATAATAATAACAATAATAATGTGATTGGTTTTATAAGTCAAGAAGAACGCGAGGTCTGACAACCCTGCCAGATCTAGTGGCACTAACTGAGGTACCTGTTTCAGGCAGGGGATTTTGCATTAGAATTGGACTAACCAAACTTGGCTGGTCCGGGTCCACGGGCACCTCTGACACAGCTTCCAAACTTGGTGGAATGGGTGATACATCAGCTATAGCACCTGCCAAATTTGGAATCATGGTGGGAACAGACGGAATATCGACATTGACATCATTTGACCCCACATCTTCATCTAAATTGACCTGTCCGTTGGTATCATCTGGAATCAGATGATCTGCATGTACATACCTGTGGTTATTTCCTGAAATATGGACAATAAATGTTAGTGGGCCCTTAATTGCAACTATCGTACCAGGAATCAACGTTTCTCGCCCGTCTCTGATATTGTGTACTCGGACATGTTGGAACAAATCAAATCGTCTCTGGTGTGTGTTATCCCCCATCCCTCTGTTTTAGCAGAACATTGGTGCTTTTCAATCCTACTTTGTAAGTTGGGATTGACAAGTGACAGATGTGGCCTCAGCTCTCTCTTCAAAAACACCTCTGCAGGACTTGTTCCCGTTCTTGTATGAAGGATATTTCTATAAGAGAATAAGACATTAGCTACTCTGTGAGACATTGAGAGAATAGAGCCAGACTTCTCATACATATGTTTGAATGTCTGAACATGTCTCTCGGCTAAACCATTACTGGCAGCATGATATGGAGGGCATAATATATGAGCTATTTTATTAAATTTCAGAAATGCCCTAAACTCATCCGATCTAAACTGTGGCCCATTGTCACTTACTATTTGTACAGGCAATCCATAACGAGCAAACAGTGACCGCAATACAACTATTGTAGCCCCACTTGTTGTGGTTCTCATAGGAAATACCTCTAACCACTTTGAGTGAATATCCACAATGAGTAAGAATTGTTGACCTTTGACCTTTGTATAATTAATATGCACTCTCTGCCATGGTTGTGTCGCCCATGACCACAACAACAGTGGTTCTACCTTTGAAGTGTTTTTTTGTTCTTATGCATTCCGAACATTCTCGTACCACATTTTCTATATCCTGATCTATGCCTGGCCACCATACAATTGACATAGATAGAGCATTCATTCTACACATACCAGGGTGACAATCATGCAGTTCATTCAAAATATGACATTGAAAAACAATTTGTACAATGACCCTTCTAGCCCACAGCAAACATCCATCATTAATTGATAATTCAGCCCGGCGATGCCATTATGGCTGCATAGCTGGGTCATCACAATGTGTTGGCCAACCTTACAGTGTAAGGTCATATACCTTTGAGAGTACAAGGTCCTTACTAGTACTACTTGCGATATCTATAGCAGTGACAGGAAGTGTATCAAGTGACGTACTGAACGCAAAACTTTCATCATAATCTACTTCGAAGGGGTCATCCACAGGTAGCCTACTTAATAAATCGGCATTGGCACTATTCAATGATGAGCTATACTCAATGCTGTATTGGTACCCTGATAATAACAATGCCCAATGCTGCATTCGTGCAGCGGCTAAGGCTGGGATGCCTGACTTTGGGCCCAATATTCTCACAAGAGGTTGCTGGTCAGTAATCAATGTAAATCTTTTTCCGTACAAATATAAATGAAAGCGTTTTATTCCAAACACAATCGCCAAACCCTCCTTCTCTATTTGGGCATAGTTTTTCTCTGATGAGCTAAGCGTCCTAGATGCATATGCAATCGGCCTTTTCGAACCATCATCAAGCATATGACTTAAAGCTGATCCCAAACCATATGAACTTGCATCCACAATGAGTACCAGAGGCTTTGATGGACCATAATGTATGAGGATTTTGTCATAGAAAGTGTATTTTTTAGCTTTTTGAAACGCCCTGTTATATTGGTCATTCCAAATCCATTTACTTGAATGATTTAGCATGGCGTATAACGGCTATGGCATTGTAGAAGTGTTGGGGATATATTTTGCACAAAAATTCAGCAAACCAAGATATGATTTAAGCTCAGAGACATTCTGTGGCATTGGTGCATTTTGAATGGCTTCAATTTTACTCTGTAATGGTGAGATTCCTTCAGCACTAAGCTGATGGCCCAAATATGTGACCTTGTCCTTGAAAAATTGACACTTTTCACCATTTAAGCATACGTTGTATTTTGCTAGTCTATCGAATACGGTTTCAAGTACTTTCATATGTCCAACGTTAGAATTTGCGGTTACCAAAATATCATCAATGTAGCAAAGTACATTATCAATTCCTGCTAATATTTTATCCATAATTGATTGAAATAAAGCTGGTGCAGTCTTAATTCCAAAACACAATCTTTTTGGTGACATTAGGCCCCGGTGAGTGTTCAGTACGAGCAATTTTGCTGATTCATCATCTAAAAATACTTGATTGAAAGCACCTGTTAAATCCAAAACAGAATACAGGCTAGGGTTGGTTCCGCTCTCTGCTAGTTTAGTGAATAAATCCTGCGTATTTGGCAATTTATACCCACCATCCTCAATACATTCATTCACATATTTATAATCACCACACACCCTAATTGACCCATTTGTCTTTTGCACATGTACAACAGGTGAGGCCTAGTCATTATGATCTATTTGGTGTATAATGTTAGTATGTTTTAACCTTTCACACTCTCTCTCCACACTTGTTTTAGAGCATATGGGACATACCTACTTCTTTGAAACATGGGCGTGACATTTGGTTGCAACCTTAAGGTGGCTGTAAACTCTTTAATACCTGTATCTTTAGTTGAAAACCAACCACAATGTTGTTCTAACGTAGCATTAAATTCAGGTGGGCATTTATTTAAGGTTGGGACAACGATCTTTGAGTTAACTGTCTCTGATACAGAGAAAATGTCATGCCAGTTTAGTCTGATTTAGCTGAGCCAATCCCTGCCAAACAGACATGGTCGTTTTCCCTGTACCACCAACAGATCCATTTTGTGTATATGGTTACGGTCATACTTTATGGGCACCTGTATGCAACCTAGTATTGGTGCTTTTTCACAAGAATAGCTGCGCAAAATAACATTTGCTGGCATTAATGGGAAATTTAACAACTTCGTGTTGTCAATATCCTCAGAAATGGTCGAGCGTGATGCACCCATGTCTAACTCCATCTTACAAGTAACGTCACCAATATTTACGCTAGGTTTATACGGGTTTTGTTCATCATGAATATCATCAGTTCTGTATAAACCATATCCTTCTTCATGAGTCACCCCCACCACTACTGTCGCTTTCGACATCACTAGCCGTGTCTATACCATCATTCTGTGGACTGGTTGTTGCTGCATTAATCCTCTTGGAATGCCATTTGTGAGCACCTTGGTGAACACGATTGCTGCTACTGGCGGGAACATTAATCTTCGTCGGACAAACACGCTGAATATGACCCCTCTTATTGCAGAAATGGCACAACAAATTCTTGCAATGACATACCTCAGGTGGGTGACTGGCCCCCTCAAATTTGGCATGCCCCACGAGCAGATGTTCCACAAAATTTAGTTTTTGTCCCACGGTTTTGTGTTTTCTTTTCCTGGTACAGTTTATGCACATCGGGTTTTGAAACAGCTCCATAATTACTACTGTCCAATGTTGGCACCGACCCCATGTGTTCTCGTGTTGAAATGCTCACCGTTTCGTCAGCAACGCATTTTGACTTAAATGTTAAATAACTATAGATAGCAATTGCGTCTGTGTTTTAGACAGTTTCTTGTGTAAGCCTAACACTTGGTGGTCCCTCAATGCCTCGTCTAAAAAATTATTAAAATCACAATGGATAGACAGCTTTTTTAAGCGACCAATACAATCGGACACAGACACGTATTGCCCTTGACCAGCTGTCCAAAATTTGAAACGGTCAGCAATCACGATAGGTTTATGAGAATAATGGCCCTGTAGCATTTTCTTTAAATCGGCATATGACTTAGCACTAGGCAATTCAGGGCTACATAAATTCTTTAATAATTTATACGCATCTGCGCCCACAGCAGCTACAAAAAAACTCGCCTGTCTTTCCGTAGGAATAACATTTGCAGCAATAAACGCATCACACCTGTCAGCGTAATCGTAAAAATTCTCTATTTTCTCATCAAACGGTGAAATGTTTCCAAAAACCGCCATTGTTAGCACACACACACGTAGTTCGCCGATCCTCGTCGTCAATTTGTGGTATACTGGACAGGTTAATTAATCCTAGAGTTCCAGTCTATCGAACAGATTTGATAAACTATAATTTGTTTATAAATGTGGCCATTCTTCTTCTTCTTCTTCTTCTGTATCATCCTCCACTTGATTGGAGCACCCACAACAACGTGAGATAAATATAAAATATAAACTTTGAAAGTTCTTCTGAATTGCAAATTATCACGGTGAAACAAATCAAAATGTCAATGATTACAATTAATATATAACGCATACGGTCTCTGCCTGTATAATTTTGGCAAATTATTGCTGGTAATGTGTGCTATTGTGAGAATTGAGCATATATGCTCTACCACAGTGAACATCATAGCAGAGTTGCCTAGAGATAATCTCAATTTGATGACAGAGATCTGGAATAACTGGGATTATTCCTGAATCCACGAGTACTGTGCAGTCGATTATCAATTTGGCTAACAGACGGACATCTCTGCAATGCAGCGTCCACGTGTGACCACCTAATTGTTTTTCAATGAGAGTTTTAAGTTCCAATAAGCGTTTCTTTCTGTGTGTGAGTAAGGCACAGCAAGTAATGCGCATATGCGGATAGTCTTCTGGCCGCTATTGACATAACGGACATGTTGGATCTATTTGCATTTTGTTAAACCTGGCTATGGTAGACTGGACGAGATAAGCTTCTGTTTGTAGTCTGAGTTTTATGCTAGATCTTCGTATATCTTTGACTTCACTCTGAATGCTGCTGATGGACAAATGAGGTCTTCCAACATAAAGTCCTGTGGTATGGCAGTAAAACAGTGTTTTCTTTGTAAGGCATTGTTGACGTAGCTCGTGTGTCCACCATTTATCAACGGCACCTTCGATGATTTTCTTCCATTGCTGTTTGCTGGGAGACTGATTTCGTAGGGCTTTCAATTTTGGAAGATTATATTTTTGGAGAATAGTCTGTATATAGATAAACCAGCTTTGCGATTTGGATGTAATGGAACCTATAGCCAATTGTCGCTCCATTAGAAGGTTTAGTGTAATATTTCCACTCCTAATGTGTGAGTTGCCGAAGGTGAAGTTCCGCTACAAGCAGACCAATTGGTAGGAGAATGCCACATCTAGCTGTGCGAACCGGTAATGCAAGTATCTTTGTCAGCATGTTGAGGTGAAAGCTCTTTAAGGTCTCTACTTCTTTTAATGATTGTACAAATATTTCCAGGCCATATAGAAGTATTGGAAGAATGTACATGACATATATATATAAAAGCATATCTCTGAAGCTAAGCAATTAGACCCATGAAGTCCAGTTCCTATTATGGCATAAAAGGTTCTCCACGCTTTTGACAGCTTTTCTACAATGTTGGCGGAGACTTCATGCTTTGCGGTATGCACTAGACCAAGCTGTGTTGTTTTTTCTCTTACATCTATTGTTGAGATTCCTAGGTTCCATTTGAGATCTTGTCCCATTGAGGTTTTTTGGCTAGGTTTGCAGAGGATACTGGATTTCTCAGGGTGAATATTGTATCTTTTCCGACATGCATAGTTGTAGGATTGGTCTAACATAGCCTGAAGCTCATTAGCTGAGTTGGTGCATAGAGTAAGGTCATCGGCAACAGTTGGGCATCTAGTATATATTGGACCTATATAGGTCCCGAGTTGTTGAGTTTGCCAATTGACCAGGAGGTTATTGATGTAGGTCTTATACAGCCCTGTTGATAGAATTCCTCCCTGTCGAACACCTTGTCTGATCTGGATCTTATCACTAATGGCATTCTTCCATTTCACCTCTGCTGATAGATCCTCATACATATGATCAACAATTTGCCATATATGTGGGTCAATGTTCTGGTCAAACAAATGACATTTTATAGAATTATGATCCACAACATTAAACACTTTCTGGCTATCAAGGAATGCAATGTAAATTGGATGTCTAGTTTCTGTGGCTTCTGAGATTGTATCTGATATCACTAAAGCTGCCATAGTTGGCGATAGGCCTGAAGTAAACCCATACTGCAATAAAGACTGATTTGCCGGAATGCTATTTTAGAGTCTGTTTAGTATGATGTGATCGAAAATCTTTCCTAAGAAGGATGACACAGTGATACCTCTGTGGCTACTAAAGTAAGATGGATCATTGTCTTTCTTGTGAACTGGAATAAGGATGCCAGACTTGAATGCAAGTGGAATCTGTGTTGTTTGCAGAACAATGTTAAATATGTGTGTCAGGATAGGAAGTAAGACCTCACCAGAATAAATTATATGTTCCGCTGTGATACCAAATTCATCTACCGCTTTTCCTCTGTTCAACAATTTGACAGCATTACACACTTCTGCAACAGTTATCTGGTTACATGGTTGTGTGTTCTGCATGCAGATATGCCGTATTAACGAGAGGTCATATTGTACTCTCGCTGCATATTCTGAGTTAAAGTGAGGCTCATCTTTTGGAACTGCAAGGTCCTCATAGTATGCTGCAAAACCCTTGCACTGATCGTCTGGGTCTGTAAGAGAGGTTTTGTTTGTTAGACTTTACCCGGTTACGTTTGCCTAATAATATGGGTGTCTCACAGCATACAGGTGTGTGTGTTGAAGAGTTCGTCGAGTCCATATCATAAATGAATGATGTGATAGCATGATCGCAGCTATTCCCCAGGAAATAATCGATCTGGGAACTATTCTTCCCATGAATATACGTTGGCTTGTTACAGATTTCTGTCAACTGTTCAATATCATGTTACTGGATGAAAGATTTTAACTGTCTATCTTTATTATTTTCACGAGATAATATAGTTGCATTCATATCTCCGCACCCTATAATCTTGTAGGTTGGTTGATATTTCTGAATAATAGAGTAGACCAAGTCGAGACATTCAGCATAGTTTGCAGCAGAGATAGTATAACCAGGCATGTAACTATTTAATAAACATATCGGCTGTGACTCGGTCTGTATTTCAATAGCAACCATACGTTCATTTCAATCTGGAAGGGTCATGCTATATGCATCAATTGTTTTGTTCCATGCTATAACAATTCCACAATAACCACGCTTTCGCTCAAATTTGCATGTTTAGAGCTCAGCATCTGTTGATCTGATGAGGTAGTTGAAATCATGAAGAAAAGATTTCACACCATGCTTCTCAAAATCCCATAACCAGTGTTCTTGCAAACAAATAATGTCTATATGTCCCAATATTTGTTTCGAGTATGGTGCATTTCCACATACTCCTTCAATATTAAAGGTCATGAAGCTTACATGTTTCTTGTCACCGTGATCATTGTAGGAAGTTGATCCAGTGGTATCGCTTTGCGACCGACCAAGTCTAAAAAAGAGTGTGGCAGAGGGTCAGAATTACTTGACATTGACATGTTGGTATTTTGGATGGATGCTGTGCTTACTGCATGTTGATTATTATTTTGATATCCTGCCGCCTGACTGTCCGGAACCTTGGACTGACATGAATCAGAAGAGAGGACATGAACGTCATCTAATGTTTGGTTCGCAGCTGAGATAGTATCTGAATTCATATGTTGCATGCGTGTAGACATATGTGGTTGTTGTGTCACATTGGATTGATCAACAATATGTGATTGACAATATGTGATTGTGCTGGTCGGTATTCAGATGTCCTCAATTTGCACTGTTCGTCTGGAATATGTATTGGTCTACAAGGTATATCATTGGAAATTGTGCTTGCCAAGGTAGATGGTGTACTGTGATTACTTGGTTGAGTCACTGAACAATTTGAAGACTGTCTTATTATCTGTGACGCTTGTGAACTTGAGCGTGATAATTGTAGATGGTCTGGCTTATGAAGAATGTTATGACTGGCCTGCTGAAAACGTGGAGGTATTGACTGCTGTTTTTTCCATGTCTTTTATTCTTATGCATATTTGGACCATACTTTTCCCGATTAGAAGGTTCTGTTACAAATTGGGATCCTCGATTTTGCTGGGAAAATTGAGCCAATCTGTCTGACATCAAAGGTGAAAAGCTGTAAACCTGGTGTGTCATCGGCGGTTTCTGCACGTTAGAGTATGTCATATTCATAGGGCATGGTTGCTGATGAACATTATGATCTATCTGCTGATAACTTGGAGGTATCGGCATAGATCTTGAGCTAAATATGTTATCATCCATCAGATCTTGAGCAGAGCTTGCCTGGTTACTATTTAGTGATACAGGTCGAGATCCACGTGGTATGGAGATTGGCGCATTATTTCGTTGTGGAGATTGACGCACTCTGTATGTCTGTATGGCATAAATGACAGTAACATAGACACACTAGATTCTAGCGACGAATGCTCCAATAGGTATCTACCCAGTGGTTGGTGAATAGGCATAGATGATGGATGTGGAATCATATTTGCATGCAGTAAACGTGGGTCATAGTGATGATATGGCTCATGTTGATTTCGTGTTATCATGTCTGCAGTAGGTGATGTATTCTCACTGGCATGGTGACTTGGTGTAGGCTCGCTCCTCTCAGACTGCCTCGGCATATGTGATTGGATGTTACTCTCTTCTACATGCTGGAGTAGGATGCTTGTAATATACTCTATATTTCGTAGTCTCCCCGATATGTCATTTGTAAAGCTTATCCTATCAGAGTTATACTTCTGGTAGTCCAAGAGAAGATTACGTTTGCCCTCAATGAGAGCTAAACGGTCATGTGTGAGATGATCTTGGTGACAATCATATAGAAAACATGTGGCATGTTTTGGGAGAGACTGGTTAGCTGTGACTTGTAGCAGGGATAGAGTTCTATCCTGGTCTTTAATCCCTTGTTCCAAAGATGCAATGTACGACTTCAGCTGGAAATATTGTTGTTGATCAATATTTTCAGTACGCTGTCGTTGATTACATTTTACTAATGCTTTTTTATTGCTCCACATATGATACCCTTTTAGTAACCTAGCAATCATTATCATTCACATACAGATTACATCAAATACTACACACACTCAATTGTTGCCATTTAAACAGCCAGCTTAAACAACAGCATCTCATGGAGGAATTAGAAACCGAAAGAGTCGATATTCCTTTCATTCAAGAGACAAAAATTCAAAAACCTGAAGTGTATAATTCCCTCAAAGATATTTTCAGATGACATTTTATTATTCCTTATCACATAGTGCAGGAGTAGCAATTATTTTCCTTCGCCGTTGTCTTCATTCTGTAAACAGTATCTCCTCGATAGAAGATCCAAATGGTCACTGGATTTGGATTACAATTGATGTATCAAACACCCGCTTAAATCTTTGTGTTAAGAATTTTTTAAAGATATTTCTTCAACAATTGACCAGAACCCATCTGACAACTTAATTTTTGTGGGAGATTTTAATTGCCTATTAGATGATATCAAAGACAGAACATTCATGTCGAAATATATGGACACATCACATACGATCTTGAAAAATATATGCGGAAATAAAGGCTTACTAGAAACATATCGAATTATTAATCCAGATGGCAATGACGTTACATGGCTGTCATCTGATGGTAAAATGTCAACAAGGTTAGATAGAATATATATTGGCTGCTCATTGAAAGACTACATAACTTCAATGAATACCAAGACTATAGCTTTTTTTGATCAAAATATGGTATGCGTCACATTAAACAATTCTGAGTGCATTAATAGAGGTTTTGGAAACTCAACACTGCTTTGCCGCACGATATTTGCTATCATAAATATGTAGAGAGCTGTTGGCACTAATGGGTTGAATGGAAATAAATTTATGATGCAATGGTGGGAAGATGTATAAATAAATCTTAAATCTATGTCAAGAGAATATTCGATCAGAGAGGCCAGAGAATCGTGGAAACGCAAAAACGCATTGTGTAAATCTTTGACTAAAGTTAATGAGAAAGTCAATAAAGGTGAACATAATGATTATGATTTTTTGATCAAGCTAAAAGGGAAAATAAATGAAATAGAGGAATATAAATTCAATGGAGCAACAATTAGATCAAAGGCACAAATGCATGCTGAGGGTGAAAAACCTATAAAATATCTTGTGGAAAGGAAAAATCACGTGGTATTGAGAAATTAATATGCTCAATAGAGGCGTTTGCTGGCAGAACTGTGTCATCAAGCAGAGAGATGGGGAAAGCTGTGCATGACTATTATCAACGGTTGTACACATCAGAAGGGAGTGACGGCACAGCTACTGAACATATTTTAGCCAATATGACAGAGACGCTATCTGATTCATGTTCTTGAATCTGTAAACACCCGTTAACACATCAGGATTTGACTAAATCACTGAAAGGCATGAAACCACAAAAATCACCAGGCTGTGACCGACTCCCTGTAGAATTCTAGCAAACATTTTGGCACCTATTAGGTCCAATCCTAGAGGAGCTATCAACCCGCATTTTTAAATGTGGATGCATTCCTCCATCGCTGGCCAAAGTATATGTTTGACTGATATGCAAAAGAGCTGATAGAAACAAACTTCAGAATTACAGACCAATTTCATTACTCTGTTTGGATTATAAAATTGTTTCGAGAGCACTAACTTTAAAACGCGATTCAGTCCTAGCAAAACAATTTTAACAAATAGTCTACTTATAAGAGATACCATACAGTTAGTCGAGAAAGTCTCTATATCAGCAACGATCATAGCTTTAGACAATGAGAAAGCGTTTGATCACGTTGAATGGGAATTCTTGCTAAAGTCATTCAAGTGTACTGGTTTAGGCACAGGATTCATTAAGTGGGTCACTATTTTATATGCCAACATAAAAAGCTGTTATTTAGTTAATGATCATTTGACTGAACCAATCACCCTAATAGTAATAGCAATGGAGTCGCTGGGAGCTTTACTGGGGGTAAAATACTCATTTTCAAGGGATATTAGTTGTGGAGCTGATAAGCCGGTAAAGGTGACCCGGTATGTTGATGATACAGCCGTTTTTGCAGGATCAAATAACGATTTTAAGATTTTTAAAGCATTATTGAAAGAATTTCAACAAGCATCCGGGCTTAAAATTAATAAAGAGAAATCAAAAGGATTATTTCTGGGCGCATGGAGTGGAAGAATAGATGCAGTAATGGACATTGATTAAAGGGATATGACCACGGAGAAAGTGATTTTTTTACAAGTCAACAAGCATTTCCGTAAACTTAAATAGAATCTGATAGAATATAATCATTGACGTCATATCTAAATAAAACATTTGGGAAAACTATTCGTTTTGCATTAAATGAGAGACATACAAATACATTTTCTTTTTTAGTGTTAACACTCAAGTTTCACTTATAGTCGTATGTACCATGGTATATACAATAAGAAGTTTTTTGGAAATTATCCTACGGAACCAAGTATCACACAGATTTTTTGTGAACAGCAAAGAAAATGTCGATTTCTGTAGCTACGCTAGTGGGCGTGTAGACTACATCTATGGTGTAGGCCTAGATTGCTATTATCAACGTGAGAATACAACTAGTACGATACTATACAATGTGACACTGACAATTGTATTATTATAAGGAATGGTTATTATAAAGCATATAAAATCGAAATAATAATACATGATTTTACGTAGGCCTATTATGTTGAGGTCACGAAAACTGGTAACAATAAATTAAAGATTTATAATGAAGTGCACTATGACCCATACCATATGAATCGGTCACCAGCATATGATATTTGCCGCTAGTAATATATATTAGCTAGTGTGAATTTGTTTTTTTACACGAATGAGCACCACACACAGGTCGCAGTGATAGCATAACCAAACCTACCAGCTGGATATAAGATGATATTTGCGAATTTGTTTAAGGAAGAGAAATGCGTGTTTTCGTTAATTCTGATTCGTTATAAACAGTTAAAGTGTGCTGTTTTGATGTGTGACGTGTTTCGAACTGTGATTGCAGTTATTGTTGGCATTAAAAAGCATAGCTTTTTGTGGGTTTTAAAAAATTTATTTATTATTTTTTACGCGAGATTTAAGTTGCTCAGAACACATACACATTTGAGGTTTTTAAAGAGACAATTATTATCTTTATGATCAACGAACATAAATTAATTAATAATTAATTAATTAATACATATTTCTGAAGCGTGGAAATATTATCAGGAGATTATAAATACCAGCGTTAAATAAAAATGGACATGTCAAATTTATTACAAGAAAGTTAACCGCATCATGGACAGTGAACACAAAAGATTCCATATGCGATGAATGAATACGGACAGCAGTAAAATTGAATTGGCATGGATCAGTAGCTCTAATGACAAACACGATGATCATATTAACAATGGCAATAGGAAAAGTAGTCCTACCATAACACCCAGCAAAAGCTACGTATTAAACAAAGACAAAGCAAGAAGCAAGATGCATGCACAAGGGAACTGAAAACCATTGAAGACAGATATGGAAATGTGTATATAAAATGTTCACCAGCGACTTTTGAACTAAACGAAACATGCCTTTATGAAGCTAACAAGCCATATTTCACAGCCAATAGTGGCAGAATTGGAAAATAGTAAAAAGAGAAATGGTCTCGTGATTGAGGAAAGGATAAAATTATTCAATCGGTCCTCTGGAAAAGGGGGTAGGAAGAATATATTCACTGCAAATTTCTACACGACCAACACCAGCATATTAGTAAATGGAAGGGAGACAGCTAGATTGTTCAAGCATAAACATCTCCGGAGTCTGAAGCAATTGATACAGAACCAGGAAATAGAGCTTAAAGGGTTGGACATACAAATCTACAATGCCATTGCTGAAGTAGGATTGCAAAAACAATGTAGCGCTTTTGCACCACGTATAAGTGTCTATAACTTACTTGTACTAGGAGACGTATCAGGCCCTAGGATGTGGCTATAGGAAGCACGTCCATGCGGTAGGCCATTTAGATATCGTCTGGTTCTGTCATCTCGAGAGGCGTGTGATGATGTCACTCAGCCATCATTGGTAATGTCCGGTGGTGTGCCGATAGTGCATTAGGGGCCGCACCACAACAACATAATTCAAGCACGATAATGGTAGAACAAGTACATCAACCAAGTGCAAGAGAGCAGTCATCAGAGATTCAGACAGTATTAACAAATACCATTGTTAATCTAGTTAATCAACTTAACTCACCAGGACAGAATGAAAGCAACAGTGCAGAAGTCTGCCAAATCTGCAAGGATTATGTAAGTGAACTTGGCATTGAATGCTCACTATGCTTGAAGTGGTTCCACTACCAGTGTGAAGGAATGGACGAGCAGGATGTCTATCAGCAAGAGGCAAGTCCATCAGGCAGATACAGTTGTAGCCTGTGTAAATAAGAATGCAACATGGAGACCAGTTCTACTGTAAATATGGTATCACCTGAAGTGCTAACAACTGGAGTTACTAGATCTCTATCAGCAACAGTGATTAATACAGTCAAGCCAACAGAAACGATAGCAGTAGCGTCAGCGAATCGATCATCAACGATAAGCACATTAAACTCAACAGAAATAGAATCTGTAAGGTTGGTTAATGTAGCAACAACTGGAGCCATCGGCTCTGGATCAATAACAAGAGCAAAACACCAAATTCTGCAGATATATCAATTGGAAGGCCATCAAGTGTACCGCAAACTATAGCCAGCACAGTGAACATGGCAGAAGTAATAGTGGGAGTGCGAGAAACTCTGGTTACACGACCTGCATGACTATTAATAATTAACCCAAGGAATATAACATCTATAACTGCTAACACAAGGCAAATAGCGCATTCGACAGTCAGCACAGATATAGATACACTCTGCAAAATCAGCCATAACCTATATAATTGTGAAGCCAAGGAGGGAGATTCAATGCAAAGAAGATGATACAATTAAGCATATAAAAGGCATCGAGAAAAGAGACAATGAACTAAGATGGAGAGAGCATGAACATGATGATGAACGAGAAAGATTGTCAGCAACATGTGCACTTGTATCTCAGATGAAAAGGAAGATTGAGGACCTAGAGAAAAGCAATCACGATCTGAAGCTACGACTGGCAGCATCAATTACACCAAACAGATCGGATGTAGCGAGTCATAGTGATCTTCCACACAATGCACAAACAGCTGGCATGGAAAGTCCTGCAATGGATAGGATAGCGGCTAGATGTGCAGAACAGTTGAAAGTAGCCATGCAAGACAAGACGGAAATTACAAATAGACTATATGGCTTATAAAGGGATCAAATCAAACAGAAAATTGTCATAATAGAAAATGCTATTCCTACAGCTGCTAGAGTGAGCAGATATCAATCAGCTGAAATCATGAATGTACCTCAACAGGCAACCACAATGCCAGCATCCCACATTCCAACCAGCCCATATGCTAAAAGTCAAATGACATAGGAATAATGCCACCAGAATATTTGATTCCTACATCACGACACTAAGATGAGAGTCATCAAACAGCACATGCATTAAGATATCAGGAAAAATAAATACCAACTGTAAATGGGGCAACAAATTGGAGTCACATGCCTAGCTATCAAGACACACAGAATCAAGAATGACATTAAAGACTACCAACCATGGACACCTGAGCTCGCCCATGCTGTGAGAGATTCAAAATATGCACATGTCCAGTGGACCACAGGAGGGTCACCCCATGGTCGATGTGATGCTCTTTGGCAAGAAAGAATGAAATGTAAGAAAAAGGTACAGCCTCACCAAGGATATCAAGAAATAATGAGCGCAGTTGGAAATCACCACCTGGATCAAAGTCATATTTCAGAGCCTCGTGAGTTGACCATTGTGCATGGACAAATAATAAACGATATCCAGAACCATGGGTAAGATTTAAACATTCAGAAGGAAGGATAGGATCAATGAATGCACCCCTAGTAGATTTGGCTAAAGGCAGGAGTCTTCCACCCGACAGAAGGCACAATGTTACTGGGAATTACACAACTCCTGTGTCTGCAAGATTCTCTCAACCTACAAACTGGATACCACCAATACACCAACCACGCAAAGTAACAAAGACATGGTATAGAAGGTCAAGACCATACCACAAGCAACAACAGTTCAGAGTCACAGTATTTTATTCGATCCCCTACATACAGCAAACAGCATGTGGATAGAAATGTGTCAATAGGAATGGAAACGGGCTACAGGAAAATAAAAACACCACATATTGTAATGGAGGCTAGAACAAGAAAAGACGACAATTCTAACAGTACACAAACAGTGGAGAATGTCAATATACACACAGCAAAGGTAATTCAGGCATAGGAAAAGGGAGAGATGAGATCAGAGATGCAGATTCCCCACAGCATAGCAAAGGAAAAGGAAGAGATGAGACCAGACATGCAGATTCCGCACAGCTTGGCGAGTGGGTCAGCACATTATGTGGACTATGGTGTAAACAGGAGCAGAGAGCTGACGTACCAGTCACATGTGAAGGTAATGATCGAGACAATAAATAACATAAGGCATGACCAGAATCATTTTTAGTAAAGGGCAGCGCATCAGAGCTGATGGGGAAAAAAGAAAGTCTTGCAAAAACTCAAGCAGATCAGCTGACAATAGCACCTTTGTCAACATCTATTCATTCAATGTAAAGAGCATGAAAACATTGAATGAATAGAAATATTTGTAGATATGCCATGTCGCTTTTCATTGAAAAGCGACATGGCATATCTACAAATATTTCTCCCAGAAGCTGATGTACTATGTTTACAAGAGACGTGGCTGTTTGATTTTGAGGGAGAGGAAATAAAAAGGATTCATAAAGACTACACTGGAGTGCGTAAGACTGTGGACAAGGATAATCCGATTCCACCGACACAGCGACCAAGGGGATATGGTTGTGTCTGCATACTATGACACCGCGCTTTAGATACTAGGGTCAAGACACATCCATATGGCAATAATCGTTTGTTAGTGGTGACCATTGAAGCAGTTCCAAGACCGCTATGCCTAATAACGATGTATATGCTTTGTAGGGGATTAATCTCAGCAGAAACAGATTTCCACGACAGGTTAATAGAAGTCAGAGAAATTATGCAGAAATACAGAAGCCAGCATTACGCAATTTTGTGTGGTTACCTTAATGATTCCTTGCATAGACATCCAAAGGCAACCAGAGACAAGTTGCTGCATGATTATCCGAAGATGAATACCGTTATCCATGAAAATGGAAAACATCGGTCACAGATAAATTACTTTGCTGTAGATCATAGTGCAAAAGAATCCATACCACACGTTCAGATAATGGCTCAACATCCAGCTAATGTCTCTGATCATTTACCAGTTATGTTGACTCTCGCTTGTAAAATTGATTAAGTATGCGACATCTCTACCAACAAAACATCCACAAATCACACAGGTCATAAGGTCAAATAGAGCAAGGTGAGTATACGAAGCTATCAGGAGATCGTTCATCAATCATTAAAGCCGATTGAATGGGTGAATCTGTCCTGAATTGGACATCACACTAGCAATAAAACAACTCATGTGCACCTTATGGAAGCAAAGGAAAATCGAAAAAACTGTTTTTAGTTTCACTAGCTGCAGAAAAGGCCTTCGACGTGGTTTTGACATTAGCTCTCTTCCACAAAATCCACCATTTCAGAGAACTTATGGAACCTGTCGGAGAACATCTACAATCAGCCAAAGTCAAGAGTATCCTGGGAAAGCCAATTGTCAGAGATAGTGGAACTAAACCAAGGGGCACGACATGGAGGGATTCTATCAACACAATGCTATCTGCAGTACATAAACCAATGGCTTACTGAGATCGAGGCGACAGGGTATGGCTATCAAATTGGATACATAGATATCTCTGCACCCGCGTGTGCAGATGATGTGCTATACATCACTGACAATAAACTATGCATGTAGATCCTACTGAACCTTGCGAGGGATTAAACGCCATTGGAAAGATTTAAACACAATGTGAATAAATGCTCCAGCTTGATGTGCAACAAAAAAGCAGATAACAGTGTATACTTCATGATGGGCTGTGCCATGATCCCAACAACAGATAATTTAGTTCATTTAGGGATCACGAGGTCATCGAATGGATTAGATGATGTTAACCCACTTATTCAAAGTGCAAGTTAGACCATATATGCGTTAATGGGAGCCGGATTGCATGGTAAAAACGGTACCAGTCTTATCATCACACATACGATTTGGAGACTCTGCGTCACTCCAAGGTTGACATTTGGGCTAGAGGCATGTTGTCCAAGTGGAACTTATATCACCAAGCTAGAAAAGCTACAGAGGAAAAAGGTGAAGAAAATCCAGTCACTTCCTGACAGAAATACTTCCTGTGCAGACGTATCAGCATACCGAGCACATATATGACAACGGATAAAATAGAAAAAATTATTAAAGATAAAGATGAACTAACACAACTTACGATTGACTGTACTAAGCACATGTATAAGAACTCGAAAGTCAAGAATATTGAGCAGGCTATCTGTAAACTAGAAACAAGTAGTCGGGAGTTTATGTGTGCCATACACATAATACGCTCACGGTTCATGCAAACAAGACTCTGACCGGTTCTCCGATTCAACTAAATACTGATGAACTAAATGTGTTTTACATTGATCTACTCTTGTAAGAAGTAATCATGATTAGGCGATTTTATTGACAATGATGAATGTAATTGTGGTATAAAAAACAAAAACTTTGCGATGCTTTTGTTAAATTAAAATACCTGTATTCTCTGGGTGCGCATAATGAAGAGGCGGGATCTACACAACTGAACTGAACTGAACTATAGCCTATAACCCATCCACCCCAAATTTAATCTGGAAAGACAAAAGCAAAATTCAATTATTTATGGGTTGGTCGGCCGGTCGGTCGGAGCAGACTAGCCTGTGTGTAGCACAGTCGGTCGTGCATATGCAGGTGGGTGGAGAGGGAGAGGGTGGGGTTGTTTGTGAGTCATGAGTCAGTCAGTGAGTGACACTCAATCACTGAATCACTGACTCACTCACCCGTCCCTCAACCCATTCATCCCCACCCACCTATTCCCACCCCAACCACCCACAAACACACATGTACATGCACAAACACCCAACACCACATGCACGTACGCATGTATGCACGAACACACACTTAACCACCAACTGATTGACCCACCAACTGACTGACCCAGCCACCCCATGACCCACCAACCGACTTACTCACTGACTGTCTGATTCAATGCCTCCAATTTGCCCACCAATTTTTAGCTCAGCTGGCCTAAAAGGCCAAGTGAGCTTTATGTCCATCCGTTGTCCATTAGCTTTTCCTTTAAATGACTTCTCAAGAACCACTGGGCCGATTACGATTATATTTTTTCGGAAACATCCTCATGGCATAGAGATTCAAGTTTATTTAAAGAAAGCGGATCAGCCAATTTGGCCGGCAGCCATCTAGGATTTTGGCCAAATTTTTTTTAATTTCTTTAAAACTATTCTCATAAACCACTGGTGGTCGATTCAAAGCTCATAACATACTGTATCCTCTATGGAGGGCAAGAACTGAACCAAGTTTGTTTAATCGAACTTGATTGGTCAAATAGTTTGGCGGCCATCTTGGATGACCTAGATTTCGTGAAAACAACGTCTTCTCCAAAACCGCTGAACAAGTCGGGCCAAACTTTGGGAGGTATGATTAGGGACTAGGGACCATTAAAGTGTATTCAATGGAAGTTGATACATAAAAAACATGGACGCAGTGGACCAATAAAAATGTAGCGTCTTTGGTGTCCATATTGGATTTTTATTTGATGGATTTTGAAGCCGAAATTAGTTTTATACGGTTTTTGGCTACTCTGATTTCAAACATTGCCATACTCAAAATTGCTGGACAAGTGGTTTGATGTCCATCATTTTTGTTCTTTTCCCACCAAAATCTCCCATACTAAAGCAATAGGAAAATTTTAATTGTTTTCTTCTCAAGAACCTCTGGTCCAATTTCAAGTATATTCCGTTCATCCACTTCTCAATTCGGTAATCACTGACCAATCCACCGACTCCCTCACTCGCCCCTCAACCAATTCCTGCCCAGCCACCTATTCCTATCCCGACCACCCGCCAACCCACCTGTACATGCACGAACACCCAACTCCACACGCATGCACATGACCACCACCAACCGACAGCTCCACCAACTGACTGACCCAGCCACCCTGTGACCCACCCACTTACTCACTGACTGACTGATTCAATGCCTCGCTCACCACCCACTCACGCATGCACGCAGTTAACCTCCCACTAACTGACTGGCTGGCTGGCTGACTGAACCTGGGTTTGTGTCCAATGTTGTAGCTTGGTGACATTAAATATGGAGGTTTTGAGCCTACATGTACCACCACATGGCATAGAATAATTCATTTCTCAACTTCTCATGCTATTCTGTTGCATTCTTATTTTAGCTATGCGACTTAAAGGACATGCTGTTAACTGGGAGCAATCGACGATGGCGAGCACCTAAACAAGACGCTATGGCTAATGAAAATGTGGTGAATAACTGTGATGTTAATTAAGTATTCAACTACCGGGAGTAAGTTTTCTGTTATCAATGTAGTTATTAAATATTGACCATTTCTCTTGAGATCCTAACTAGAGAACCCATAGCACAAAGTAAGTATTTTATGAAAATGCCACAGTCTGATTCATGACAATCCTTTGTGTTGAAGCGTATATGGGAAGACCGCAATTCAAATGGGGTCTACTATCTCATTTTAAAATGAAGTGCAGCCATTACAGTTTTTCTTAGTACCAGTCTAGCTGGTTATCCCCACATATTTTGAAAAATGGAGACGATATCGCAATCGCCTGAAGCTGTCTCTCCATCCACCTTGTTTGTCCGTCTATCTCCTCCGAGAGGCAGTGACACACTTCCCCAACATTTGAACACATAAACTGCTCTGCTTCTCCCGACCTGTCAGTCTGTCCAAATATCTGTCACAGGGGAAACCTCAGTCAGAGCAGACTCGGACTAGCCTGTATGTAACAAATTAGAACATTTTCATGTAAATTCATCTACATAAATATAAATAAATAAGCTGCATGATTCAGTAACTGGTTCGTAACTGCGTATGTAGGCTTAAAGCTGAACACTCATTGTTTAAACAATGACCAAAATTTAAAGTTAATGAGGTTGTTAAACTATGGTGACAAAATCACTATACAGACGTATGATAGGGAGAGCATTTCATATCCCATAGTTATCTATAGCATTCTATTTGCGATTCTAAGAGGCCAAGTGAGCTTTGTGTGTCCATCCGTTGTCCATTAGCGTTTCCTTTAAATAACTTCTCAAGAACCACTGGGCCGATTGCAATTACATTTCGCTGGAAGCATCCTTACGGCATAGAGATTCCATTTTGTTTAATGGAAGCCGATCGGCCAACTTGGTCGGTGGCCATCTTGGATTTGGCTGATTTTTAAAAAATGTCTTTAAAAACATTCTCTGAAACCACTGGGGTCGACTCAAAACTCATAAAATATCATCTAGGACAAGAGATGAACCAAGTTTATTTAATGGAACTTGATTTGCCAAATAGTTTGGTGGCCATCTTGGATGACCTAGATTTGTCCAAAATCTCCAAAATCGCTGAACAGATTGGGCCGAAATTTGGGAGATATGCTTAGGGACTAGGAGCCATTAAAGTATGTTCGATGGAAGTTGATACATCATAAAACATGACCGCCGTGGACCAAACAAAATGTAGCGTGCTTGGTGGCTGTATGGGCTTTTTTATTTTGAAGTCGAAATTAGTTTTATACAGTTTTTGGCTATTCTGATTTCAAATTGCCATTTTCTAAATTGTCGGACAAACGGTTTGGTTTCCATCTTTGTTCTTTTTCCCGCCAAAATCTCCCATTCTAAAGCATAGGGCTTTTTTATTGTTTTCTTTCTCGAGAACCACTAGCCCAATTTCAAGTATTTTTTTTTCATCCGTCATCCATACACTTTTTCTTTAAACGACCTCTTCTCGAGAACCACTGGGACGATTACAATTATATTTGGCAGAAAGCATGGAGATCCAAGCTTGTTCAAAGGAAGCCGATCGGCCATCTCGGTTTTTAGCTGATTTCTAGAAACGTCTTTAAAAATCTCCGAAACCTCTTGGGGGATCGATGTATGAAAGGTAGGTCAGCGTGACATACTTTTCACAGTTCATTGAACATTTGTCAGCGCTGTAGTTTCCAAAGTTTATGGTACATGTATACGGGAACTAAACTTGTGTGCATACATCTTAGGGAGATGGTGTCCAGTGTATGAAAAGTGTGACCTAGCTTTGACCTACTTTCCATCGTTCATTTAACATTACAGGCTGTAGTTTCAACAGTTTTTTGTATACAGGAACTAAGCTGGATATCTGGGTGCATATTAGGGAGATGTGCAGTGTATTAAAAGTAGGTTAACATGACTTACATTTGATCTACCGTTCACGGTTCATTGAACATTACAGAAAGATGTTGTCCAGGCTGTAGTTTCAAGAGCTTTTGGTATACGGGAATTATACTTGCATTGCGGATGCATGCTAGGGAGGAGGTGTCCAGTGTAAAACAAATTTCGTCTGTGCTGTAGTTTCAAGACCTTTTGGTGCATGGGAACTAAACTTGGTGTATGAAGAATGCATTATATGCTAAAGGTGTGTTGCATATGAAAGGTAGGTCAGCGTTACCTACTTTGCACGGTTCACTGACCATTACAGAAAATCTTTGTTCAGGCTGTAGTTTCAAGAGTTGTTGCTATATTGGAACTAGGTTTGGTGTATGAATGCAGTATACACTTAAGGTGAGTTGCATATGAAAAGTATGTCAGTGTGACCTACTTTTCATGATTCACTGAACATGCCTTTGACCTACATTTCATGGTTCACTGAACATTACAGAGAATTTTTTCCAGGCCATAATTTCAAGCGTCCTTGCGGAGTATGCCTTCGGGGAGCATACAACAGTTTACTAATATGCCTTGCATTTGTTGGACTTTAGGATCATCTTTGCTCGTTGGCGATGCAAAGCACGGCACAGTTCCCTTGACAATTTGTGATCTTTGATTGCCTCTGAGAATTGGAATATGTAGGATTTTGAGTGAAGATCTTACCGGTGTCCAGAATGGCCTTCGTGTGCTGTAGATTTCATTTGTTGATGGGAGATGACACATTTTCAGACAGGCCTGTATTTTGACCAGGAGTTCGCTTCCAAGTAACTGGGTAGAGTTGTGTACACAGATGGTGGCGGATTAAAACAAAATCTAACTGGTAGATGTTATATGCGTTTCAGGTTGACCCTGTAGAATTCTTCCAACTTCTCTCTCTCTCTCTCTCTCTCTCTCTCTCTCTCTCTCTCTCTCTCTCTCTCTCTCTCTCACTCTGCTTTCAGAATCAACCCCTGTAAGCTGTGCAAGAGGACTAGTGTGATATATACAAAGCCCATTTAGTATCGCAACCAGTTTTAAACAATGTAAAGTATGAAGGTGGGCTTGATTTAGTTAACATTCCAGTCAAATGTGCTTCATTAAAATGTAAGTTTTTGAATCAGCTAATTCAACCCTGTGCACCATGAGGTTGCATTTCCTAAGTACTTATTGAGAGATAAATAGAGCCTTTTTCGATTGCCTGCCTATTTATGTCAAATACCGCTCCACCAAATTACAAATTCCTACTCTTTATAAAGAGCAATTTGGAGCCTTGCACACATTTACAAGAGGAATACCTCCACCAGAATGTTGGCAAGATGCTTTAAAGTAAAAACTCTGGGGCAATGATAATATTTGTTTTGATAATTCTGTTTTATATTTACCCTCTCTAGCCAAACAGGTCATTCGGTTTCTAAGTGATTTGATAAAGCAGAATTCCAGAAAATGGATTTCTATTAATGAACTTTCATGAAAAAATCAATGAGAAATATTGATGCACGAGGGTTGCTTGTTCGCATAAAATATGCTGTTCCCACTGATTGGTTTCAGTTGCCTGCTAACTGTCATAATTTTCAAGCATCACTGGTCATGAATGATGAACTTATTAATTATAGACAACGATCTAAAGATTGGTATCACAACTTAAATTTAAGTCAGGTGAAGTCACCAGTGGCAATTAATGCATGGAAAAAATATGGCATGTGAGCCAAATAACCGGAAAACAACACGGAAAACCATCTATTCTCATTTTATTACACATGATGCACGTGATTTAGCATGGCGTCTGTTGCACTGATGGTTGTAGGTCGAACCTTTGACATACAAAGGTGGCAATACAGTGTCTGATAGATGATGCCTATGAACATTGAGGAAGAGACAATAGAACATTTATTCACTCAGTGTTTTATAGCTACTGCTTTTTAGGAATTCACTAAAAGGATTCTTGCACAATTTGGCATCAAATTAACACCGGATAATTTATCAAAGGAAGCAATTTTATTTAGGGATTTATCTACTATGAAATGCAAGATCGAAAAATGCGAGAAATAATTGATCATGTGTTCTATCGCTAGGACTACAAGCCAGTCAAAAATTCATTAACAGGAAATCACCAAATTGCAGTAAGGGCTATTTTCCGTGTCCTATTGGTGCAATGTATTCATAATGAATTTTATAGGTTGGCATATTGGAGGAGAAAAGGTGGTTCTAAAATATGTATCAGAGCAATTTAGTCTCTGCCAAAAATGATGTTTTAATGATGTTAGAGAAGGAACTGATTTAGAGTCAATTGAACTTAATAATTGATTCTGGAAATGATTATTGACGGTCACTGCATCATTTTCATATTCTAATCTTATCATGCCACCAATTTTAACTCTATTTTGTGTATCAGAACTGAAATATACGTTTAAAGCCTATGACTTCCTTTAGTGTCAAAGTGGTTTAAATAGATTAATAAATTAATGTAGGCTTTCCTCTTCTAATTATGGTCATTTTAAATATGGTTATTTTTCAATCAGCTTTCTGTCATTGTTAGCTGCAATGCTGATTCGTTTATTTGAGTAATGGTGTATAAAATTTCGATATTTAACTCGGCATTTTAATACTATATTCTAACAAACTGAATGGACAAGGGTAATTTTAGAAACTGGTCTTAAAAGTAAATTGCTAATGAATTTTGAAATAGGCACAAGGAATTTCAGGAACTTGTAGTTAATGCACGTTATTCTTTGGCTTACAATATGCCTATGTGGTTTTAGAAACCTCTCAGAAAATAATTCTCATTGAATTTTAAAAGTGTCACTTACTAATTTCAGTATAAATAGTTATTACTTGTTTGGCTGGTTCCTTCCATTTCATCATACTGTAATGTAAAACTTTAAATGCATTTGTTCCAGGGTAACTTACAAATCCCAAGGGTGCAGTAAATATAAAAGTGAATACAGAGCGCCATCTATGTCACTCTACACATTAAACTATGTAAAATATATGTAGCCTGCAGGTCATTAATTGGCTCAATGGCGTCATTGAGTAATGATAACTTACCACTGGTTATTGACGAGCTGCTTCAACACTTACTTGTTGGTGAACTATGCTCACAATTTGGGCCTACAACTACACTGAGTGCAAATAGTAATGGCTTTGTTGAATTATGCTTTGTTATTAGCTTTTTATTAAGCTTGTTTTCTATGTAGTTATGCCATGATTGTCGGATATAGTAATAGATTATTTTAGCTTTCACTGTTTTGATATGTTAATTTCTTATTGTTATTCATATACTATTAATCAAGCCTGTTATTTCACCAGATTTTTTATGGGGGTTTGCAAGACTTTTGTAAAGGAGTTTCTCAGCAAAGTTTGTCCAAATGCATCAGCGTCGGATTTTGCACAAAAAAAATAGCAGCAGCAGCAGAAGCAGCAGAAGCAGCAGCAGCAGCAGTAGCAGCAGCAGCAGCAGTAGTAGTAGCAGTAGTAGTAGTAGTAGTAGTAGTAGTAGTAGTAGTAGTAGTAGTAGAGTAGTAGTAGTAGTAGTAGTAGTAGTAGTAGTAGTAGTAGTAGTAGTAGTAGTAGTAGTAGTAGCAGCAGTAGCAACAATGGTATTAGCAGTAACAGCAGCATTCATAGAATTAGCAGTAGCCAGTGCACTAGCGGGAGTAGTAGTAGTAGTAGTAGTAGTAGTAGTAGTAGTAGTAGTAGTAGTAGTAGTAGTAGTAGTGGTAGTAGTAGTAGTAGTAGTAGTAGTAGTAGTAGTAGTAGTAGTAGTAGTAGTAGTAGTAGTAGTAGTAGTGGTAACAGTAACAGCAGCAGTAGTAGTAGCAGTAGCAGGCTTTGCTTTGAGATACTGATTGACCTACAGGTGGCACATGACCTGACATGCCCCAGATCTTAGACCACAGCGCTTTCACAGGTCATCCGGACTACAACATGACAGATGGCATCCTATAAGTTGACTAACCCGAGGTGACCATATAGGCGGCCGTACTGATTGAGAGGTGGGAAGATCAAAGCACGTATAACAACTCCCCCGAAACCGTTAGATGGAATTCTACCACTTGATATGTGAGTTACCAATATGATTGCAAGTGTTCACGACGCCATTCATATTTGAGTCCGCCGTCAGGGGTTGGTGAGGGATCAAAAGGTCAAGTTATTGTAACGCATCTCAATGTAGAGTGGATGAGCACAATTACATTTGGCCCCGCCACCAGGGGTGTGAGGGATGGGGGTCCAAGGGTAATGAAATTGATGGTAATCCAACTCTTCTGACACTGTTGGACGAAATTCAACCAAATTTGGTATGTGAATTACTCCTATGATTGCGAGCGCAGGTTTCTTAGGTGTGTGACAGCTTTAAGACAGCTTTAAGATTCCTAGGAATAAACTTACAAACTACAGTCTTTCATGACACAGGCCTTCTTTTATTGGTCTACAACATTTTACAACATGCGATATCAGTTATTATTATTATTATTATTATTATTATTATTATTATTATTATTATTATTATTATTATTATAATTATTATTATTAGCAGCAGCAGCAGCAGCAGCAGCAGCAGCAGCAGCAGCAGCAGCAGCAACAACAACAACAACAACAGCAGCAGTAAATACAATTATACAGATGTTATGCATCTATGGACATCGCCGTGTTTGGGGGGGTAAAATCACTGTATTCAATCTGGAGCTGGTCGTTTGGTCGTACTTCCGGTTTATAAAAACTCAGATTTTCGTACGGATAGGTTCGGGTATTGGGTCTATATTTATCATGCCTCCACAAATGTAAAAATTTTTTTACAAGGGTGCAGGTAACCTTATCTATTCACCCTTCAAAATAGCTGCTTCTACCAATATCTTCTTCTGTTTGATGAGATTTAAAATGCTTCCTTCAATGGACCTTTCCACTTTATCCATCCATCCATCATATGACGTCATAATAAACTACGTGATATGTAGGCTGTCGTCATAATCTATGACGTAATGAATGAGGTAGATAAGTACGTCACGAACGGATAATTGTACCAAGTGTTGTTGTACGAATTGTATGTCTTTACTCTTGAATAAACATTCCGTTAAATATTTTGAAACTAATTTGACTGAGCACCCAGTCAAACTAGTTTTAAAATATTCAACAGCTTACATGAATAGTTTTCTGGAAATTGAGTCATTTAGCTCAGTGATCGATCGAGCTTAGCTAAAGATTGGTAGGGTGGGGGCATAGCTAGAACTGGATGGTCCATTATAAGGTGTCCGGTTTGGTCCATTATGGGTTTCTAGCCGATATCCGGTTTGGTCCATTTCTTAATGCACTTGTGGTGTACAATTTTACCTTTGGATGTCTATTTGAGGATGGAATTTGCATGAGTGCATGGTACGTGTTTTAGTAATTTACGTTACTGTCTTCGTGCTAAAGCTAGACACATGCCGCATAACAGCTTATAAAGACACGTTTACATCGAATAGACAATGGAGATGCTGTGCCCACCCCCTGCAATAGTGGGTGGGGCGGAGGTGGGGTGGTGGTGGGGTTGGTGCTTTAACATTAGTATTTGCGCTCCCACCCTATATTTTAGCACATAAAAATATCGTTATTTCTATTTCTTGCATGTTTCCAAAGCATTTCAGCAGAAAAAAAGCGATTTACTTTACAATGCTGAATATATCAATGCTAATTTGATTGGAAGTTGCTGATGTTGAAAGCATCAGTAGCTTTTGTTCAAATTACTCTTAATACATTCAGAATATTATATGATTATAAGATAAAAAAAAAACCAAAAAATATTGTATAAAATTATGTATATATGTTAATGAGGGCCTCTGCTAGATCAGGCCATGTACTTGAAGTGTTACCCTCGATAAACAACGATTATTATTATTATTATTATTATTATTATTATTATTATTATTATTATTATTATTATTTTTATTATTATTATTATTATTATTATTATTATTATTATTATTATTACCCCTATCTCTATATATCAACAATGGATATCAATCATCTGTCCAAATAACTGCTAAAAGGATAGCTGCTACATTGCACTAGTTTTTTTATTAGTCCGAGTGAGATAATTTCAGCAATCCAGTTTATGTATCAAGCATATGATGTAACAAACAACTACGTGACGGATATGCTGACGTCATAATCAATTACTTCATGAATAACTGTACGAATTGTATGGCTTTACTATTTAATAAGCATGCATAGACAGCAACTGCACCCAGTCGAATTAGTTTCAAAATATTCGATACCTTACCAGAATAGTTTTCTGGAAATTGGGATATAGGGGGGGGGGGGGCCAGGGATCGATCGATCCCAACACCGGTAAGGCGTGGGTGGAGCTTAGCTAAAGATGGGCGCGTCATGGCTAAAACTGGATTCATCCATTCATCTGCATTGTGCGCGTATCATCTTGAAATCGGGCCATAGGACGTTTACAGGGTGGTGGTGACGCCCCAAATGTGGATAAATATCGAGATCTGCCAAGCATACCAGTCTATGGACCTTTCCAAGTTTAGCCATCTACCTATGACGTCATATGACGCCATAATCAACAACGTGACGTGCATGCTAACGCCATAATAATTACGCGATAAATGATGCTATTTAGCCAGTCTTTAACTCTTAATAGTCTGACACGTTGTACGAATTGTATGTCTCTACTATTTAATAAACATGCTGGTGAATATTTTGAAACTAATTTGACTTAGGCAGCAACAGCGTCCGATCAAATTAGTTTCAAAATATTCAATAGGTTTCCCTGTATATTTTTCTGGAAATTGATAGTCAAGAAGTTCAAGGATTGACCGATCCCACCACGAGCGAGGTGTGAGTGGAGCTTAGCTAATGATAGGCAGGACATAACTAAAACTGGAAAGACCATTACAGTAGTGTAGTTAATAAGAGGCCCCGAGGGGTGTGGGGTGTGTGGTGTCTGTACTGTTCAGCAGAAACATAAAAATTTCAACTAGTAAGGGCATAGCTTATAAGTAGAACACTACGGTTTGAGGCAGAATAACAACAAGAACAAGGCTGTGTCCTATGAAATTTGGTTAAAATTGCCCTAATTGTCCGCTAAAAGACAGTTTAAATTTTCCATTGCTTTGCTATAGTAGTTTTAAAGGATAACTAATACCATCTCTTAATAGCTATTCAGATGATCTAACACGCCGGTTATAAACTATCCAGGTAATTTTAAGTTTTTTATCACGCCGCTAAGGAAAGATATTCAGGCTTTAGTAGTTAAATGTTGTTACATTTCTGCACGCTATGATGGCTGTCATGATTTACTTTTCAACCAATCAGAAAAACCCTAGTGTGTCTGCCTCGGTATATACGCTCAGTCACAGAGGCGCCAGCTATAGTTTGGCAATGTGGTATAAAAGCAATCCTACAAGTAAGCTGTTGACTATTTTGAAACCAATTTGATTGGAAGTTGTTGCTGCCATAGAAACTTCCAGTCAAATTAGTTTCAAAATATTCAATGGGATGAGCATTACATAATAAAGAATGTGATGCGTTGGAGCTTACATGGCATCACACACAATTGCTTGAGGAGACAAAATGGTGTCGATCACTGTTCAACATTTACTCGATATTACAAAACAGATAATTCTGATACAGATCAGGGAATGTGACAGGCTATGAATGATTTGGAATCTATAAACCATATTCTATCGGTGCAATACAACATTTGAGATGAGATTAACATCGCTTTAATGGAGAATCAAATCAATCCAAACAAGCAGTCCCGGAGATCAAGTTTTAAAGACTTGTCTAAAAATGGCCAAAATCCTAGATGACCGCTGGCCAAATCGGTCAATCACCATTGTTTGAAGAATGTTGGATACCTATGGCTCAATAATGCGTCCTACCAAATTGGTTAAAATTAGTCCAGTGGTTCTCGAGAAGATGACATTTTATACGTCCCGTTGCTTTAGTGTGGAAGTTTTCGCCAGGAAAATAGTCCAAGATGGCCGCCAAATCTTTTTACTCTCGAAAATGCCAAATTTTAAATCAACATACACAAAAAACCTAAACATAACCAATTTCTGCTTCAAAAACCATCAAACAGAAAATTCAAATATGGCCACCAAGAAACTGAATTCTGATTGCTCGATGATGGCCATGTTTTTAAAGTACTCACTTCCCTTCAACAACATGAATGGCCCTTAGTTCCTAATGATATTTTACCAATTTTGGCCCGATCCCTTCAGCGGTTCGGGAAGAGACGATGTTTTGTGAACATTATGCCACTCAAGATGGCAGCCAAAGCATTTGGCCCATCATCCACCACGTTCCCTCGAACAGACTTGGTTCAACTGCTGCCATGGATGATCTTTCAATCAATCTCTCACGATGCTTTCGTTTTAAAGATGTTTCTAAAGATTTACCAAATTCCAAGACGCCCATCGGCCAAATTGGCTCAATGGGTTCCTCTGAACAAACTTCAAATCTCTATGGCCCAAGGATAATTTCTACAAATTTTGGTTAAATTCGGTCTCTCGTCATATTTCTCAAATTTCGGCCTGATTCCTTCAGTGGTTTCGGAGAAGATTTAAAAAACCATTTCTTCAGACAAAGTTGGCCGATCGTCTTCGCTTAAGCAAACCTGGATATCTAAGTCATAATGACGCTTTGACCGAACGAACAACGGACGGTCGCCATGCCATAATCTCACTTGACCATTCTGGTCAAATAAGCTAATAACGTGGTAAATCAACATCAGACCTAAAATGTGTTTGATCTAGACTAGGACGTCGTATATGGGTCAGCGCTACCAAATGTTCAAAGATTCCCAACGACCAGGCCGCTGATCACGCAGTTAGGCTGTTGAATATTTTGACACTAAATTGATTGGTTGCTGTTGCTGTGTTAATTTTAAAATCTCTGAATATTTTTAGTATTTGGCTTTTGAGAATCGTGCAATGAGAGATTGTTGATACGGTGATAGGTATGTATTGATTACTGTATTCTGCGGGTGTAATAGTAGAAACATCCTACAACTGCAATCAGTCCTTCGCATTTGACCACTGTGTCTTGACGTTGTCCTCAGCCAAAATCCGTAGTTTCCGCAGTGATATAGTGATACTTGCCAATTAATGCTGTAGCTGTGTCCATTCTCCTCTTCGGAAGTCATGGTAACAGACGGCATAAATGTCTTCATTATTGCTAAGTTAGATTGCTGCGCTACGATGAAACATGCCCAGTTGCGTCAACAAGATGCATTTCGGACAACACCCCCTACCCCCACTGTTATATGCACTAAACAATCAAGCGATTTTAATGTTATAATGAACTCACTATGAAATGACAGTGAAATACATTGTGCACTCATTCAAGCGGGGTACTCTACTACGTTTTATGAATACGCATTTATAGTATGTAACATATTGTGGTGAAACCTTTAAGATACTGGACTATAATTCAGGCATTTAGTAAATATAGATAGCATTTATATACACCATGGTTGATTGGTTGATTTCTACCACCTCATCTCGCATAAAACCCATAATCATGTTATAAATAATACGACGTGTTCTATTGACCAATATGTGCCTTACCAAACCGGGCACTCGGAATAAATGTAGCGCAACCAAACGGGATACACGGGTGTATATCGGCTTTAATCATCGAAACCAGCAGTAACTTTTTAACAATATCTTAAGATAGAGAAAATATGTACAACAACAATAATTAGGCATATCATACCATTCTAAAACTACGTCTATGAATGCGATGAATGGGGCAAATGCATATTTTAAAAGATCCCGCTTCATTAAACGGAAGTACGACCAAACAGCCGGAGCCTGCCCATTCGACCCACGATGAAAATAGAGGTGATTTTTCATAGCAGCTTCTTCTATGGCATGGTCTATCTATTTTCAGCGAGTTCGTCCACAAGCTGCTGTAGTGCGGTGATCATGGCAGCGATGACCGCTTGGATATCTGAACCGAATCCTGCCGCATTGTTTCCGATTCCAAAGCTTCCCCCGTTGATGGAACCCATGTTAGCACTGGATGTCAGGCAAATCGTAAGCAATGTTATTAATAGCTGTATAAGAAGTAGAAGTAGCCCGGATCCTCCATCTTCGCTCTCATTTTCATCATCTATTTAAATAATTAATAAATAATAATAATAATAATAATAATAATAATAATAATAATAATAATAATTTGTTCTAGTACATTGTCTATTATATAATGACACAATAGAGGGATCTATGTTTTCTTCGCCCATATCTGTCTAAGATCCGCCCACGTTTTACTCATGTGTCAATCGATTTATATTCTTTGAATCCTGACTTCCCAGTAAATCCAGAATCTCAGTTACAAGGTAATTTAACCTTTTAACCCTCATTTCAGCCAAAAATAGCTTATGCAGTAGTCTTGAGAAATGTCCATTTGCAGACTATGAGACGAATATTGTTTGAAAATTTACCACTGGTTGACTGGGTCGGTTATCGAGCCAGTTATTACAGTGGTAAATTTTCAAAAAGTCTTCTTTTAGTCTGCAAATGGACATTTTCTATGAGAAAATTTAAATTTTCTTGAATAAATTGGAGGCTTAGAGGCTTAAATAAAGCTGTTGAATATAGTAGAGATGCGGCGAGCTATGCCCCTTTTTCACACCTTTTTCTTTTGTTCTTTCCTTTGTTCTCTCCTTTGTTATTTTGACACCTTTTTTCCTTTGATCTCACCGCCTTTTGAAAAGATGTGAAAAAACGGGCCAGCTCTCCACCATTCTGATTGGATGCTAGATGTAGAGGGTGTCCAAAAGCCCCCCCCCCCACCCCACCCCAACACCCTCATTAAATCGCGTGCCTCCTGGTTTCCAATCAGGTGAGCTTAAGTGTAATTATCGTAATGATTGACAAGGGTTAATGACTGGATAATTAACAATGATGGATGGGTTACATGTGTGGACTCATTCGATCATGAAGCCCCGCCCCCTTTAAGCCACATGCCTCCAGGCACTCAATGAGGCGATGGTTAATGGGTGTAATTAGGGCTGATCTGTTGGAGCCATGCCAAATTCGCAAAGGTTAATGTATTATGTAATGAGAGACGACCATGTTAAGTGTCTGGACATGTCTTTTCCTGGGAACTCGTTCGATGACGAAGCCCTGGCCCCTCGTTAAATCAGGTGTCTCCAGGTATCCAATGAGGTGAACTTAAGGATAATTAGTGTAATGATGTGTGACGAGTGTTAATCGATAGGCATAAGGTGGATTGACAGGCTACATACCTGGACATGTCTTTTTCTGACTCTGGGAACTTATGCAATCATGGGGGATTCTAACCGATCAAACTATAGAGTAGGGACAATTGTGGAAGACGTCTCCATTAGTCTAACGGGTTGATCATTATAAAACTTCTGAACCACGGCGCTTTTAGCTGTGACAATGTACATGGGTTGATGTATAGCGTAAGGACAATCGGTTAGTTATTACCCTGACAGATTAAAATTAACTAGTTGAGCTTTAAAACAACTCCGACCGCATGTAGCCACAGTCATACAAAATTCAGCGAATCAATTTTCAATCGTGTTAGGGAAATAACAACAACATATTGCATTTTTAACAGGCCTCGCGCGGCCATGCAATATTTGGAGGGGAAAAAATGTCAGTCTAAGTTGACTCGGGTTTGACCAGGTTATAGCCTCGGGGTTTCTTTCAGAGTTTTTCAATTAAAACAATACGAGTCATTTCACATTTCACAGTTTTTAATAAAATAAAGTTTCAGTAAATCTATACAAACGATAAAATATACAACTGATATATATATATATATATATATATATATATATATATATATATATATATATATATATATATATATATATATATATATATATATATAATATATATATATATATATATATATATATATATATATATATATATATATATATATATATATATATATATATATATATATACAGATAATATACATGCGAATAAGTGAAAAAATATGAAACTAAATATATGCAAAACGAATACAAGTAATACTAATTGAATTAAAATATAAAATTTACAAATGTTTCTAGTGGCATCCAGGGCCTGTAAAAGTTATGCGATAGACATAGAGCATGATTCGACTGAGGTATTACATGAAACTGATTTTAGAGCTATTGTTCAAATAAGTTTGAAATAGATCTAAGTGATACTGAACCCCTAACAGGTGGGGGTGTAGAGATAGGATAGGGATTTTGTACAGTGGTAGAGGGTTGGAGATATTAACATTCAAAGCATTGGGAGGATGGTGTAGGGTATATTTTAAATAGGTTAAATAATTGTTTTAAAAAAACCTGGCTCAATGTATGAATATATAATGATTTGCTCGAGGCACCCACTCCTCCCCGCCACAATCCCTGCACAATATAACTACGTATCACCCTACACACACGTGCACACTTATAACCGATAATAATAAAGCAGAAGGTTACTTACCCCCCCCCCCCCACCCACCCCCCTCGATGAAGGGTATGCTAGTAATCTTCTACATTACGAGTTAGAACATTATACATAGTACAAACATGCTGTCTCAACCGCCACCCGACCCCACACCCATTCTATAACTATACATCACCCTCTGCACATATCTAACCGATAATAATAAAGCAGAAGATTACTTACTACCCTCAATGAAGGGTATGCTAGTAATCTTCTACGTTATGGGTTAGAATATTATGCATAGTACAAACATGAGAGCACAGCCGTTTCCCCACCCACCCTGCATGTTTTTCCAATTCGCTCACGCTTAAACTGCATACACCCCTCAACTTTCTCAACCCCACCACCCCAGGCTATCGTAAAATTGGATCCTAGGGATACCCTGCAAGGCATATGGTTTAGTATGATAGGCATTAAAAATTATATGTTTTTTTTGTAAGTAAATCCGAAACAATTCTCAGTATCCTTACTCAAAGTCTATGATCTTTATTCCTAATGATAGTATTAGGATACTGAGCGAGGGTTTCGAGATTGTGATCATTGACCAGGGCTAACAGAGTATCGAATCCCAACCCCTTATTCCTGTAATTCAACGTTAAGCCCTTAATTTTGCAAACATTCTTTGTATCGCCAGTCTGGACGTAACTCTTCGGGCTAGTGCTGACAAAATCGGTTATTTCACTGCAGGAAGGAACTTCGTCTGTGAAATAACTGAGTCTGTTGTGGTAAACAGGGATTAGGCGAGGTTTATCACGTTTTTAAACGTACATGATAGAATCTGTATCATGATAAATGCAACTCGAGCCTACAGCTACAAGGCTTCGTAGCAAATGAACCCTGGAATGACTCAAGACAAACGCAGCAATCATGACATTGGTGCGATTATCCGCCAGCATGAATCGGTTCGCAATAGCACATTAAGAGTGCTGTCATTGCATACACGGATATCTTTGACAGAAATCATTCTATCCGTCAGCAACTTCAGCAAAGCGCTATACATATTGAAGTATTCGTGCTTAGGGTAGGGGATGAGGGCGAAATAACCCCACAAAGAATTCAGCACCTGTTTTACCATGGTTCTAAGGCCCTTATTTTGAACAATCAAAGATTTGTCTAATTTAATCCCTTCACATTCAAAATATTGCAGATCATACGCATCTTTCTGCACATCTGTGACAACATCCTCAGGATACTTCTTGTTTAATTTTCAAAATGTTATCGATGTATACTTTGAAAAGCATATCAGTACATTCTTCATAGTGCCATATCTCAATAAACTCTAAGATACAGTACATGCTACATACCACCTCCATCAACTCCACAGACGTCCATACACCATTTAGAGCGTGCTCATGATCGCAATGAGTATGTTCAGTACTCTGCAAATCGGGAGCACATTTACTACACAATGGAAAGACCAAACGTTCGTTACATCTGTATGGGGTGGGGGGGGGGGGGTGACAGGAATTAATCTTTAGGAGGCAAACAGATGCACTTTATCAGACAGAAGTAAGACCTTAGCTCCTCTACTGGTTTAAAATCTAACAATTACTTCCGGTTCGCCTAGAGGGTACTCACAGGTCTTACAAACATAAGGATATAGTGAAGTGATATCCATGTATGCTATATACTCATCTTCAGTGGCTTGTGATGCAAAGTATGGCATTGGTCCTGCCACCGCACAGGGTCGTGATATGTTCTAGCATTCAGAAAAGCAGTAATGCTATGGTCGTTAAGCCTCTTGGCCTTAAAATCACAATCCCACATTTCAACTACATTCAAACCCATGCATCTAAGCTCACTAGATTTAGAAAGCATCTTCTGATACACTTCTTCTAAAGTTAGATCAGGCTAAAACCATGACTTGGTAGTCATATGCTTTCTAGGCAGACATTTCGAGCAGGCATGCACATAACAGCCGTAGTACTCGAAGTACTCATCTGTGTCCGGGCAGTAACCATCCAGCAATCGGTTAAATGCTTTGGGTTCGCAGCCAGTTAGAGCATGTTTAATAAACACGTTCTTAGAATGAGCCAGGTAATCTACCCACTTACACGCTTCTACGAGTAACATTTCTTGTTACATAGGTTAACGTACTCTGTAACAGGCGGCGCTACTAACTTATGCTCATTTAAGTAGTTAGCCCTAAACACCTTATTACATAATGATGCTAACGTCATAGATGACACGAAAGGTGGTATCCCCGCTTCATGGAAGAACATCTCACGAAACTTACCGCAAGCCATGCGTAGAATATCTACGTCAGACCTGCAGTAAAGTTTCATGACATCCCTAAAATTGAAAACACCGTCTTTAACTGAGTCGTACCACGAGTTGAACTCCTTACCCGCTGTCACAGACATACTGTCAAAACCATGGCTGTTATGAGCTATAGCGATGTAACCACGAAAACGTAGAACATTAGCCTTATGCTTACCCTTGCACTCAGATTTCGTAGCTAATAACCTTTGCATGAAATGGGTTAGAGCATTAGAACATTCGAGGATAAGATAACCTCTCTTCGACGTTCAGCGCAATCTGAACACTACTCTTCATGAGGTTTGCTAATGCATACGTAGCAATCTATCTGAGCAACGACATAAATAACCCCATGATGCTTTGTCACTCGGTTCATTTTAAAATCATAAAAGATGAAACATTGAGGTATGGTCAATAAGTCCTAATTCATGTTGTATGGTCGCGTGCCTTATGCTTCACCGCTAAACTCATGTGTTCTTCATTATACATCTGCATATAACAAACGTGGTCCCGTAGATCAACTTCAGTCTTGCAACTAGGACATCTCCCCTGCCTGCAATGATGTTTAGTGCGAGAAGCAACATCTAGAAGTGTGCCACAGTCCCCGCAAGACTTACACGTAGCGCACAATCCAGAGTTGACGTGATTGTTGTAGCAACCCTCACTCTTAAACCATCTGCTACAAGCTTCGCAAAAGTGATTAGTGATCTGTTTGCAGGGTGGAACCACTTGACATAAACGACAGTGTTTTACACAATAGTGTTGATCGCGGTGATTGTAAGCTACGTCACAAACGTCGCAGTAAGAACTACAACCTTTCAAGGCCTTAATGCTGGTTACGAATTCGGAATGATCATTATACAAATACAGGGGCAGAATTTGAATGCAATTGGCCGCACCCCTGTGTATGCAGCATTTATTCTCGGCCTTAATATACATTATATATATATATATATATATATATATATATATATATATATATATATATATATATATATATATATATATATATATATATATATATATATATATATATATATATATATATATATATATATATATATATATATATATATATATATATATATATATATATATATATATATATATATTCTTAGACAAATGCCTCGTGGGGCCAAAATGGCTTGTAATGACCGTTCGCTATACATTGGGCCATACACATATTATGTCGATTCCTTACAGTGATACATCTTTTTTTCAATGTGGCTTCGACCTCCAAATCATCGAGATATAATTTGGCAAGATTATTATTCCACCCCGATCTACTAGACATTTCTATGTGAAAAATCTCCATAGAAAAGTCGCCATCGAGAGATACATCTCTTTGAGATTGACTCACTGCAGAAATTGCGTTTCGTTATTTCTGTAGCCGTCAGATCTTGGACTTGGACAAAGTCCACGTGGATTGGGGTGTTTAAAGCGGGGTGATTTATCGTGACCCTGCTGTAATCTTGAGGCGATGCATTCACGCTAGCATAAAAACTCTCTAATATTCTTTTGAACATAGAGTGCACGCAATCTGAAACTTCAACCAAGTTCTTTGTAATAAAAGCATCTGGATTAAAGTTGACAGTTTTAATTTTTTGTAATATTAAAACTCCTAAACTGAAAGGTGCGTGTGAGAGTTATATCGTACATATCATCTATATCGGGTGTGTCAGGTTTGGACATAGCTGTGACACCGTCATCAGAATGTCTGTCACCCCCCACCTCAACCCCAGAATTCCCCCTTCCACACTGTTAACCCCTCCACCTATCATATTAGCTTCCATATTCGTATCATTAGTTTCACATAAATTACCTCTGCAGACTTGAGCAGATTTATTTTTGCGATTCTTGAAATTATTCTTGCTAGTCTTCTTAACTGGCATAGGGAGAGCTAACAGAGTTGCTAGAGTAGGGGTGGGGTTTGGCGGCTGCGGGGTTTGGGTTGGTAGCATTGGGGTGGGCCGTGGTCGAGTTGGCTAGGCTGGTCTGTAGTGCTGGGGTGGCGTTAGTGTTGTTGGAGATCGGGGACTCGCATTGTCTCCAAAATTTTATTACAGCATTTGAGTGTGTAGAGTTTGGGTTGGAATTTGCGGGTTGATTGGGTTGTGGGGTTGTAATGGGGGGAATATTACAGATTGATAATGGTGAACAGTGGGTAGGGGTTCAGTATCGCTAAAGACAGTGCATTAAAATATCTATATTACGTTGCAATACATCGTCATCTTCAGAATTAGAACATCTGTGGAAATGTTGGTAGATATTTTGCTCTTCAAAGCTATGAAAATTAAAAATATCTCCCAACATTTCCACAGATGTTATAGTATTTGAAACAGTTTCGCTCATTTCCTCAACTGAATCATGTTCTACGGCCGGGTTTAACTTTGCAGACTCTGGACCCAGAGCGGGATCGTACTCCTCGAGCTCGTTGAAGCGAGCCCAAGGTTCGATCTCCCTGAAGACCGCCTCAACATTGTAGTCATCGTCGGGATCATCGTTGTCCGCGATAACCAAGCCGATGTAGCTCCACTCGCCATCGCCGACCTCTTATATCATGAGCAAGTTTGTGATACTGCAAAACAAAAAGAATAAATCAGATTAAATTATATATTTCTAGACAAGTTTTTTCACAGTCATATGTAGGGTTCATAAGTCCATGTCCTACGGCACTGTCATAAGACACTGTCATAAGTTGCTGTCATAAGTCACTGTCATAAGACACTGTCATAAGTTGCTGTCATAAGTCGCTGTCATTAGACACTGTCATAAGTTGCTGTCATAAGACACTGTCATAAGTTGCTGTCATAAGACACTGTCATAAGTTGCTGTCATAAGTCGCTGTCATAAGACACTGTCATAAGTTGCTGTCATAAGTCGCTGTCATTAGACACTGTCATAAGTTGCTGTCATAAGTTGCTGTCATAAGTTGCTGTCATAAGTCGCTGTCATAAGACACTGTCATAAGTTGCTGTCATAAGTCGCTGTCATAAGACACTGTCATAAGTTGCTGTCATAAGTCGCTGTCATTAGACACTGTCATAAGATGCTGTCATAAGTTGCTGTCATAAGTCGCTGTCATTAGACACTGTCATAAGACACTGTCATAAGTTGCTGTCATAAGTCGCTGTCATAAGACACTGTCATAAGTTGCTGTCATAAGTCGCTGTCATAAGACACTGTCATAAGTTGCTGTCATAAGTCGCTGTCATTAGACACTGTCATAAGATGCTGTCATAAGTTGTTGTCATAAGTCTCACCTATGTCACAACATCATCATCAACAACCACCCTCTCCCCCTGACACCGAATTCCTAAACCTAGCAGACACATAGCACACCCCATAAACCTAAAAACACCTAATCTCTCAACAAACACCAAACCCACAAACCCCTCAAACTCTCCCCACAAACCTCAACCACAACTACCTCATCCACCCTAGTCTACTAGCCTGATCCACCCAGAGCCATCACAAACACTGCAACACCCAAACAAACCCCAGCAACGCCATCTGCCAGCCCTCAAATGTAAACCCCAACACCCCATACCCCCACCCTAGTCAACTCAAACCCCACCCCAACCCAGAGTCCACGCCCCGACCCCAACCAGCTCAGTCCAGCTCGAATAAAAAATAGTAAAATCTATACTCACTTACATTCAGCTTGACTGGTAAACATTTGTGATTGTGGTATGATTCAAAATCTTACTCGGTCACAGCCAGACATATAGCGGCTCTTAGATGGGTTAATGCGTGCAGCACGCGGTCCGGCAGATCGTCAGAACGGATGTCATGAGAGTTCAATATGCCATCCAGAATGGTTATCTATCGATCTAGGGTGCTGAATACCCCCACCCCCACCCGAGCACCACCGTCTTGACATCCATCAGGGTGTTAACCGCGTGCTGCTCAGTCAACGTACGAGCTTCGTCTTCTTCAGAATCGTCCAGGGAGTGTTATGGGTAGGTATTTAAATTCATGGTTTTTTTGTGTTTTTTTTAATCTACGAATTTGAAATAGAGTTGCATATAATAGCCTCTGTACGTAGGCCTACCAAAGTGTTATAGAAATTTTCACAGTACCTAGCACCCTGTTATTGCTAGCTACCCGATGGTTAGAGTTGGGATGTGGTGTCGCTAGCACCATGTCTAACTAATCTTGTAGTAATTACGATCATGCAACTACGTAACTTATCAGGTATACTATATATATATATATATATATATATATATATATATATATATATATATATATATATATATATATATATATATATATATATATATATATATATATATATATACAGCTTAGCGTATTCATCGGGTAACAACTTTGATACACGTCTATCATTATTATTATTATTATTATTATTATTATTATTATTATTATTATTATTAGTAGTAGTATTATTATTATTATTATTATTATTATTATTATTATTATTATTTTGTAGGGTTTTACTTATTTAGGTAATGTAGCTCAATTCACTCGATGAGTCTTGCTTAAATAAGTAAAAAAAACAGGCCAAAATAATACCAATAATACCGATAATAACGCTAATAACGTCAATAGACCTACTACTACTAACAATAATACTAATAATAATTACCTCAAGCCAAACAGGTGAATCTTCTATCAGGATCGGATACTCAGGTATAACTCCGTAGTCTACAAATAGGTGGTGACACAATTCCTTCAACTTCAACTTCGCCTTCAACTCCTACGCTAGTTCTAGTGTTTTCCATTTTTACTAAACTAAAAAACGGCTAATGCAACTGCAGAGTGGCTAAACTTTAGAAAACACGTCTATGCTTTTTAAACGCAAGCGTTCGAATGATCTTTTGCCTCGAAACGCTCAGCTTATATAGGGCCTGTCACAGAAAAAAATCGATACACTGGTTGTAAGCACTAACTTAGGATAAATACTATTCCTTTGGAGCTGTTTTAAAACACATGCCGACCATTGTTTAACACAAAAATAACAATTTTTATATTTTAAGCCAGTTAATGTTGTTATGGTGACATAATCTTTAAACTCAGACACAGCATTCGCTGCTCAGTTATTAAATGTTAACGAGTTCACATGTTATATTTTAAACAAGTTAATGACGTTACATGGACATAATCTTTAGCGTCAGACACAGCGTTCTCTGCTCAGTTATTGAACGTTAACGAGTTCCCGTGTGCATGAGTTGTTTGAATAAACAGTAAGCTCCTTAATAGTTGAGACACACAGCTGCAGGATTAGTGCGCTAACGAGTTTTCGGTCAAGCTTCAAATTTGAAATAGCTAAGGATCAAAGTACACACCATAGGGAATAGATCGATTTCATAAGTTTCTAATAGCAATTGACACATTTTTAGGATGACTAAAATTCTGCCTAAATTGACGCATAAAGCTAGCGTAAACCGAATTACTCTATATATCGAGCTAGCTATTTCAGCCTCATTGCCGTCACAAAGCTCGACGAGCTCAGCCATATACAACCGAACATATGCTTCCATGATTTCCATAATATTACTATAAAAGGTTTGAAACGTGGTACACCCTGATACACACTCTAGCACTCTTCAAGCTTTGTCAAATGTCACAAAATGTATACGCAATTTAAACATCCGGCTAATATCTTACTTAGCGGCCCATCTCAAGTAGGGAAATCCACGCCATTAGGCGAAATAATTAGATACAGAGCTCAGCTATTTGATAAAATACCTGAACGAATTATATTATTTCATACGATTTCATAGGATAGCGCTGTGGACTCAGGCTTATTCAACCTATATGTCCACCTCTTCAGTTGTGGATGAAACATAACACTCTCGCACGTGACTTCCAGGCATTTTATGGTTAGCGCTGAAGTCAAATTTTATCTCCTGGTCCTTCCAAAATGTGTCCAGCCCTACCAAGAACTGATGTAGTATTTACTAAAGTGCTTGGTAGGCTGTTCCAGACATCCACTACTCTATTTGTGAATGAGTATTTCCGTAGATCCAACCGACACCTCTTTTTCTCTAGCCTTAAGTTGTGTACTCTTGTTGTCTTGCTTTTAGATATTTCCAGCATATTTTTGGTAATTTTTGGATCGTATATTCCATTCAGTATTTTAAATACCTCTATCATATCTCCACTTGGTCTTCTATATTTGAGTGATGGAAGTCCTAACTATCTTAATCTATCAGGATACTCTAGATATTTCAGTGTGTGAATCAATTTTGTTGCTCTTCTCTGTACATTTTCCATTGTTACTATGCCTTTCTTGGTCTGAGGACCCCACACGCATACAGCATATTCCAGGTGAGGTCTAACTAGTGCTTTGAAAAGGCTGATGAACACGCCTTCATCTAGGAAGCTGAAGGATCTCCTTATCAGTTCCATTATTGAGTTTGCCTTATTTACCTGTGACTGTATATGTTGCTTAAATTATTGTCCAATTGTCACGCCTATATCTTTTTCTTGTGTGACATTTTCCAGGGTCACCAAGTCACCATCCTGATTTTGTAGACAATAATCATATGTGTTTTCCTCTTTCTTTGTTCCACTCTGTATCTTCATAAGTTTGCATTTATTTGGGTGAAACCGCAGTAACCATGTGTCAGTCCATCTTTTTAGGGAATCCAGATCTTCTTGTAGCTTGTCTTTCTCTTCAAATGGCTTTGTCTCTTTGTACATCTTTGTGTCATCCGCAAAGAGAAATGTTGTTGCATTGACATTATGCATTATGTTACAGGGCCTATTAACCTGCTTACGAGGGACTTGGCGCAGATGTAGAGTTATAATCAGGAGTTAAAGATGCAGCTGGCTCTCTTGGAGAGTTCATGGTCCCGAGACCTGGTGTTCTCCCAGGCAGCCCCCTACCCTTCCAGCGATGCATCCGTGTACACGGACAGCTGGGGGCGGGGTAGGTGCAGTGAAACTCCTCCTAGGAGATTCTGACGCTTTTTCCACCATACAAGATGCGACATTATTGGCTCCAAAACTGGTACCAGCTTTGACAGGGATTCTGTTCTCTGTTTCCGCAGAGACATCAGATACAACTAGATAGGTCTTCGCATCAGAGCAGCGTACGGGATTACCTGCTCCATGGAGACCATCATGCCCAGCAACTGAAGAAACCGCCTCGCCTGAATGTGGTTTCCCAATTGAAAACTCTTGAGGATGGCTAACATAGATACCACTCCGGGCTCTGACGGGTAAACCCTGTCCTCCTCGAGATCGAATCGCATCCCCAAATAAACGAAATGTTGAGTGGGTGTCAATTCGGATTTGACCTTGAATTAAAGGTAAAGGGAGGTAATTCATGCCAAAAACTAAAATTGGTCAGGTTTTTTGCAGGAATTGCCTCCCTTTACCTTTAATTCATTAAATTCTCGTTTATTTGACATTTAATGGCATTTTCCTTGATTTTGGTAAAAATTCCACTACAGCATATTAGGACACATTATTTTATACTTTAGGGTCAAGGCTATCGGTTTCAAGAAATCAGCTTTTCCATACCCTGTGTAAAACTATGGTAATTTCAACTATGGGTCTTTGAACTGCGTCAACACTTAGACTTTTTATCAGATCAGCATCAGACATGTTCAATGACCATATGAGAAGAGGGCTTATAATACTCCTTAATGCCCACTCATCGCAGATTTACAGTTACTTCAGTAAATGTGTTCTAGTTACATATTACTGCCGATCGCCGTTGGGATTAAAGGAAGGCGACCAATATGGCATATTTCGCTGTTAACACACGTCTCAGATTTGGGGTCAGAAATTTAAACATGCAACACAGACGAAATTTTTAGAAACCTAAGTCTCTAACAGCTAACACAAGCACAGAAAAGATTTGGAAAAAACTGTAATTAATGCTAAGAATCTCCAAATGCAAAAGCATGTATGGCTCTTGTTGCTATGCAAACAAGAAATGAGCCTCACTGGCAGACGTGTACCCGTTTGTTGGGAACCGGGTACAGCTTACTAAATCTAGATTCTTAGAGCCAGCTAGCTTCCTAGCTTGTTATCAGAAGTAATAGAATTGTAAGTATTGGTCGAAGGAAAACTTTATTTCTCTAGGTGGTGGGATGGGGTGGAGGGCAATCTGTGAAATAAAATCTATCAAGAGCTCCGCAAACGGCGCATAATACCCTGCCATGATGACAAACCAATGTATGAGATCTAACAGAAAATCTTTATTTCTTCCTCAGACCCAGACCAGTCATCCTTATGAAGTGTCAAAGCGATCCTTTAAATGGTCAAGTAGGTATCGTCCGTAAACCAATTTTCAAGATGGCCGCCGCTGACTGGCAGCCATATTGGATTTCAAATTATCGTAAATTTCGATAAGTTTCTTCACCAGACATATTCCAATGACCCTATGAAGTGATCCGATAAGTGGTAAAGGAGATATTATCCAGAAACCCATTTTCAAAGTGGCAGCCCGTGGCTGGCGGCCATTTTGGAGTTCGGATCATCGTCATTTTCGCTAGGCTTCTTCTCCAAACCTCGTCCAACCATCCTATGAAGTTTCAAAGTGATCCGATAAACGGTAACGGAGTTTTCATCTGGAAACCAATTTTCAAGAAGGTCACCGGTGGCTGGCGGCCATCTTGGATTTTGGATCATTGTCAATTTCGATAGGTTTCTTCCCCAGAGGTAGTCGAACCATCTTATTGAAGTTTCATAGCGATCCGATAAACGATAACAGAGTTATCATATCGAAACCAATTTCCAAAATGGCCACGGTGGCTGGTTGCCATCTTGGATTTCGGATCATTGTTTATTTCGATAGGTTTCTTTCCCAAGCCTAGTCAACCACTATTTGCGATTAAAAAGGGCATGTCACGTCGTCAAGTCAGTAAAAAGCCCTTTCATACTTATTATTATATTCAGGGCCGTATTTAGATATGTGGGGGCCTGGGGCAAATAAGGAGTGGGAGGGGGGGGGGGTCGTCCCCCAGAAACTTTTTACATCTAGGTGCTCTGAGACGGCCAAAGAGTCTACTTTTAGGGTGAATTATGGCGCTTTCTTTCGTTGTAAAATTATTTTATTTTGCAAATTTTCGTAATTAACATTGTTGCCGAACACCAAACAACCAGATTTTAACGATTTTGGTGAATACCTCTATGATACAGTTGAGAGGAGGGGCCAGAGGTGGCAATGGAAACATGGCTCAAAGGCCAGGAAGGATCACAGTGATCTGACAAAGAATATAAACTATGCGGATATTGCGCAAATTACGCCACTGGTTGTAGTTAAGCACACAACTAGTAGACACGCTGGCCCCGACTGCATTGCTGATATTGAACTGTTAATTTATACCAGGCATAGAATTGGGGCCCCCACAAATATTGGAATAGAATTATAATGCATGATTACGAGGTCTAAACTAATAAAGTTTGCTTTAAATGTCCTATAACTTCCAAAAAAGTGCATAATTTTTTTTTTCATTTTTAAATTGTGGGGGCCCCTTGCTTGTGGGGGCCCCGGACCGGAGCTTTTGCCCAGCTTGCCCCCCCCCCCCCCCTAAATACGGCCCTGATTATATTGATCGAGCGCTGGACACAAGAGAGCAAAGCAGAGCGAGAGCATCAACACCAAAAGCAAAGCTACGCCAATCACCACCTCCATGTCAAGTTTACGTGCTTCCAGCACCACACACCACCACCCACGTCTGCGTCATTACGTCATTGGGCGAGTCGTCACCAGGAACACAGCAGATACAGCAGCAAGCCTGTAGCGCCACCAGCGTCTCCACACGACCAACGGCATCTCTCCGGGGTGGGTTTATTGTGTCTCAACCGGTAGAGCGCAAAAGGTATTAATTAACGGGGTCCCTTCTAAAACAACACAGGTCACAAGTGGCATACCACAGGGTTCTGTTTTGGGACCACTTCTTTTCATAATATATATCAATGATATTCCTGATGCAGTTAACTGTGGTTCTGAAATGTTCCTGTTTGCAGATGACACAAAACTCTTCAGATCAATTTTTAATCCAGCAGACTGTATTTCACTGCAAAAAGACATAAATTCGATGTGTTCATGGACGGATGATTCATTATTAAAACTTCACCCAGATAAATGCAAATATATGCAAATCTCTACAAAAAAACCCAGATCCACACTCCTACAAATGAACTTATGCAGCCATACTTTAACATACTCCCCTGCTGAAAACGATATTGATGTAATAATCGATGAAACGCTAAATTTCGACCAGCACATAAATGAAAAGATAAACAAAGCAAACCAAATAATGAGATTAATCCGACGTACGTTTAGCTATATAGATAAATATGATTTTACCCACCTATTCAAGGCCCTCGTTAGACCACATATTGAATATGCTAATGTTGTCTGGACCCCACATTTGAAAGAACACATAAATGCTGTAGAAAATGTTCAAAGACGAGCCACCAAGCTCGTTCCTGGCCTACGCCATCCATCATACAGTGAACGCCTACAAACTTTGAAATTACCGACCTTGGCATTTCGTAGATTACGTGGCGATATAATAGAGATTTATAAACATCTCAACAACAAATATGACCAAGGAACATCAGCCTTCATTGAACTTCACAACACAAATACTAATACAAGAGGTCATAGCTTAAAACTCATGAAAGTTAGGCCCAGACTAGACATAAGAAAGTACTCATTCCCATTGCGGTGCACTGATCATTGGAATAAACTCTCTGAATATGTCATCAGCGCACCTTCAATTAATTCTTTTAAACATAGATTGGACAAACTTGGGGAAAGTCACCCTATGTTCTTCAACTTTGAAGCTAAATCTACATGTATTTCCAATTCTACTTCAATATTAGTTGACTGATGTGAAACTGTTATTCCTGACCTTAGAGACCTGAGGCCTGCTGTCAGATGTCCTTTCATTGTATCATTGTATCATTGTATAAGCTCGTCTACCACGTGGCGCCAATCCCGCATCCAAATTCCCGGGCCCTGGCTTCAATCTCGCGTCGTCACGCCAGTCGCCCAAATTTTATTTTCTTCTCTTCTGGCGGCACTTTAAAAAAACACCTTTTATGATTCTCAAAAAATTGGGTTTTCTGTATTGGTTTGGTTTAATGGCCGCTCACACCTAGGTGTATTTGAGCCATGAATCACTCTGAGAGGTCCTTCCCTGAAGGGTTTGCGTTGTTTCCCCGAAGGATTGCTATACGTAAGCCAAAACTATAAATAATAAAAATTAAGATGCTTCTAGGCGTGTATTGCGTTGCCTGTTGTTGCCTAGTCAACTAATGCTGGCGGGTGTCAATGTTGTATGCCAATATGAAGGAAGTTGGGAGGGGAAATTACTTTATTTCTCTCTGAGTTGGACTGGGGGTGGAGGTCAGTCTGTAAAATGACATCTCAAAACGGAAATCAGGAAGAAAGTTTTGAACTAAAGAATATTAAGTGACGAAACTGAAAGCTGATTCTATCAAATAAACGTAAATGACTTCAAATAATGGCATCTAATTAAATAAACAAGAAACGGGGAAAATTTGATTTAAAATATAGTGTTTGTAAACGAAAGATCCAGGTTTAAACTATGTTTGTAAACGAAAGATCCAGGTTTAAACTTAAAATTATAACCTGTTGCTGTTAGAAATAATAAGATGAATGTATTGACACTATTTGGGAATTAAAAAGGTCTACTAGTCACGTAGTCGAGTCGCTAAAAATCCTTTCATACTCATGATAAAATATTGATCAGGCGCTGGACAAAGGACAGCAAAGCAGAGCGACATCATCTACACCGAAAGCAAAGCCACACCAATCACAACCCCGTATCCACCCACGTCTGCGTCATTACGTCATCGGGCGAGTCGTCGCCAGGAACACAGCAGATACAGCAGCAAGCCAGTAGCGCCACCAGCATCTCCACACGACCAACGGCATTTCTCCAGGGCGGGTTGATTGTGGCTCAACCATAAGCTCGTCTACCACGTAGCGCCAATCCAGCATACAAATTCTCGGGACCTGGCTTCAATCTCGCGTCGTCGCGTCAGTCTCACAAACTTTTTTCTTTCTCTTTCAAAAAACGTTTAGTCAAATTCTGTACTTATTCCATATCTCCATTGAAAGACATCTGAATTTTCATGTCTAGGCGGTATCTCGGAACGTTTTTCACATACGTTCGTAGATTTAGTTCTAGCAAACTATATTATCAAGTTCAAGTTCACTTTATTACACTCAGGCCTTGTATAGGCATATGAGGTATTACAGTTGATACTATATTTCATGACGGTAGATTTTATATACATAATTATATTCATTATAGATTTATCGACTAAATGCGATTCGTAGCCTACACTCGAAAGTAGCACAATGAGAAAGGTCGACATATTCTACAGCTATTAGATTGGGACTCAAATCGTACACTCAAATAATGGCACAAAGTGAAGGTAACTTGAGAATTTTTTCAGCCAAATTTGTTTCAAAATATTCGGAATTCATTAAATTGCTAATTTATAAACGAGGTATAATTCGTAAAAGGCACAAAGAGAAACTCAATTGAACATATTCACAAGTCAAATTCGTTTCAGAATACCAACCAGTTATTAAATTGATCTATCAATAATATACAATTCATACACACGAAGGTGTCAGAATAATGGACCTTTCCACTTTATCCTTCCATCATATGACGTCATAATCAACCACGTGACGTGTAGAATGACATCATAATGAATGACGTCGTGGATGACGTAGATGAGTACGTCACGAACGCATATTTGAAGACGGACTATGCGTTGGTGTACGAATTGCATGTCTACTATTTAATAAATATTCTGTTGAATATTTTGCAACTAATTTCACTGGGTGGTGCTGCTGTATTCAACAGCTTACCGGTATAGTTTTCAGGAAATTGATAGTTAGAGCATTCTTGGATCGATCAATCCCAACACGCCGAAGTGTGGGTGGAGTCTAGCTAGAGGTGGGCGGGGCATAGCTAAAACTGGAAAGATCCATTCACTTCAGTACAGAACGTCACCCAGGTGACATTAGACCATGTAGCCTAATTCGCCTTTTTACAATGACTTCTGGAATTCCAAAACTTCTGGATTCATACGCAATTATACGAGCAGTGTCAGTGAAGGTCAAATTAACTTTCAAAATATTGAACAGCTATAGCTACATTGCAATTAGGATTCTACATGGTAATTTAGGTTTAAAAGTAGGCCAATATAGATCAATGGACATTTCCAGTTTGTCCATTAATCATATGACGTCATAATAAACTGCGTGGCGTGTAAAATGAGTGATAATCAATGACGTCATGATTGGTGTAGATACGTTCGTCACGTATGCGTAATTGATAACGGGTTAGGTATCATGTTAATTTGAGCTAATCTGAGTCAACAAACAGCGATAAAATGACGACGCATGGAATTGCAGGGCTTTAAATTCAGATACTCCCTTTTAACACCTATAATTCACATCTTTAAGAGGTAAGCGTGCTGTAAAGATCGCTGGTAATTTTACATCCCAAATGTAGATCTCAATTCTAACAGCAAATTATGTCCACCCCAACCCCCCCCCCCCCCCACCCCATCGCATATTAAGATGGCGCTAGTTTGATAAAAATTGTACGAATATTAAATAAATTGTGCAGTTGACAACATTAATAAAATCAGATTCCTATTCGCTGACAAACATTTCATAGCATCATGCAACCATCTTTGTATTGATTGTTGTGGTGAAAATCGGATAAAGATCGGAATAATGTTAAATAAATTAAGCAATTCATTGTGGCAACACACGCCTTTAATGATCAAGCTGGCCAAAACGGCCTATGCAGTGGTCTTCGGGAATGTCCATTTGCTGGTCAAGAGAAGACAACTTTTGAACAGTTACCCATGGAATGACTGGTTCAGTAATCAAGCCAATCATTTCACTGGAAAATTTCGAAAATACTCTTCTCTTTCCGCGCAAATGGATTTTATCTAAGCAAAAAAAAAAGAATTTTCTTGACCATCAGGACGGTCAGCTTGTCATGATCTGTTTTCCAGAAAATAAGTTTGGACGAGCACGAGAGCGAGCTGTTTTGCCTTTTTGGACATCGCTATTGGTATCTTACATTTTGCAGATGTGAGCATGCAAAAGCGCATGCAAACCACCAATTTAAACTATAACTTGTCTATTAAAAATTGCAAAGGCATAAATATAGCTGTATATAAATTTATTTATACGCCCTAAATATGATTGTTATCATCACAATGCATCAGCATGTTGGATAGCTAACTCTTATGGCTGCCGCTAATCCGACAAATTAGGTCGAGTTGAATAGGGCCGAAATTTCACTATATAAAACGAAATCGGGTAACTTCTCATGAATATCGCTAATTCAACAAATTATATATTGATATAAATATAAATTTTTAAAAATTTGAATATGTAGATGAAAAAATCTGGATATTTGACAGGATGTCCCGACATCCGTCGTCCTGTTAAAAATCTGCATTTTTCGGATAAATCCAGAGAGATAGTCGCCCTGAATCATTAACAATTAGACGACCAAGTTGACCAGAAAAGGATATGTAGTCGTCTTGACAGATGTCTATATGCAGAACAAAAGAAAGCTTATCAATCGTAAATTTACAAAAATCATGAATAGCCTTCTTTGTCCTGCAAAAATTAAAATTTTCTTGAATAAATATCTTGACCATTAACTGGTATGAGTAGCATTTTGAGCGCTTTGAGGCGCTGTTGGCACAAGAGGGGTTAATAAAATAATATGTATGATATCCGCAAAAATTGTCTCTGACATTCTTGTAAAACATGCGCGCTTACGTACGTACGCACGTACGTACGTACATGCATGCTCCGAGGTGCCCCCTGTGCACCACCGCTCCCCCCCCCCTTCCCTCTGTGTCACCCCTCCTCCACCCCCGCCCGTTAACCTATATGCGCCTCTACACGATACATTATACAGTCAGGACGGATACCTTATATTAACATAATTTAATAAAGTGAGATATCTCCTGATCAATACCTTCACCTTCCCTTTTCTCCACGCGATCGCCAAATTTGATGAACTGCTTTGCAATTTTCTTATTTCTAGTCGGCAGTGACTCGCCGCTAGAGGTCGCGATCATCGCCAGTAACACCACTCCAAGCGCCAGAATAACGAACACTTTGTCATTCATATCCGGTAATAGCTGCAAATAAATTAAAATACGATTAAGTTAGGATTTAATTTCGTATTAAGGCAAAGTTGTCGCTTCCCTTCCCAAGCATCTGCTTATCACATGGTCTTCGACATAGATCAATATGAACGAATGAACGAACGAACGAACGAACGAGCGAATGAATGAACAAACGAGGGAACGAATCAATCAATCAATCAATCGATCGATCGATCGATCGATCGATCGAGCGAGCAAGCAAGCAAGCAATCGAGCAAGCAATCAAGCAAGCCAGCAAGAAAGCAAGCTAGCAAGCACAGCAAACCCGCTAGCCACCAGGTCTCCCGACCAGCCAATCAGCCAGCTATCCAACCCATCCAGTCAGCCCGCCAGCCAGCCAGCCAGCCACACCAACCACCAGCCAGCCAACCAGTCAAACAGCCAGCCACTCGCTCAGCTAGTCAACCAACATGCCCGCCAGCTAGCCAGCCGGCCAGCCCGCCAGCCACCCGGCTAGCCAGCCAGCCAACCATCCGGCCAACCAGCCAGCCATCCGGCCAACCCGCAAGTTGTTGTTTGTTGTTGTTGTTGTTGTAGCTGCTGCTGCTGTTGTTGTTTTTGTTTTGTTGTTGTTGTTGTTGTTGTTGTTGCTGCTGCTGCTGCTGTTGTTGTTGCTGCTGCTACCGCCGTTGCTACTGTCGTCATCGTCGTCGTCGTCGGCGGCGGCGGCGGCGACGGCGGCGGCGGTTTCTACTGCTGTTGTTGTTGTTGTTGTTGTTGTTGTTGTTGTTGCTGCTGCTGCTGCTGTTGTTGTTGTTGTTGTTGTTGTTGTTGCTGTTGTTGCTGCTGCTGCTGCTGCTGCTGCTGCGTTGCTACTGTTTCTGTCGTCGTCATCATCGTCGTCGTCGTCGTTGTCGGCGTCATCGTTATTTTTGTTGTTGTTGCTCTTGTTACTGTTGTTGCTACTGTTGTTGCTGCTGCTGCTGTTGTTGTCGCTGTTGTTTAACCTTATTATTATCCAATTGAACTGCTATCTCAAATGCTGCAGCTGTTGCTGCTGTTGGTGCAATTGCCGACGACGATGATCACTACGATGACCATGACGATGACGACGACAGGGTTGGAACCAAAAAAGAAAAGTGCTTGCACATACAAATTATATATCCATCCATCCATCCATCCATCTACCCATCCACCCACTCACCCACCCATCTATTCAATTATCTAATTAATAATGACAACAATCCCCTGTTTAAGACTATATGCTCGGCCTCAACCTGGCGCAGGGGTGTAACCCACTGGGTGTCAATCCAAACATTTGGAGGGGCTAACCAGAGCACTATGCATAACGCTAATGAAATGACACTTGGAGATCGAATCAACCGAAATGGTGCTCTCCCTGTGAGGATCCGCCAGGCAGGTGCAGCGCCGGGCTCCACGCCTCGAAGGAGCCCACCCTCAGCTACTGGAGGTCCCATCAACTCGTTTTGTAGAGCCAAGGGACGAGGATGGAGAGCTACTGGCCAACCGAAAGAGAAGATCAACCCCAAAGAGAACCCCAGTATCAACATCATGCACTGGAACGCAGAAGGGGTTACCTACAAGAAATCAGAGCTCGAACAGTTCCTGTACGAAAACAACATTGATATCTGTTGCATCCAAGGGACACACTTGCAAGAAGGAAAACCATTTAAGATCAGAGGTTACCAGATTTTCCGGTGTGATCGAAGAGGAAGAAAGAAAGACGGGGTGATCACCTTGGTCCAAAACAACGTGAACGCCAGCCAGATCAAAACCTTTATGGAAGAGGCAGAATATATCAAGATCAAGGTAACAACCAGCAACTCTGTGATTGACAATGTCAATTATTACTGCCCTAATGACAAGAATCTCTCACTTGACACAATCCAGGTCCCGGACTGCCACTTCCTCATTGCGGGAGACTTTAATAGCCAGTCTCAGAGCTGGGGATACAGAACACTTGATAAACGAGGAGAAGACATTGAGGTATGGCAAGATGAAAAGCACCTTTTACTTGTCAACGATCCCACAGATCAGCCTACCTTCTACTCGCGCCGGTGGCACTCGACAACAATGCCGGACTTAGCATTTTGTACAGAAGACATTCACAGAAACCTCAGTAGAGCGGTCGGATCAAAGTTAGGAGGAAGCGACCACCGCCCAGTCCTCCTCTCTCTCTTTCTGGAAGTATTTCGACAAGTTCACCTCAACATCCAAGGTGGAACTACAAAAAGGCAAATTGGAGTCTGTTTGGCATTCGTTCCAATGAGCTTACCCAAAATATAGGAGTAGAAGGGAGAAACATCAACAATGTGGTCAAGGAATTTAATTCAAGTATCCTCAAGGCTGCCAACGAAGGTTCAGGAAAAACTACCGCCCCTACTGGACAACAGAACTGCAAGCAGCACATGATAAACTAGACAAGGCCAGAGAAGATGCAGAGGGTAATCCCTGTCATGAAAACCACTTCACACTACAACAAACTAAAGCCAGGTATCTAAAGACCAAGTTGGAGGCCAAAAGAAGAAGCTGGAGGGAAAAGACAGCAGGGCTTAATTGAGAGAGAGACACCACAAAGCTATGGAGACTGACTAAAGCACTGAATGATGAGGGTGTCGGGAGGGGGGGGGAGAAGATTACTCTTGAAGAAGATGGACAAACACTGACAGGAAAGATGGCTGCAAATGCCTTTGCGAAGGCATATGCAAAAGAAAGCAACATTTCTATACCACGGATGCGTCAAAAAGAGGTTAGAAAAGAGCAAAAGGAAAGAACAGACACCAACACTCATGATGCAATGAAAGTTGACATTAGTTTAGCAGAACTGAAGACGGCTATCCGCCAATTGAAGAAGAAGAAATCTCCCGGGCCAGATGGCATTACGAATGAAATGATCCAACACCTTGGTAATGCATCTCTCCGCAAGTTGCTAGACATCTTTAATCTCAGTTGGACCAATGGAGAGGTTCCTCAGTGCTGGACGGAAGCCAGAATGACTCCTATTCTGAAAAAAGGGAAGAACAAGACGAAAGTGCTGAGCTACCGTTCTATTAGTCTTACAAGCTGCATATGCAAGACCATGGAGCGCATCATCAACCAGCGGTTGCAGTGGTACCTGGAGTTAGAGAACATTATAGTTTCAGAGCAGGCCGGCTTCAGAAGATACATGAGCACAGAAGATCAAACAACACATCTTGCACAGGTCATAGAGGACACTTTTCAAGCCAAGAAAGTGATGCTAGCTGCCTTTATCGATCTGCAGAAGGCATTTGACAAGGTGTGGAAGGATGGCCTACTCGTGAAGCTCCGGCGCACAGGCATCGGTGGCAACATGTTCCGATGGACCAAGTCATACCTACACAATCGCAGAGCTAGGCTGCTGGTGGATGGACAATCTGGACAGAATGTATTGCTGAGACAAGGGGTGCCACAAGGCGGAGTATTATCACCAACTCTGTTCATACTCTTCATTAATGCCATTGTAGCAGAGCTGCCCAATGGGATCCAAGCAGCCCTCTATGCAGATGACCTCGTACTCTGGTGCACCGAGGAGTACACAACGACTGCCACGTACAGAATGCAGCTCGACGTGGAAAGAATTACAGCTTGGGCCAATCGCTGGTGTATTACCATCAACAAAGAAAAATCATCAACCATGCTATTCTCACTGTCCACCAAAACCAAGGTTGGCAATCTGACACTGGGCGGTACTCCACTCGGGTATGAGGACCAGCAGACATACCTGGGAGTCACCTACGACAGAAGATTAACATGGAAGGAGCACATACAGAACGCAGAGGCAAAGGCCAGAAGAAAGCTAAACATCATGAGGAAGCTGGCAGGAACAAAGTGGGGTGCCAATGAAAAGATCCTCAAGACATCTACCAAGGTGCCGTACGTCCACACCTTGAGTATGGATCCAGCTCATGGATGACAGCAGCTAGATCTCATCAACAGAACCTCGACAGAGTACAAAACCAGGCACTGCGCATCATCACTGGTGGAATGAGATCAACACCAATAGAAAAAATGGAGCAGACAGCAGGCATCCCCCCACTTAGCAAAGGAAGGGAATGCAAAGCATTGATCCAAGCTGTAAAGTTCAAATCGTTCAACAACCACCCGATGAAGATCAGGCAAGCACAGCTGTCACCAGGAAGACTTAAAAGATCAAGTTTTGTGAAAGAGACAAAAGCACTTCAAAGGAAACACCAAGAAATGTTGCCAGCACAAATAGAAGACCCAAACCACACCCTTGATCCTCCACCCTGGAAAAACAAACTAGAGAGCATAGCTATTCGCACCACAGTACCTCATCTCACAACCAAAGATGAACCCAGTGATGTGAGCAAGAAGGCCCTGACCCTAGCCATGCTGGAAGAAATGTATCCTCAGGAGACATGGATAAGGATCTACACTAATGGATCAGCCAAAGATGCAATTAGGAGCGGAGGTGCCGGACTGCACATACAGTATCCAAACGGACAACATGAGTCAACTGCAATACCGACAGGCAAACACTGCACAAACTACAGAGCTGAAGTCGAAGCACTGGTTCATGCAGCTAATACAATCAGCAGAACAGCAGACCCTATTGCACAGATTGTCTCTTTATCTGATGCCCGCCCCGTCCTTGAGGCTATCACCAAAGGTAAGCTGCCACAACTTGAAGAAGCACTACAAACCATCAAATGCTTTCGGATAGCATTGCAGTGGATTCCCTCACACTGTGGAGTCCAAGGAAATGAGGAAGCAGACAAGATAGCAAAGGTTGGTGCAGAAGAAAATCAGACAGAAAACATGGTTACTCATACATAGATGAAGACTATCATCAAGTCACTCTATAGAACACCTCAATCAGAAGATGCCTACCATCTTCTCTCGAGGCCAGAGCAAGTGACCATTTTTCGTCTCAGAACTGGACACAACAGACTAAACCAACACATGTACAGGCGGTTCCACCTTACGACATCGCCCGCTTGTCCTTGTGGAGAAGCAGAACAGACCACAGAGCACATACTTCAATGCTGCAGTACGTATCAGCTGTTGAGAGAAGAGATCTGGCCTTTGCCAACCTCTTTTCTTGAAAAGCTGTATGGGCCTGTGGAAGAACTGCAGAAAAACACAGATTTAATCTTTTTGCCCTGTAGGTGGGGCTTAGAATACACCTTACCGTATCCTCTGCGTGTCGTAAGAGGCGATTAAAAGAGGTAAGGGTGAGGTAACCCTGACAGAAACCTCGAGTGCTGAAGACGGAGGTTCCAGGCCGCACGGGGCACTCTAATAAACCATGGATCCACGCACTTAACGCTTATGATCATGTCGATAGTCACTTACAGGACTGGCGGTATGATCAGCGAACGAAAAGAAGAAAGAAAGAATCTTGAGAACGGCTCTCCAAGTGTGATACCAGCGATCGAAAAGAAGAAAAAGATGACAACAATATCTGTCGCTTATCTGTCTTTCAATATTTGGCAATCAAATAATTATTCAACGGATAGTTTTCTGGTGGAATATTTCCATAGTGACTTGAAACCATTACTTTAGTTACATTGTCCCATCAGACCCGGTGAGGGGTAATGTCCGTCCGTCCGTCCGTTCGTCTGTCTGTCCGTCCATCTGTCGCAAACTCCCGGATTTGGCTCTAATTTTAACAAAAGAAGGGTTATGCCAGGAAACTATGGGAGTAAGACTTCTAATGATCCAGATGCAGAACAGGAATATGTATTCGATTCAAATTTTGGATTTGCAGATTTCCAAAAAAATTCTGATACGAATTGTATCAGGAAAATAGGAATCTTCAACTTTAATCTTCATAAAGACTATAAAGGAAAGGATCAGGGAACTAACATTTGTTCTTGAATGACAGCTTTATATAATAATCAACCTTTATCCACCAGTGAAAAAAACTAATAAATCAGAATAATTAGAAAAAAGCAGCTAAATACCATTTATTTAAAACCAGCAGTGTAATTTGAAATCATTTTGACCGAAACTTGTTGCTTCAAACAGAAACGGTGACTTTCAAATAAACTTTTTCAAAAGGACCAATAGTAAATTAGGAGTAGTGGGTTAATCGCTCTACATCGGCGACTATAGAGAATACTATTCATACGACTTTTACACCTATATTCAGGTGTGCTTTCGTTATATTCAGTTTCAGTTTCAGTTTCACATTTATTACACTCAGGCTACCGAGGCAGCATATGAGGGCACATATTTATAACAATTATTATGGCGAGTAAAGTGACAAAATATGCAGTGATTATCACGAGGTTAATAAATAAATACTAATTACATTAATAACAGCGATAATAGAATTGGTGACTTATTTTTTCTTGGCATATAAAAGGTATTTACACATTTTTTTGGAGAACTGGCCTGTTGCGTATTGAAAGAAGTCCTTTTGATTTTTCTATCGAGGTATTGGTTAGGTAGTAAGAAGGGATTAGTCTTTGTCGTTCAGTGCTAAATTTTGTGCAATGAAAAGAAAGTGAAATTCGTCACCTCTGCAATTACATGCATTACAGGTGCGCTCATTTCGATCAATTCCTCCCATCTCTTGGTCTCGATGTCTAGTTGGTGGTTTAATGTTCTGAAGTGGCACAGAATTATAGCGTCGCGATATGACAATACAACAAAATATTTTTCAAATACCGAATCACGCATTATGTTATTGTAAAACGTTAATCGGCTTGAATTGGAAATTTCAGCTCTGCATTTTTCATTGAATTGAGTTTGTAAAGCTATTTTACCTGCCTAGTGATGTTAGTCTCATTTACGTTTTCTGCGTTAAGGCTGTATCAAATCCTGTTATTGTTAGTATTTCTTTAACTTTTTCTATCCATTTAAACTTGATATTCTTTGTCTCCGTATACTGTAGGCAGGTATAGTAAAGAATAGACGAAAGCTTTCCATATCCAGCGTTTACGATGTCCGCCCAAAATCGAATTATATTACACTGTATTGTAATATGTAATGCGTATTTACCTAACTCTGTATAGATCATAACATTCGGCGTACTCTTCTTCATTTGTAACATAATTTTATAAAATCGTATTTGGCAGATTTCTAGCAGTTTCGTGTTTTCAAAGCCCCAGATTTCGGACGTGTATAATATAACTGGTATAACCAATACTCAAAAAGTGTGCACTGTACATCTATCGGGACATCGTCCGCTTTAATTTTGTGGATTAGTGAGTACATTGCTTTAATCCATTGAGCTAAGTTCTTACCATTATATTTGAAAAGCACGCCCAAAAATAAATATTCATCTACTACTTCTATGCTATGTTCACCTATTTGAAATTTTGGTTGGTTAATTTTCTTACGTTTTTCGAATATTATTATTTTAGTTTTTGAATTCAGGTAGGCCTATGGGCTATACCTGCGCACACAGTTGACACAAGGCGGAGTGCGAAGTACCAGTGAAGTCACTAATTGGCTCCAAGTTAAGCGATCCTAGTTTTAGTAAATGCTTTTTCTCAAATAATCCCGATTCATTTCCATTTTTTACCTATGGTAGTTTATTTAACATTGTATGAAATTACCAATAAACATCCTTTGTTATTTCCCTTTTCCCTTCCTTTAACTATTTCGTGTACTATGTAGGTTAATATATAGCCAATATATCTGTTTGCCTTCACACTGCTGGAAGAAAATCTTGGACTGCACGGTAGTGCTACCTGGTGGAGGGTGAGAAAAAATGACGACCATAGCACTGGTTGGCGGAGAGTGAGAGAAAATAATGATGGGAACGCTACATGGCAAATTTTGAGGGAATAGGTTGTGTTCACACACGGAAGCAATACCGATATATCTGGAGAAAAATTGTGTGGAAATAAGTGACGAATTTATTCCGGGACAAGAGGCAGTCCAATGAGAACGCTAGCCGTTATAGCTGGTATTTACCGAAGTAGTGGCTGTATGTGAACACGGCATTGATTAGGAATAACGCCATACTGAAGTATGGCGTTATTCCTGATTCATTCTCTAGTGAGAACACGGCCTCACTGGAGAGTTAATCAGGAATAATTCTATACCACAGCATTGCGGTACGTCGGTTAAGTCTCTAGTGAAGCCGTGTTCCTCGTATTCTCAGTAATAGAGACTTAACCGGCATACCGCCATAGTGAGGTATGGCGTTATTCCAGATTATCTCACTAGTTAGAACACTGCCCGAGAATACGGCCTTAGCCGTCTTCTGATAAGCCACTAACTATTTCGGTTAATACCAGGTATATCGGCTAGTGTTCTCATTGGACCGGCTCGTGTACCGGAATAAATACGCCATCTATTTCGAAATTTAATCCCACAAAATCGGCGGTTTATCTTCCTATGTATCACGCAACATATTCCCTCACAATTTGCAAGGTAGGGTTACAGTAAGCTCTCACTGCCTGACAGGTAGCGCTAGGGCCAGCATTCTATTTCGCTCTACAACAGGTAGCACCACCGTCCAGTCCGGGACTATCTTCTAGCAGTATGAATGCCAACCGATATATCGCCTAATTATTAACCTACATCGTACATAAAATAGTTTAACGGTATTAGGCAATGAGAAAGTGGTTTTATAGTAGTTTATACGGAATGAAATCATCTTATGTAGCGATTTATTTCGTTTCATTACATCACGGTACGCAATTCAATCTTACAAGTATACAATTGTAACCATTTTATTTTCAAACATTCAGGCGTACCTTTAATCATTTCATTCAGGGTTTTCGGAAATCTCGTTAAACGGATCAATTACATTTTTTTGCATGCGATAAAACATTTAATAAGAATCTAATGCTGAATTTCTGCAGCGGACATCATTTTCCATAGGGTTTAACTATGACATTGCTGAATATTTTGAAAACAATTTCACTGAAAGTTGTTGGTAAGAATGTCACCATCAACATTCAGTCAAATTGTTTTCAAAATATTCAGCAGGGTCAGAGTTATTGCCCATTGATCACAGCTGTGTCAAGAAGGTAAATCTTCGCCAGAAACTTGTATATTAACCCTATAGTCATTTAACCGACTTCCTGTACGAGTTGGCTAAATTAATATTTTGGCAATTTTACCGTATATCCTCTAGTAAAAGCACGTGGGAAGTGGGTTAAATCCTTAAGGTCTAACATGCAAGTTTTTGTAGAATAAAATGATTTTTTGAACATAAATTTACGTTGCTGACGCCTGTGTTGTTAAAGGTGCATTCTCACACCAAAATGCTTGAAAATAAAATTGTAGAAATTAGATACTTTTAGAGGCTTAAATTGTGTACCTCAAAGTATTGAAACGAAAAAAATCTTAACATATGTCGATTTCATTCCAAATAAATAAATTTCGTAGGTTTAGTTGTGAATTTGAATTATATTACCATTGTAGTAGTAGAAGGGACGCGTGCCTCTAATTCAGTTTGACAACTTAAAAAATTATATTAATTTATACGTAATGAAATCATTATATGTTACTATTTATTTCGTACATCTAGACACACACTTTAAGCCTCTAAAAGTATATAACTTAAAATTGTTTATTTTGAACCATTCTGCTGTAAATATGCACCTTTAAGGGCTTCCGATAAAATTACGTCCAATATAGTCAACAGTATGTTTTATTTTGTTTTGGGAACATGTTAAGTTATTTCTGAGCTGTGCTATATGAGCTGTCATTAAATTGAAAGTTGTTGGTCTGCAAGACATATTTTTAAAAACTTCCATAAGAAGTTATGCAAGTCACTTACACGTATTAACCTGATACTGGCCAAGCAGGCCATGATCAAGATCGACTCCTAACCATTGTTAAGTCGAACTTGAAATAGTTAACTAGCTAGTGCAACTATAGTTAACCGAGTACCCGATCTCGGTTCAGATGGTTAGTGCAATATTTGCGTAAATTTCAAAATGGCGGACACCGATCGCTTGCCATGAATAAATGCATATAAAAATGTAAATATTTCATTAAATAACTTAGGTTTGATGAAATTATGCTTTCCCACTGTATGTCAATGTTCCCAAGCCCATATTCCTTCCCACTTTATGCCATATGGACGCTTTTTCACGTCTTAGTGGACAGAAATAACCCATTTTCGTAGGTCATCAAAACAGACGACAGAAAGGTCTAATGGAGACTGGTACCCGGCTCCAAACTTTCTGCAATAGTAATTCAATGGGAAACCGGGTACATGTTACCAACGAACACCTATGGGACGAACTATGGCTAACTATAGTTAACTATTCAGCGTTCAGCTTGTCATAGCGACTGCGCATGATCAGTAAACCATGAAACTGACTATAGTTAGTGAGTGGAACTTGACCAATATTGACTTCTGTAATGGTCGTGAGAAATGATCATCTGCAAACTGTGAAAAGACAATTTTTGAAATTTTACCAATGGAATAACTGGATCAAAGACCGAGCCAGCCATTCAGGAGGCGAATTAACCCTTTAACGACTACATTTGTTAAACAAATTAAAATATTTACTTATTGAATGTCCAGTTGCAGGTCAAGAGAAGACTATCTTTGAAAATTTACCACTGGAATGACTGGCTCGATTATCGAGCCAGTCATTCCAGTTGTAAATTTTCAAAAATAGTCTTCTGTTGACTTGCAAATGGACATTCCCCACGACCTCTACAGATGCCGATTTTAGCCGGCTTCGTCGTGAAACTGTTAAAGAGTCACGGGAACATTTGTTTAGGGCATATAGTGACTAATAATGTGACCTTTGTCAGGTGGTCGCTTAATAAGGCTATACTGTGTCAATATTAATATTATTCGCTTATATTGTGATATTTATGTTTTGAAATGAGGTAAAATACAATGGAACGTTTCAGTTTTAGCTGTGCCCCGCCCATCTCTAGCTAAGTTCCACCCACACCTCGCTCGTGTTGGGATCGATCGATCTCTGACTATCAATTTCCAGAAAATTATACAGGTAAGCTGTTGAATATTTTGAAACTAATTCGACTGGGTGCTGTTGCCACCTATAGCGGCAACAGCGCCCAGTCAAATTAGTTTCAAATATTCAACAGAATGTTTATTAAATAGTAAAGACATACAAATTCGTACAACTGGCTGGACTATTAAGCGTTTAAGACGGACTAAATCGAGTCATTAATGCAATAATTGATTATGACATCATCCCACACGTCACATAGTTGATTAAAACGTTATATGATGGATGAATAAACTGGGAAGGTCCATAGACACGATACCGTAATAATTTACTCACGGTTTGCTGATACCAGTCCGCGTTAATTTCAGGATAAATTTCTTAGTCACACTTCTATGACGAAAATGATGATTGTCTGTAGCTTAATGCCGAGTACCGGATCTTGCTAGGCTTTTAATACAGTCGTTCCGCATCGCTTGATACATCCTAATTTTGTTCTAATTATGAAGCGGATATGGTAAAAATTCGGACAAACCGGTATGAATGAATTTGCATTCAAAGTAAACAAAGATAAAACTGCATTAATATCGAGCAACAATATATATTTAATTTTATCATTTCGGTGGCAATTGATGATTTTTATACTACGCTATGTAATGGCGCCGTCCGGGCGGGCAGGCGGGCGGTTGGTCGGTCTGATGGGCGTGCGGACGTGTGGGCGGCAGAGTGGTTTCCGGATGATAACTCAGTTACCGTTTGTCGGATGGCATTGAAACTTCATAGGGTGGTTGGACTAGGTCTGGGAAAGAATCCTATCGAAATCGACGATGGCCGCCAGCCACCGGAGGCCATCTTGAAAATGGGTTTCCGGATGATAACTCTGTTACCGTTTATCGGATCGCTTTGAAACTTCATGGATTGGTTGGACTACCTCTGGGGAAGAAACATATCGAAATTGACACTGATACGAAATCCAAGATGGCCGCCAGCCACTGCTGGCCATCTTGAAAATTGGTTTCAGGATGATAACTCCGTTCCCGTTTATAGGATCGCTTTGAAACTTCATAAAGTGGTTGGACCAGGTCGGGGGAAGAAACCTATTCGAAATCAATGATGATCCGAAATCCAAGATGGACGCCAGCCACCGGTGACCATCTTGAAAATTGGTTTCCAGATGATATCTCCGTTACCGTTTATCGGATCCCTTTGAAACTTCATAGGGTGGTTGGGCTAGGTGTGGAGAAAAAGCCTATCGAAATTGACAATGGTCTGAAATTCAAGACGGCAGCCAGCACCATCTTGAAAATTGGTTTCCGAATGATAACTCTGTCCCCGTTTATCGGATCGTTTTGAAACATCATAGGGTGGTTGGACTTGGTCTGGGAAAAAACCCTATCGAAATTGACGATGATCCGAAATCCGAGAAAGTTGGTTTCTGAATGATATCTCCATTACCGTTTATCGGATCACTTCATAGGGTCATTGGAATATGTCTGGTGAAGAAACTTATCAAAATTTACGACAATCCGAAATCCAATATGGCCGGCAGTCAGCGGCAGCCATCTTGAAAATTGGTTTCCGGACGATACCTCCATGACCGTTTAATGAATCGCTTTGACACTTCACAAGGATGACTGGTCTGATGGGTCTGAGGAAGAAATACATATTTTCTGATAGCTCTCATTCATTGGTTTATCATCATCGCGGAGCTCTTGTTTAAACTTCTGCTAGCATGTGAGTGTCTTTTAATTTAATTATATACTCTGTAAAGCGTTTTCGAACCTGCTTAATGTAAGAATAGAACGCTATATAAATCTGGTCAAATAATAATAAGCGCTCAAAGTGCTACTCATTTTGAATACGAAATATTACATTTCTTTCGGTTAAAGTCAATTTGTAGATCAAGGGAAGACTGTTTTGTAAAATTATCATTCTAATAGGTATTTCTCAAGACCACTAGATGATGTTTAGGCCGGTCTTAACATTAAAACGAAAATGAAAATCCTAACCGTAGGATTAAAGCTTGTTTACTGAATTTTGACCAAAATTCGCAGTGGTCCCTGTCCGGGACAGATCAACATCAAGCAACCGTGATTCACCGTTTGATGGTCAAGATTGGCTAAGAAAAATCGAAATGTGACATTACTGATTGTTCATTTGACGGCAAAGACAAGACAACTTTTTGAAAATTTACTTTCAGTAATGACATATTCCTTAAGACCACTACAGAGGCCGTTTTGGCCGGCTTGCCCATCAAGGAGCTGACCAAAGGCTGCCGCCATGCAGTCAAGTTTCAAGTTTAAATGTTTTTCTTACTCCCTGGTCACAATGTGACATATGGGGAACATTTACATACAGTTAAATTGAGTAAGAATCAGTTCACGGCTATACATTATTCGTAGTATTATAACTATTATTGTCATATATCATCATTATTATAAATATTATAGATATTAACGACAATTACAATCTGAGGTAGAATTTAAACTCATGGCACAAATATGCTGGTTTTTTACTAAATCAATATTTTTATATTATTAATATGTAGTTGTTTCAACATATTTTTGGCGCTGGTGTACAGCATTCAATATTCTCATCATTATTATTGTGGCAGCAGCAGCAGCAGCAGCAACAGTAGTAGTAGTAGTAGTAGTAGTAGTAGTAGTAGTAGTAGTAGTAGTAGTAGTAGTAGTAGTAGTAGTAGTAGTAATAATAATAATAATACTAATAATAATAATAATAATAATAATAATAATAATAATAATAATAATAATAATGGTGGTGGTGGTGGTGGTATTATTATTGTTATTATTATTATTAGTAGTAGTAGTAGTAGTAGTAGTAGTAGTAGTAGTAGTAGTAGTAGTAGTAGTAGTAGTAGTAGTAGTAGTAGTAGTAGTAGTAGTAGTAGTAGTAGTAGTAGTAGTAGTAGTAGTAGTAGTAGTAGTAGTAGTAGTAGTAACAATAATAATAATAATAATAATAATAATAATAGTAGTAGTAGTAGTAGTAGTAGTAGTAGTAGTAGTAGTAGTAGTAGTAGTAGTAGTAGTAGTAGCAGCAGCAGCTAAAATTTTTAAGCAAGGGCATCTCCCCCCATCGATAGCCCAAGCATATGTTCGGCTTATACACAAGAGGGGTGACAAAAATAAAATACAGAATTATAGACCAATCTCTCTACTCTATGTAGACTATAGGATTATTACTCGGGCACTAACATTAAAACTTGGCGCAGTCCTAGGCGAAGTAATTGATGATGATCAAACGTGCTCTGTACCAGGAAGAACGATATTAAACAACACATTGCTTATACGAGACTTTATTCAATTAGTTGAACAGGATTGCATCCCAGCAGCAATAGTAGCACTTAATAACGAGAAGGCGTTTGACAGACTTGGATGGGATTTCTTGTTTAAGTCTTTAGACCATATTGGCTTTGGTTCCAGATTTATTAAATTGGTCAATATTTTATATACTGATATAACAAGTTGCTATTTAGTAAATAATCATCTATCTGAACCTGTAGTGTTGGAACGAGGTGTCAGACAGGGTTGCTCATTGTCTCCGCTTCTATTCGTCATAGCTATGGAATCGTTGGAGGCCACATTGAGGCAAGTAATGATTTTCAAGGAATATGTATACGTGGCATAGAAAGGCCACTAAAGGTGTCTCAATATGCAGATGATACGACTGTGTTTGCAGGTAAAAATTCAGATTTTAGAATTTTAAATTGAGTATTATCAGATTTTCAAAAGGCATCAGGGCTTAAAGTCAATAGAGACAAATCTAAGGGATTATTTTTGGGGCGCTTGGAAGGACAGAACTGACAATGTTATGGATATTAACTGGTCAGATGATGTCATAAAGATTTTGGGTATTTACTTTAGTAGAGAACAGGATGTAATAATAAACTGGGAAGAAAGGCTATCCAAGCTAAAGTGTGCATTAGTAAATTGGAAACGACGTCGCTTACCTGTATGTGGCAGGACATTTGTCCTTAATAATTTAATTTTATCTGGACTGTGGTATACCGCTTCTGTAGTTCATATGCCCAAATCAGTAGAGTCAAAGATCAACACATTACTTTTGTCCTTCTTATGGGAGGACAAAGCCCATTTAGTATCGCAGTCAACCCTCAGCGATGAAAAGCATGATGGAGGCCTGGATTTGGTTAATGTTTTAGCAAAGTGTGCTTCGCTAAAACTGAAATTCTTGAATAAGTTACTCACTTCAAACTTATCTTGGTCAAGTGTTGCAAGGACATTTCTACAAAGGTACGTAGATCCATTTCCAGTAGAATGTTTATTTTTGTGCAATAAACTGCCACCTAACCATCAGAAGATACCAAACGTATATAAAGAACAGCTCGAAGCTTTAAAGATATTTACATGATCAATGCCACAACCCAGTTGTTCGGAAGATACCTTAGAGCAACGTCTTTGGGGCAACGAGTTGATTTGTGATAATGATGCTGTATTATATTTGCCCTCTATGGCCAAAAATGGCATTCAATATTTACGTGATTTAGTTAATCTAAAATCTCACAAATGGATTGCGATGCAGGATGTAGCAAGAGCAACATCAATGAGGCATATTGATGCCCAACACTTATTTCTTAGAATAAAGAATGCAATACCTGGTGAATGGTTCAAATTGCCGAAAGCACGTGGCAACAGAGATATGTTGCAACCAACATTAGTATTTAAGTCAGCGCATATAAAGTACCACATGGCATCTAGAGCCTAGTATGGAATGCTAATGCAAAGTCGGAGACAGACCCCTGTTGCAGTTAGGCATTGGAACACTTTAGGATGCACGCCAAAGAACTGGAAAAATGCGTGGAAAACAATACATCTACCTTGTCTACCAGCAAACGCACGGGACCTGGCATGGCGATTACTCCATCGAAGGCTATGGGTCGGCCATCTGACTTATATGTGCAAAATAACAAGTGCAGACCGGTGTTTATTATGTAATACCGAGGAAGAACCAATAGACCATCTGTTTACACAGTGTTGTATAGCTACAGGCTTTTGGGTATATATCAATATGCTCCTTGCTAAATTTGGAATCAAATATGTGAAATTAATGGCTGAAACAATTATGTTCAAAGATTGCTCAACTATCGGACGAATCATTAAGAGCAAGGAGAAAGAATTGTTAGTAACCCTGTTATCTGTAGAAGTGATGGCCATTTGGAAGCATCGGTGTTCAGAGGACAGAGATAAAACAGGAAACAACCACCAAAGAGCCATACAAGCTATATTTCGATCATTGTTGATAAACTGCATTCATTGTGAATTTTACAGGCTAGTGGAACATGGAAAAGAAAGTAGATTTAAAGATATATGGTGCAAAACTGGCCTAGTATCAATTGAACATGGATATCTAAAATTAGCAGAAGCAGAACTTGTATAAGCTAGCACACTCGCTGCTTGTTATTTATTGATATATGGTATTTTATTTTATTTAATTGAGTTAATTTTAAAATATTAATTTCTTAGGAGATGATAATTTTGACAAATAACCTGACCTTGGGAATCAGTATATTTAAATATCAATTGAGCATCGCGTCAATATTCTGGAGGTGATCCGACTTTCGAGTTCATTAGGTTAACAGAGTATGACATCTTACATATATACAATTAACATCCTGTTGTAAATGTTTACTGTAGGTGTATTTGTTCCAGGGTAATTTACAAAAACTTATAATGAAGTAAATTTAAAATGTGAACCCAGAGCGCCATCTATGTAGTCATAGTTTGTATACTTTTGCTTTGTGCATTTTACGACATAAAGGCTACTACGCCTGCTCGGTATTTAAGAATCGGCCAACTGGCGTCAATGAGTGGCCTTTTGTTACTTATTGACGAGTCACCTCGCCACTAGTTGGCGAGCGCATGCACTCGCCATTTGGGCCAATACTATATGGTGTGCTACGTTAAACTACATATGATCTACTTAGCCTGCCAGTCATGAATCGGCTCAATGGCGTCAATGAGTAGCAGTAACTTACTGCTAATTATTGATGAGTCGCTTTACCACTTATTGGGTAACTATGCTCGCCATTTGGGCCTACTACTACACGGTGTGCAAATAATAATGGCTTTGTTGAATTATATTATGTTGTCAGCTCTTAAATAAGGTTTTTTTAATATGTAGTTATGCCATGGGTGTGGTTTATGGTAATAGAGTATTTTAGCTTGCACTGTTTTGATATGTTAAGTTTGTATTGTTATTCATATACTATTAATAAAGCCTGCTATTTCACCCGATTTTTTATGGGGCTTTGCAAGCCTTTTTTAAAGGAGTTCCTCCATGAGGTGTGTCCGACTGCGTCAGCGTCGGATTTAAAAAGAAAAAGAAAAAAAAAAGTAGTAGTAGTAATAATAATAATAATAGTAGTAGTAGTAGTAGTAGTAGTAGTAGTAGTAGTAGTAGTAGTAGTAGTAGTAATAGTAGTAGTAGTAGTAGTAGTAGTAGTAGTAGTAGTAGTAGTAGTAGTAGTAGTAGTTAATGTGTGGTGTATTTACCTAAAATGACATACTAAATGTGCATAATTTGCTTAGCAGTGATATTTTGTTACTTGATAAAAGACAGCCAAACTTATAGTAGTTAGATTTGATCCGGTAGTATTTCAGGAGCTGTACAGTTCTATTACTTCGGAAGAAATCACAAAGGAATAGGTAATGGTACTCATCGCCTATATCATGTTGATTACAGAGGCTACAAAGCCTATGCTCCTTATTTAACTCTACCCATCTCCCGGTTTCTATAGGCAATTTGTGGTTAGCTGCCCGAAATCATGTTAGATTTTTTCTATTAATATAATTTAGCTAACATAAGTAGGGTTCTATTTTGAATATTGTTTAATAGATGGTATAGGGTTTCCCTTCGATGACGCATTAATCTGATTTTCCCAAGATTGGACATACTGATCGATAAGAATTTGTTTTATATGTTTTGTTGTGCTATGTGTAATGCTTTGCTCTTACCATAGGTATCCCAATCCTACATTATTAAGTATCCACTTGACTACATTAATCCATTTATATTGTACCTTATTATTCTTAAAGCCATTATACATATACGTATAGAGCAGATAGGAGAGTTTTGTATCCTTGCTATTTAATAATTTCTCTCAATAGGCAATTGTTCTGTATTTTATACTGATTTCAAGTGGGTATTGGGCCAATTCACCATAGATAATTTATTATGGTGTGCGTCTGTTTACTTTCAGTACGATAGCCTTCGATAAAAGTCTAGTTGTACATTTTCTATTAGTCTTGTATTTTCAGTCATCCAGCGTTCAAAGTGTGTAATAAGTGGTGCAATCATCGAATCAAAAAGTTTAATTTGACAGTTTATAGGTAAGTTCATATTTTCGCGTCTCCTATATAGTGAATAGATAGATAGATAGATAGATAGATAGATAGATAGATAGATAGATATTTGCTTTTTTGCCTGGTTAGGCTAATCAGCATACTTTACATGAGACAATCAATAAAAATTACAGTAATTAGTATGTATGATTACTGTATTCTGCGGCTGTAGTAGTAGAAACATCCTACAGCTGCAATCAGTCCTTCTTTTGCCCACTGTGTCTTGTCCTCAGCCAAAATCCTTAGCTTCCTCAGGTCCATTCCTGACTTGAGTGTACCTAATCCTGCTTTCTTGAGGTCACCTCGTAGCACGCTTAGCATATTTATGCAATGCCGTCCTCTCCTGGCTCTGTATTTTCTGGCTCCGAGTAGGGCGAATTCCAAGGCTCTCTGTGCTGGTGTGTCTTCTGGCATCCTTAGCACATGGCCAAACATAGACCATCTTTGCTGGGCGACTTTTACAGACAACGGCGGCGTATTACACATCTTGTATAGTGCATCGTTGGAAATTATGCTCTCTGGCCATCGGTGTCCAGTAGGTGTTTGTGGTGGCAGGCGTCAAGTTTGTCTAGAGCTGCCTTTGGAGCTGCCCAGGTGTTACATCATCAAGGATACGCAGGTTGCTTTGTATAAACGTAGTCTTTTTACCAAGGGCATCTTTGATCTACGAATCCATAGCTTCCAGAAGGACTGGAAAGCTATGTTCCCCATGATGCAGCGTGCAGCAATGTCAGCAGTACTGCAAAGCATGGAGCCCAGGATTTTACTTTTCCTCCATGGTTCGTCGCCACGGCGTGGATCAAGATTTTCTTTAGTTTCATGCTTTGTAGATAGGTATATGTGGGTGAACTATGTTTTGGATTCATTCAGAAAGAGATTCTCAATTTTTAGTTTGCTTGCAGCTATTGGGAGATGTTCATCAAGGGGGTTTCTTTTCCTCATCTATAAAGTCCACATCGTCGGCATATTCCATCTCTAGCGGCATGCCCAGTATTGACACCGGGGGTGGCGGGTGGGGTGGGGTGGGGGTGGGTGAGTGTGTGTGTGTGAGTGTGTTTGGTCTTGTGGAGTTTTCCCACACGGATTTCAATGCAGCGGCAATGTAACAGGTGAAGAGCACAGGGGATAGACCATCTCCCTGTGGGGAGCCGATTGATGTCTCAAACTCTACAGACTTCATTGACTTGACTCGTACTCTCAGCTTGGTGTCTGCAAGCAGTAGTCTCACTAGTCGTAGCTCATCTTCATTGCAACTGGGTACATCTAGGATCTTTGAGCGTTTAATTGTGTCAAAGGCTCGTGACATGTCAATTCCCATTTTTTGGAAATCCCAGTGCGTGGACATGACTACCAACACAAGCATGCGTTGAGCCCATACAATGTCTGCGCAGCTGCGTCCACGTCTGAAACCACTTTGACATGATCCGGTGAAGTCGTCGATCTTGTCTCGGATGTGGCATAGAGTAACATTGGATAGGATTTTCCACATGCTGTTAATTGGCGCAATGGACCGCAGATTGGCTGGGGGTTGGGGGTTCCAGGTGGCTTCTTGGGCGTGGGTAGCGCGATAAGGATGCCTTGGCCTACAGCGTCGATTGGAAGGTGGTACATAAAAACTGAATTGATTATGTGCGTGATCGGTTTTGAGATAATGTCACTTGCATATTTGAATAGTTCATTGCTCATGCCATCAGGTCCAGATCCACATTCATTTTTCAGGGCCTTAAGTGCCTTTTCAACCTCTGCTGTATTAATTGCTGTTAGTAATGGCCTAGGGTCTCCTGAGAATCGGTGCAAGAGCTCATCACCGTGTTCAGTGAACTGTTCCTTGAACCATTCTCGAATTGCCTCGGCTTTGCCCTGGTCAGTCCCGATAAAATGTCCTTCAGATTTGTGTACGGTTAGTGGTGGTGTGTAGTCAGCAACTCTCAGGGCTCGGGCTCGGGCTGCCCGAAACATTTTGTGGCAGTCATCCGTGGCCGTGATTTCATCTGCCAGGGCGTCTCCTTGTTGGATAGCAAGATCTTTTAAGTGTTCATTAATGTGGCGCAGAATGTTATTGCGTTCCTGGCGTTGTTTGGTGGTTTTTACTTTGGCCACTTTGATATATGAGCAGCCATAATGCTTTCTGCTCTGCTGACAATTTTACTACTAGAGGGTCGTCAGTATACCTAGTTCTGTTGTTTTTTAGAACACCTATGGTGCTAGTAGCTGATGATTCCATAGATATAAGTATTTTGGTTAGGGCTTCGTTTGGATCGGAGCTGACGTCGATGTGTTCTATTTGCTCCCCGAGGGCCTTTTTGTAAGACATTTTAGTGTCAGTGTCGCTGATGACCTTGGGTAAGTTGTAGGTGACTCTACCCTCTTGCCTGGTATGGCGTTTATACATTAGGTAGAGCTGGTTCATATGGACGTGTGTAATGACTGGCTTATGGTCAGAATTGAGGTCTGTGCCTCCATAGGAACGAGCATACCAAAGTAGGGGTTTTGCTACTGTCTTGCATAGTATGAAATCTATTTGGTTGAAGACAGCCTTAGAACCTTTTGGGGCTTTGCGATCAGCAATATAATTAGTATTTATGCATATATACATGATAAGATATAAATAATTATTATAATGAATGGAGAGAATGGATCCAAGTTTATTAGTTGATCATATGACGTCATAATCAACTACATGGCGTGTAAGCTGTCGCCACAATCATGCCGCCATGAATGCCTCGATATAGCCAGTCTTTAACGATTAATAGTCTGACACGTTGTACGAATTGTACGTCTCTACCAGTCAATATCTTGAAACTAACCAGACCGGGCGCCCAGTCAAATTATAGCTTCAAGATACCCAACAGCTCATTTGTATAGTTTTCTGGAAATCAATAGTCAGGGAGTTCAGATCGAGATGGATCGATACCAACACAAACGATGTGTGGGCGGAGCTTAGATAGTGATGGGCGGAGCATAACTAAAACTAGAAAGGTCCATTGGTCCTTAACTGTCTGCCTGCTGAATTTTTGCAGACTACACGTCCGATGGGATTCAATTCTGGATATGCTGAATATATCCTGAAAACAATCCTACTGAAAGCTTTTACTGGGTAATCCACCAATAACCATCAGCCAAACTTCTCATAAAGCATTCAGCACGTACAGAACCAATTATGTCCATTGTAATCGGTGTATGGTAAATTGCAGCAGCCTAACAGATAAGAGCGGATCCGTTATTCATTAAGAGGGCAACCTCTGGATGACACCTTGCATTACAAAGTTTGGGACAGTATGACAACGTTATGTGGGTCATATTGTTGGCGACTTACTTACCTCATTATTGAAATATTATATCAAATGAATTCATGTATGTATTTGCACGGACGCACGCACACACGTATGTACACATGCACGCACATGCGCAGGCACGTACTTACAGATGATAGAGACGTTTCCACGTCGGTTAAAAATTATAAAGCAATGGTGCCAGTACTAGGATATATGGTAATTACACATGGCTTATTACATGAACTAGCGTATGAGTAGTATAAAAGAGGCATCTATACAGTTACAAGAGTACAAGTGATAATGTGTGTATTGAGCTGCAAATTCCTCAATGGTGCTACAGTTGATTGCGTTGCAGGGGTTGCGAGGTTGTCTTTTCTTTTCTCGATCAGGCTAGTAATGGTTTTTATATGTATGTAATTCATATAGTGAGGTAAATGCCAGTATACAAATTAGTTGAGTTAAAGGTTCTATACCGTTGTGATTAATGAAAATTGACGGGGATACAGATAAGCGGTGATCCATGCACTTTTCACAGGTAATTAGGAAGTGTGCTTCATTCCCAACCTCTTTATGACACAGTTTGCACAACCTAACTTTGCTCTCTATCTTATGATGTCTACCAGTTTCTATCTTTAGGTCATGTGAACTAGTTCTTAGTTTTGCTACGCTTGCTCAAGAGTGGAGAGGTCAGTTAAACACAAATAGTAAAACAAGGCTTTATAGACACTTTGGTCAGGATCTGACGTACAAATCGTATCTAGATGATGTAAAGATTAATAAACATAGGCAAGCACTATCTAGGCTTAGAACGGGATATCACAGATTGCACGTAGAGACAGGTAGATGGCACAAGCCAACACGAACCCCGCTTCCTGAAAGAATATGTCCTTTTTGTAACGATGCTATAGAAGATGAATATTATTTCATCTTGTTATGTCCAATGTACAGTCACATGCGCAAAAATTTTATTAAGCCATATTATTATAAACGACATAATGTGTATAAGCTAACAGAATTGCTCCAAAGCCTTTGTTTACCATGCTTTTGAGCTACGTATTAAACGTATCTCTTGAACATTATGTATATAATGTGGGTTTTAGATAATGACTTGCGGTATGATTTTAACACTTCCACTGTATGATTGGTATTTTGATTTTTGTGTTTTAGCGTTAAAATTTATGGTTCAAACCCTAAAGACATGTTTCTAAAATTTAAGATTGGTTGCGAGGGCGGGGGTGTGGGTGGGTGGGAGGAGTGGGGGAGGGGGTGGTGGGGTGGGCTGGAGTGGGAGAGGGGTGTGTGTGGTTTCGCAGCAGAACAACATAAATCACCGGCAATATAGGCGGACAGCAGTAGCAGCTTTTACTACTACTACTACTACTACTACTACTACTACTACTACTACTACTACTACTACTACTACTACTACTACTACTACTACTACTGTGTGTGAGTGCGTGCATGTATGCATACTCGCGTGCATGTGCGTGCGTGCGCGCATAATATGTAATGTATATTTATATGTATGTGTGTATGTTTATATGTATGATTAAATCACAGGCAATATAGGCGGACAGCAGTAGAAGCTTGTACTACTACTACTACTACTACTACTACTACTACTACTACTACTACTACTACTACTACTACTACTACCGCCGCCGCCGCCGCCGCCGCCGCCGCCGCCGCCGCCGCCGCCGCCGCTACTACTACTACTACTACTACTACTACTACTACTACTACTACTACTACTACTACTACTACTACTACTACTACTACTACTACTACTACTGTGTGTGAGTACGTGCGTGCGTGCGTGTGTGCGTGCATGTATGCGTACGCACGTGCATGCGTGTGCGTGCGCGCATAATATGTAATTTATATTTATATGTATGTGTGTATGTTTATATGTATGTGTGTATGTTTATATGTATGTTTAAATCACCGGCAATATAGGCGGACAGCAGTAGCAGCTTCTGCTACTACCACTACGACATCATCTACTACTACTACTACTACTACTACTACTACTACTACTACTACTACTACTACTACTACTACTACTACTACTGTGTGAGTGCGTGCGTGCATGCATGTATACGTACGCACGTGCATGCGTGTGCGCGTGCGCGCGCATAATATGTAGTGTATATTTATATGTATGTATGTACGTACGTACATACATACATACATATAAATAAACATATAAACAAACACACATACATAAAAATATACATTACATATTATGCGCACGTGCGTACGTGCGTGTGTGCGCGCGTACGTGTCTGTACAGCAATGATCAGACTAGTCTCGGTCCGAGGCCGATGTATAGTCCGATTTAAGGTTTTATTTAAATATATGAAGGGTCTACGTTAATTTTAAATTATGTAAATATAAGATACGCATCATGAATGTATATTGTATTGCATTGCTGTACGCTCAAGGGCTTATGGCTTATTGTGAATAATAAAATATCAAATATATAAAAATAGATATAAATAAATATTTAAATGGAATATTGTTACTGAGATATGGTTATATCGTGTAGTTTGTTATAATAAGTTGATAAGTTGAGAGTTTTGATGTCGTTCGGATGGCTTAAAAGAAATATTGCTCGTATTGCTCTTCTAATTTTGTCCTAAGCAGGTGAATAATGCCATAGTTTGGGTTTGGGTTGTGCCAGATGTCTTGTAATCCATTGGACAATAGGATGTTCTTTACTGCATTTAGCCATATGTCCTTATTGGTCAAGTGTGTTTAGTTCTATTGCATAGATCTAGGTCACTTAGAAAAGCTTGTTTGACTATTCTGTCATTTGGAAGTGAAATAATCCACATCCAATGTTTCATAAGTAGCTATCGTCAATATTAGTGGGGATTTCCCTAACTCGGCACTGGCGGCAATGTTGGAGGCACAGTAATACAGTGTCATCTGCATATAGCAGCACCAATAATTGCAGATATATTTCTATGTTATCTCCTAATATTAGACCTTTACAATTAGCGTTTTCCAGCTATTCCTGAAGGTCAGTAAGGTAGATATTAAATAATATCGGGGAGAGGTTTTCACCCTGACGCAATCACCAATGAACCGTTCCAGAGTAATGGCGTCATATGACGTCATAATCAGCTAAGCAGCGTGTAGGATGACGTCATAATCAGTACGCCAAAAATGATTCTATACGGACCGTGTTTGACTCTTAAAAGTCCGACACATTGTATGAATTGTATGTCTCTACTATTTAATAAACATGCTGTTGAATATTTTGAAACTAATTTGACTGGGCGCTGCTGCTGCCAACAACAGCACCCAGTCAAATTAGTTTCTGTACAGGTAAGCTGTTGAATATTTTGAAACTAATTTGACTGGGTGCTATTCAACAGTTTACCTGTACAGTTTTCTGGAAATTGATAGTCAGGAAGTTCAGAAATAAAACCGATCCCAACACGAGCGAGGTGTGGGTGGATCTTAGCTAGAGATGAGTAGTAATGGGGGTTTCTGTACGTTATTGTTCTTCTCAGCAGGAGGTCTTTGAGAACAATGAGGATCGTATGGAGAACAATGGCGTACGTACGCACACAAAGGAATTGGTTTTTGAGAACAATGGCGTACAGCCCCACACGATTTCGAGGTTTGAGAACAATGGCGTACAGCGGCACGTATTTGAGAGATTTGAGAACAATGGCGTACATGCACGCACACTTGAGAATCTATATTTATTATATGTGACTCGTGGTAAAACCCCGTTGTATGTCCTGAGAATGTCAACCATTAAAAGTTGGGTATTTTACGTTTTAACTTAGCGGCGCCCCCCCCCCCCCCCCCACCCCCCCCCCCCCCCCCTCCGTGGTTATCTACCGTGGTAGTGTGGTATGGTAGGTAAAAATAATGGGTGTTCTGATAATAAAATGTAAAATAGAGTTTAAGAGGTGGTCTGATAAGGGAAGGTCTATGAGGAGGTCTATGAGAGTAGGAGATAGATGAGGCTAGTATTCTTGCTCAGTAGAAGCTGGTTTTGAGGTCGATGCTAGCGTACTTGTTTACAAGGCGTGCATGATGTACGAATATTTTGAAAATAATTTGTCTGCATCATTATTAAAAATCATTTCACGAAATATTTATCAGTGCCTTGAATGACTGCGTCGTCATATGTTTTATTATGTTTTTTAACCCCGCTATCTATCGGTAAATGTCTATGGATAATTGCAGCATACGAATATTTTTAAAATGATTTGTCTTAACACGATCAAATCGTTTCTTAAATATTTAGCTGTAACATCCTGCAATTACTTTGTCTGGTGCGAAATTTCGTTGTCATGATGCGTTTAAGCCACTAAACTTTATTAGTAAACTATGTACATGCTGAATATTTTGGGGAAACAAATTTGACTGGTGGCTTAACTGACCTTATGTGCAAATTGTTTTTAAATACTTAATAGTCGAAATAGTTTTTGCAATAACATCAGTCATTTTAGATTTTGTGTCTCTGACATCATGCACAAATTGGTTTTTTTAAATACTTAGTATCCAATATAGCATTTTTTGCAATAACGACAGACGTTTTAGATTTATGCATGCTGTTATTATTGTGTTTAACATCTTGTCATTATGTCTCCGAGCGTGTCACGTGTTTATGGAATTGTTTGTCAAGCGTATGCTCTGTATGATAAAAAGATTATTTGTCGCGTATGGTTTTTAATTTATCCATTCGTCGGCAATAGCCATGAGATCAATCCTTAATCGAGATACAAACATACCATGTGTTAATAATGAAAGAACATGTTAGTACCTCCCGTCACGTTCTAAGCGCTTTTTAGAAATATTCAAAATATCTATTAAATCATCACCTAGGTTACTCATGAGGCGATTTCACTTTGTAGTTGTGAATGCGGGCTTCTCTGGGCTGACACGCATAGTGCAACGTGCATGCCCCTTGTCCTCTTATTATGTACTCCCTATCCCTTTCACATGTATGTCATGTCTGCGTGCATGAGTGTGTCTTTTATGCCCCCGTATAAATGTGTGGGTGTATGCATGTAGCATAAATTTGTTTTTGGTGGCCCCTTAAAAAAGAGGCATGTTTTTATATTTGCTTCTACGAAAATGTTTAATCTTACTTCTGCGATTGACATTTTCACGCATCCACGCACCACATACACAGGCAACATTCATATTGAAGTTGGCTTTTCGTATGCAAACATTTGTGATAATTGGGTTCGTCCGGTACCACTTGATATTCACTCCAAAATTCTGGATTTCTCGCATTATCTTATGAAATGGTTGCCGCACCGCCAATTCATTATGCTTATTCCATTCAATGCAGCCACACTTAATCAGTGTAGAACCAATTGTTCTCCAGCGATCGCATAAAAAATATTCCATTTTTTCATTTTGGCAAATTCAAAAAGATGTGTGCCATACTAGTCGCATGCATTTCACTTTTATAGCTAAAATATAACCTGGCAGTAAAACTATCTTTTCAATCTGAACACACCCTTATTTCGGTCATGTGGGTTTTTTCTACTGCTTAAAATTAATATCGTTGGATTTCAAAACATAACTATGCCAACAATTGCATGTACACATTGCGCCATGTTTGAATGGCATATTTTATAGAAAACTGGAATTGATACGCAGGGTTCAATTACAGATCGCGTCATATGGTGTCTCTGTATTCAAATATGTCCACATTTTTGTCATTGTCACAATGTGAATACGATTAATTTTGGATCTTTGGATCATTGTGGGACGCCTCACGCTCCTAGCATGCCATTGATCGTTAACTATTATCATGCTAGCATTGGTGTTCATCCTTCATGGTGTATCAAAATGGTGATAATTGGGGATGGTGGTTGAGGGGTGAGAAGGGAACATGAAGAAATAATAACATATTTTTACAAAATAAACATATTTTTATTGACACATGCATTTTTATGATAAATATTAGCAACATTTATTCATGATAATTATATTCATAAAGAAAACATAGTACATAAATAAGGATCGAAGTATTCAGCATTTCCATTTCTAGTGTAATAAACTGCCACCCAATGTTGTCCGGATTTATTACTGGGAATGCGTGTTTATTACTAATGAAGCCGGGCGATATTTAATATGTGTGGGTACATTGTCAATTGGAAAAACACTGAGAAAGTGTTCACGCGTTTTATTGTCACCGAATAATAGATCCTTTATTTCAGATGTATTCAACATATTTGTTAATAATTTGTTAATACATTAAAGTCTGATCCAATTTCTACTGTATTATCAAATCCAGCATAGCAAATTACATTGGTGGTAGCAGTAAGTGCTTGAGCAAAATGGAAGACCACTCTTAATGAACCAGTGCATGTAGGGTAGCGATGCTCTGAATCAGCTAGATCTGGCGTAAAATCCCATGCGAACAACGTGGTTCCATGTCTGAACTGTGACTTATTTATCAGGTAGCCTCAGTCTTTGATTAACGCCCCAGTACTGCTGAATAGTGAGAAATAAGCGTTTGAGTAAATGTCATCACTAAACGAAGGGCGTATTGGCGATGTTGTAACCTCTTCTCCATTTTTATAACATGTAGCATAGGTAGTGTTATTGTTATCAAACTTTAACAGATTTGTATGTACCACACCATTATAAAAGCGAATAATACTTTAGTAGGAATCTGACCAATAAATATATTATCTCTATCGATGCTCATAACACCACTAGGTGATGTGAAAGTCTTACACACTACACTGCGAATAGGATATTTCGCACTTGTCTGTCTCAGAGTAACAGCGTGCGCCACTAGGAGATCGGCTGATGGAATAACTTTGTGTACAAATAAGTTAGCTGACAATATTTTGAATTTAGGCCTTAATGGTAAACACATCTTTACTCCTCTATAGGCGTACTCTCAAATCAATGGAACCAAGCAGGAATCGGTCCTGCTGAAACATATCACTGTGTATGGGCCTATTAATTGCACTGTTTTACTCTGAGCCATCATTCTTCTACGTGCTTGAAATCCTAAGTTAGTATCGGCGATATTATCAAATTCTCCAGCATCATCTATTTTGCATCTTGCGAGAACATCGTATGCAAAAGATTATTAGCAGGCACTATCAAGTCATTCGCCTCGAGTGTCTTCTCATCACCATTTCAATCTAGCTTTACTAGCTTAACTTAAATCGAAAGAAAAGATTGCGTAAGATCTAAATATCTATCAGCAGACCCGCTGATGTAAAACCTGATCGGGTCACTATCTGATAAACTCGATACAGGCTGAAACTGTTCCCATTTAGAAGACTCCAATGTTGTCACTATGGGACGCATATGAAAAATGTCTACTTCGCTCTTCGAGCAGTCGCATGTCTGGTTAAGTTCCATGTTTTGTGGGTTTTTTTGTTAATTAAAGATATAAGCTTGTTTTCTCTGCCATCTATTATGACCCTTCCTCCGCCATGCACTGCCATTACAGCTTCCAGTATCATAGCCCTGGCAACACCATGAGCTCTTGATTTTAATGCTGTTTTAACATTTTTCCAGTCATTACAGCTAGGCCAATTCCAGCACCAAGTGCTTGTGTACCTACAGATTTAGCTACACTTTTTGCGATAGGTATTGCTGAATGCAATAGTCTGCCTAAGATATTACTGAGTCCATGCCCTGATAAAAAATGTGCACCTACAAAAACTGGAATACAGCCATGGCCCGCTTGACTCACGTAGTAGCATGCCAGTGCTGGAGCACTCATTCTCCCTCTCATCATGGTTGTCATTGTCTGAAATGTAGACAGAGTACACTCGACGATGCTCCATCCTTGAATGGTACATTGGCGCCAGTTCTATCCATTATAAGTATTCCAATAGTATCGATGTAATTCTTTGGCACAGAGTGTTATTGAATATCAGGAAACGTCCACCGACATATATCTTTCCCTCCATCTGTACTAGAAACGGGTATCACTCTGAGTAGCGGTGCAGAAGTATCACCTACCACGCTGTGTGAGACTACATCACAGTATATATACGCGGTCATAGGACCAGTCTCATGATTTGAACGAAATGCTTCTTTAACGTCTATTGGTCCCATATGTATTTTTCCTCCTTCGAATTCGATTAAATTTGCTACATCTCCACCTAATCGTATAGCGTAATTATCTTTAACTGTGAGAGAAACGAGATTCACGTGATGCAAGTAAAAATTGGGAAAAAAATCTTTGTGTCTAAATCTTGTCTTGCTCTCTATCTGTCCATTTAGATAGTCTACCATATTTTCTACTGTATAGTACCCTTTCGGCACACTGATAAATGGAGCTTCTGATTGCACATAATAATATTCGCTTCTACGTGTACGTTTTTTACCGACATTATTTGTTTGATCATTTTGCACATCTTTTCCCCGATCATTTCGTGCCCATTTTCCCTGATCGGCAGGACATGGACTACCGAAACTATCTTTTAAAACTAACAGAAAAGTCATTGTCTTTTTCTTTTCTATTTCTAGTGCACTAACGTCATCTTTGCTAATTTCTTCTGGCACATCGCTACCTTTCTTCTTCTTCTTCTTCTTCTTCTTCTTCTTCTTCTTCTTCTTCTTTACCTTCTGCTTAGTAAATGCATATATTTGAACAAAACTTTCCTCTGCAATAGTAAGCCAACTCCTCGGATATAGCACACTCGAGAGGCCCACTTCCCTTTCGCCATCTAATGTTAATGGAGTTTGCAGACACGTTCTAAACTCTGATATCTTATTGTCTGGAAAGAACTGGGTACTGCTATTGCTCAGAAGGGTTATGTAAAACTGATCCTCGTTCATTCCGAGTTGAATGATGTATGGACGTCTTTATGCGTGGACTAGGCAATATATACCCTAGACATCCACTCAAAAGCAACATCCATATGCCTGATTGCCCATTTTGTAAACTCAGATTCACGATACACATAATGATTACGATATAAATTATTATAATTTGAGCTAGGTAAACTATTTCTTCTTTCGGTACACGTGAACCCATCATTCGCCACATGCTCGGATCCGACTTCTCTCTCTATATTAATCCATTGTTAATGATGTATAGTACTTAGTTCATTAACCCACATGTTGAACTTAGCCGGGTAACCGAGCCACTTTACCAGATACTCGTGTTGGTTGTCCATTTTTATTTTTTCTACTTTTAAGTATTTTTTCCACCGAGTACTCTTTATCATTTTCTTCTATCATTTGCTGTATCTCATCACGATAAAAAGTACCAATAATCTGCTCACCTCCATAGTCTTCTAATTTATATAAGTATGGATACTTGTCTGTAAGTACCTCGCGTACCGTAAACAATTCCCTACTCCATTGCCCACATATGCTTTTTCAAATGGCATTTTTGCTTGTGATATTCTAACAGGGTCGCCTTGAGTAGGACTGTTTTTAGATTTGGTATGTTTCTTCGCCTTCTTTCCATATATATTTCTCCATGCGATTAACTCAGTACTACGGTCGACTTCAGAAGGAACCATGCGCGTGCTGGAATGTGTGGTGTTATTGTATGCCATGACTAAACTAAGTAATACATTGATATATTTTCGTGTATTCTTATGCGTCATGTATCTGTATATTCAACCCTTCAGGGTGCGTTGAAAATGCTCTACCATTGCCGCTTTTATTTCATTTTGAGAAGTGTAGAAATGTATTCCATTATCTTTCAACTACTTCTTCATATCATGGTTTACGAACTCGCCCCCTTTGTCTGTTTCAATGCGCTCGAATATTGTTTCTAATCCTTTCTTGACTGCAGAAGATGTTTTACTAAACAGGCATCCCACCCATGCGTATTTTGAAAGGGCATCAACTATGCATAGCAAATATAACACGCTGTTGTTCTCTTTTGCCAGCATATCCATCGAGCATAGATCTGCCTGCCATACTTCATCAACAGCTGAAACTCTTATTTTTCACCTGTCAAACTTTGTTCTCTGTGGTCTGTGTAGCATATATACTTCTTGGGGTTTTAACCATTTGTCGATATAGTTAAATAGTATTTTACCTTTGAATGCATTATATAGCTTTTCTCTCCCATCAAAAGATGCGTAATATTTCGGATCGAAATATACTTTTGTCAATTTAGCATCATTGATGACTTATCTAAATTTACCCACACCGGAGTTGAATGTCCCTTTTCTTCCTGTTGCCCTATAGAGAACTCTTTCTACGTATTCTTTTACTCATGGGCATAGGCATGTACTCACTGGTGCTATCATCCTTTTCTGCGCCATTATATATTTGTCTCATCATTTTCTCTTGGCCTACACTTCTACGGGGTATGTTTAGGTCACATAGCAGATTAAGAAACTTTCCCTCCACTTGATCGTGCATACCAGCAAAAAGAGGTTTTCGCCTATGCACTACGACGTTTGTAAGCAGCTCAAGTACATTACTTTTTGGGAAAAACGTACCCTCTATTGTTACTTTGCCCAGGTCATTAACATTAAAACGTTCAGTAACCGAACGTAAAATATCAATTACTCCACTGGCTTTTGTCTTGTATGTTTTTGGTATTCCCCTCATTGTACGTTCAAGTATTTGTGTGGGCAGTGCGTCGTAGTTAGTTATGGGTTGCAGAGTTGGTGGCTGATATTGCTGTCCTTGCGTTTGCTGATAGTAGTGCCTAAACTTATCCAATACTTGTGAATACGATTTTGCTTTTTCATTCTGTCAGATCGTGTCTAACTATTGTATTAGATATCTCATTGTCAAGACTAATAGCTTTATGTATTGATGGATCTGTCTGTAGCAAAGATATTTTACTCTGTTCATTTAAATTACCTATCAATTCATGAGGAACTAGCGCCACTTTACGTGTATGTTCCATCTTTTCACGTGAACAGTTTACCATTTAATAGCACTAGCATACTGATCACCGCTGGTAATAAGGCTCCCCAAAATCCACCTGTTTGCAGCAATTTTCTTTTACATGCATATGGCACTCCGCGACTAGTCAGCGTACGCATTTTCCCTCTATATTTACTCAGCTGCTTGTATCATGATTTTGTGAGATGACCATTCCAACGTAATACATCCACCAATTTGTTCGAACACTGTTTGATTACATCATTTCTGATTGAAGGCTTTACTTTAGCCAAATATTGCAGCATAGGTAAATGGCGTTCCATTTTACATGATGCCATTTTACTTAGGTATGTAAACTTAGTAGCCCTCCTTCAGATAAACAGATGAACGTAGTCTGATATTGTCAGGTGTCGACTGTTTCAAATCTAGGACTAGATATGAGTGAGGTTCGCGTGTAGCATCCTTATGTGATTCGATCAAATACTTTGTATTGCCTGGGTACATCTGATTAGATAAAGAACGAATAGATGATGCATCATGTGGATTCTTAAACAATACCATGTAGTGACAGTTAACTGGTAAGTCATGTTGATTGCATGACTTGTGAAACAGATTTTGTGCGACAAATATTATGCTACAATTCTCATGGTCAGAACGTTTTGTAAATAGGTCAGCCACATTCTCGTCGCATTTATTCATCAAATCGTCGAGTACCACCAATGTTCTGCAACGTCTGTCTAGTTCAACATTCACACCCTCTTTAAATTCTGACTAAGGAGGTATACGCTCATTTATGTATATATATATATATATATATATATATATATATATATATATATATATATATATATATATATATATATATATATATATATATATATATATATATATATATATATATATATATATACCTTTGTCGTATGTGGACGTGCATGAACTGTCACTATGGTAACTCTATGATGTAATATGTTGTTACTCTTCTGTGAATACTTTATCAATGCTTACTGGTTAGCGTGCATTAAGAATATAATTGTGAAGTCAGATACTCGAGACATAACTTAGGAGAAATGCTATGAACATTTAAGAATATGATTGTGATGTAACATAGGAGAAATACTATGATCATTTAAGAATATGATTGGGATGTAAAATTAGGAGAAATGCTATGATTGTGATATCAGATACTCGAAACGTATCTTAGGAGAAATGCTATGAACATTTAAGAATATGATTGTGACGTCAGATACTTGAGACGTGACTTTTAAGTGTATGATTATGACATCAGATACTTGGGCGACAAAGAAGAACAAATCTTTAAATAGTTACAAAATAAACACCATATTCGGTGAATATTTTACCATGAAATTGAACAAAATCGTATAACGGCATTTTATTTAAGTATGCTGAGGCACATAATGAAATGCACTATTCATTGTCAGTGTTACTCTATCAATCATTCACCTGGACCATTCTTCTCTAAATAATAGCAATGGCACACACTGACAAGTGCCTCAGCCAGGTGAAAAAAGCTACCAGCGCATGCGGAGGAGGCGGGGGAGTGAATAGCGAGTCGCTAGTGACAGATAAAGAGAGAGAGAGAGAGAGAGAGAGAGAGAGAGAGAGAGAGAGAGAGAGAGCAAGGTTCTAGTACTGAACAAGTGAAATCCATAATAAGGAAAAATTATTTACCTCTCCGGGATGTAGAAATTGTTTGAGTGTAGCTTTCGTGACCATCTCAGTCACTTCTTTAGCATTAACTGACATAAATAAAGTGAAATCCAATTTTAAAACTTTTCTATTAATACTGACATCAATAAGTTATATCGCTACAAAGATACGATTTCACGAAATAAAAAACAAATACAACATATTTTCCAAAGCTACGATTAACGAAATAAAACAATTAATTATGGGTTTTTTAAATAAATAAATAAAAAGACATATAAAGCAATTAAGTGGATGGGACTTTTTTATGATTTTATTTTAAATTAGCCGTGATTTTTTTAATGCTTAAAACCCAGTTAATTTTAAATAAAACTAAATAAATTAATATGCGCATAGAGAAAATATTAATTATAGTTGTGGCGATAACATTTGTTTTTCATATATTACATCCACAATGTACCTATACCATTCCATCATACACATGCGGTACAGATCAGTACAATGTTCATATATATCGTAATGGCTGGCGAGTTGAACATGATATTCGGCTTCATCCATTTCTAATAATGCGGCCTCATTATACAGTTCAAAATTGTCAATTAGATTACGGTCTACATCAATCCCTAAACAAAAATTGTCACATTGACTCGGATGATTTACTAGACAACCATAACAATCTCGCACAACCAACGAATGTATCTTTTCACACAGCATGAATGCGAATAATTTCTGGATAATCTTTTGCACATGATCCGTAGGAAAATAATGGTGTGACTGACAGATAGTTTTACAATACTGACACAGTTTGACGGTATCATCGTCGACGAGATTTAGTTCATCATCGCTTAAAAACTCATCGAGGTATGTAGTGTCCATAGTAAGCGTGGCGTGATTAGACATCTCTGCGGAATCACTAGTGGATGGAATGTCATTTATTTTTCACACTGTAAAAGCACTGAGCTATCATGCTAAACACTGCTCACGTCAGGTGGCACGTCAAAGTTAGGTAATGCTGGCAGCAAATTACTTGCATTCTGTTTCAATAATTCCCACTCTGTGTCTTGGAGGTATAAACCGCTACATGTGGGACATGGTTCTGCGTCAGAGCAGAAAAAATAGCATATGTCAATACACGGAAATTCGTCACAGATAGAAATGCGAACAGAATTGTCCAAAGAATATGTAAATAGTATGCCTTCTTTTTTGTGTGCATGCTTTACCGCATCTTCAAGATTGGGTATGATTTGTAACAGCTGTTTAAATGCTACTACGCTGAGATATAAACCATGTTTATTAGGATAACCATCAGGATGAAACTGCCATAGATCGATACACCACTTTTTTCCAAAACGTATTGGTCGTGCTTTTCGTGAATTACCAAGATCACACCAAAACGCTATGCCCTGTAGGTGGGGCTTAGAATACACCTTCCGTATCCTCTGCGTGTCGTAAGAGGCGACTAAAGGAGGTAAGGGTGAGGTAACCCTGACAGAAACCTCGAGTGCTGAAGACGGAGGTTCCAGGCCGCCTGGCGCACTCTAATAAACCATGGATCCATGCACTTAACGCTTATGATCATGTCGATAGTCACTTACAGGACTGGCGGTATGATCAGCGAACGAAAAGAAGAAGAAGAAGACACCAAAACGCTGAGTGATTTAAATATTTAAAGCAAGGATCAGATGCCATCGTGGGGAACGAATAATCATAGTGCGAAACTGATGCCTTTATATATAACTAGTGACAATAATGATCATCCGCACACGGTTTGAACGCCATCTGGCGAACAATACCATACACACAATGGTGTTCAGAAATTTCCTCATTCAATGGCGTACAGAGGGACATGTGTGTTACAATGACGTACATAGACGCACTTAGTTTGAATATATGGTGCACATTTGTTCGATCAATAATGATCATATACACGCGTGACGAAGAATGTCTTCTATCGCTCAATGCACACTTTATGAGCAATAACGCAACTTTTAACCATTACACGACTGAGAGACGCAGTACACTAAAGTTAATGTGTATTATCGATGGATGCGCAAAATATTTTGAAAACTATCTGACTGTAAGTTCATGGTGGATGCCAACAACTTTCAGTCAAAATATTTTTGCATTAATATAAGACTTGAAATGCGTGCGATAACTAAGCATACGTTATGAATGAGAAAGACATCGATTAATGTAACTTCGCAACAATAATACACATACCCAATGTACTATGTCTATCCCATATTCGGTTAATAAACCCTTCCTAATTTCAGACAGTATAATTCTTCCCGCATTAATTATGCCACCTCTTAAAGCCAACTGCATGCTCCTCATAAACAATGCGCGCATCTTATCCTTATCAGCATTACACAGACTAGCAATATTTGCTATCAATGTGTGAGCAGCTAGTGCGGCTTCGTCAGACATGGATAACCCTGATATTGTTTACATACAGACTGAAAAAGTGCAATGTTAATCTTTATATTTATATTATACTAGTGTAACCATATGGTACTGATGTTAAATCTCCCAGTTTCAAAATTCGTTTTTTAAAGACGGGTCTGAAAACCTTACTGTTATTTACTGAAAGAATTCTAAAATGATCAGTGCATGTGATCTTAGATGGGTAGTTTAATAGTACGCTATTACTATCCATAATTCCACCATCATTTATAATTTGTTCAATGGATTTTTTCATTGTATCAAAATTAACTTGTTTTGATTGTTCAGGACCCAGTGTTAAACCTTTAACCTTCGTTACCGGTTTAACAATCGATGGATCATCACGACACTTCATTTCATAACTATAGTTTTTTGGACCGAGTGCGCAAAAACTGGTTAATTCGTAATCGATGGGGATTTCACTCGTCCAAGAACCTAGATACCCACTTCGTTCTTCAATGGTCGTCTCACCTTCCTGGGTACTAAATACCACCAAATCTGTATCGTGATAGGCTACATGGCGACCGAGTAAGGACAAGACTTCATACAGTTTTATTCGGCCATAAGCTGTCAGGAAAGATGCAAGGATACAGTTGGTATTTAATGGTGACTGAACGCACTCATCATTGACCAAATAGGAGGCCATTAGAAGACTATCATTCATGAATGTAATGGAGCCTACAGTTTTACTTTTATCATTTAGAAGGGAGAAAAGACCTTTACGTGATGATATCATGCTATTCTTTTATCACAAAGAGAAAATCGTCCCCACAAAATATTCAAACAGGATTTAGTAACATAGCGCAAGCCTGGGTTATTCGATATTTGTATTCCTTCATGTTTATAATAGTCAGCCACGTAATTCCCTTTTCACTCTCACTACCGACACAATCAGGATAACCACTACTTTCCTGTTTAATTAAAAAAAATGGTTAATGTATTCTGAAAATAACCCATTGTCGCCATGCTGCTCATATTGCGATGACACGTGATAATGCCATACTTCATACATTTTTTTAATGACATAACCGTTGCCTATAGCTAGCTGTAACTCTGGAGTAGTCCATGTTCCGCATAAACTGTGCTGTTCTTCCATATGTTCGCATACAGAAGATTGTTAATTTTTTGCACATTCGGCGCATAGTACAAACATAAGGCGTGAATTTATTCTGGCATGTTGCACAGGAAAGTATAAATCATGAGGTGGAAGGACTTTGCATTTAATAAGACCGAAGAAGTCACACGCCGTCTTATCACTCAAGTCATTGCCTCTTAGTACCGTATATGACCCTTCTGGAAAACAACACTGTTTCTTTACTGAAGGATACATGGAAACGCAGTCTACATATTAGAGCATGGTATGCTCATCTGCTTCCATAAATAAACGAATCACGGATTTACATCCACCGAATAGTGCTTCACCTGGTGATATTGGGTGGGCTAAGTCCAATTCGGTGGTAAAATTATTTAGTGCAGCGGAATCGGCGACTTGTTTCTTAAAGTCGCATTCCCACATAATTCTCACCATATATCCATGCGATTCAAATAAAGAAATGCGGCATTGAAACGCAGAATATGCTTCTTCATATGTCTGATCGCCATATGGTGTATATGTCGTATCACGCTTATCACCGCAACAAGCAGACTCATATCCATGGAATTTACAACATAAAAACTCGAAAATAATATTTTCGGAAACATCAATTCCATCTACATAATGACCGCATATTTTCTCTTCACCACCATTTAGCGCATGCACGATTTGGTGACCCTCGCATTGATTGACCCATTCCATGCATTCTATGCCCAAAACGCTATAAGCCCATTTTGCTCTTAGTGCAAAATCAGGTAAAGTCTGTACGCTCTCAGGTCGAAGCCATAAAGTGCGATAGGCTGCATTACACGCACCTGCTATGGATTTTGGCCATCTGTCGATTCAGAAAATAAAGTCTTAAATCTAGACATGGCTAAACGTAAGATGGTTACGTCATCATTACAATATTCGATGAGATTTTTATCAACATCGTAGTGCTCGTATCTAGATATCTGATCATTGTACCAGCAATCAAATTCAATTAATTCATTCGCATTCATGTTTTGTGGACAAATTATCTCCCTCTCGGGAAAGGGTATTAACGTATCCCAATATTGAGGTGTGTTGGGCTGATGGGGAAATGTCCCCTTACAACCAAGAAGATTAAAAGCATCGCCCACCTTACGTAATGAAGGAGGCAAAAAGTTAATGGAATCGATAAACTGAATAGTACCATGATAATATTTATAGGTTTAAGATGCAGTTTAGTGGTTTTGCAAATGCATTGAAGGAGTAAAAGAGATTCATAGGCACGTGCATTGTGAGCGATTATCAAGTAGTCACAGAAAACATATTTTCTCTCGATTTTTTTTACAGACATACGCGGCCTTAGCATGTGTCAGCCTGCTAATGAACTGATCTGCTGTGTCTAACCCATGAAAGTGAACATATCCATAATTCATGCTTCGATGACATGTAGAGCAATCGTCTGCGAGCAATTGCTCGAAGCATGCATCACAACATACATTGGCTACCACGAGATTGACTTTGTGCTCAGGAAGAATATTAGTATTGTACTGTCGACAGGTGATAAATATCTGTTTCTGTATCATAAATGATGTGTTTTTGAAAATCTTCGTGATTACAATTGTGAGCATTCGTACACATAAAGCGTTCATGGGATACTGACATAATAGGTTCTTCAATTACTTTATGAAAGCACATATGATTTGCCGTAATGACATACTTTTCTTTACACGTGTGACATTTTGTCATATCGCATATGTGTTCATCGTCATCTTTACGTATGCGACTGAAACAGTGGGGACACACCTTCACCATTTCGCAGGTCCCATTAGAGAGGTGGTTCACCATACATTGACAGTTATAAAACTTACGATGACAATCATTACACATTATCTTATGTGAAGCGGCTGTAGAAGTACAAGATCCGTTATCAGAATAAGGTGTCAGACAACTGCAACACCACGCTGCACATGAGTGATCACGACCATATGTCACATTACACTGCATACAGTAATTACGTACCATAAGAAATGCGGCCATAGACATGATTAAGGATATATGATTATCACGTTCTGAATGCATAAGATTTATGCACGGTAAACTCGGGAAAGCGCTACCGAATAGGCATTCATGTATTGACTCTGAGTAGACTTGAATAGAAAATTGATTGTGAAAATGTTCCTGAAATTTGTTCCAATCAGTACTATAATTTCAAGTTCAGGAATACAAGCTGTATGATACTTACGTGCCATATGCATCAAATATGTTTTATTACGTCTCAAATTAGTCCATTCATTTGCAGAGATTAATTTTTTTTATTTTCTCAATAAATTTTATTCCTAAAAATGTTCCTGCCGCGAAACTGAATGGATATTCAGCACAAATGGGTATAATACATCTTTTAATACGCATGTATGCATCTAAATCAGATGAATGTAAATTTAATAAATTTAAATGTCTAGAATCGATCGAACCTAGGAAGTATCATTTCGCCCACCTGAGTTGTAGTCCTCTGCATGAAAAACGTGAAATTCAAAACCCTCTGATAACCTACGATCAGTATTTGACTGAAGGACTTTTTCCACTGATTCGTCATAATTTTATTCCATTGCCTAAAGTCCATCGCTATCGGTATTTCCAAAGAAGGGTGAATCAACTTGATTCTCACATGTTCATTCGGCTGAACATTACCATATTCACTATACATATCAAGCAAAGCTTGAAAGACGCCTGACACGAACTCAGAATGAGAAAGTGGTGTATCGGCTATAGGATAACTTTTAAAAGATACATTATATTCAGTACCTTCGAGATGAAACTTTTTACTGCGGTATTTGCACACAGTCTCCACAGATATATAGTCGGTATAATCAAATACCGACCCTCCGATTTGAGCGTGCTCGCAGCGAATGCATTGCAAATAATGATTACGTAGATCATCTGTAAGCACTATATTCCCTTATATACATCGACTGATTTCATCAGTGATGAGAGTAATTTCATCTGACAAATGATTTGCACATGTGTTAATAAGAGTTTGATGAGTAGGACCATTGCTGCGATAAGCTGAATCTTTAGGAAGGCATGTTTGATCCAGAGATAAGTCATTAGCAGAAGGCACAATACAGTCTGGAACTGGTGCATCAGCAAATAAATTTATGGTGGTATCATTATGGAGGCAAGCTAAATCCAGAGATAGGTCAATTACAGAAGGCATAATACAGTCAGGAACTGACGCATCGACGAACAAATTTAGGTCGGAATCATTAGGAAGGTATGCTAAATCCAGAGATAGGTCATTAATAGAAGGCACAAATACATAATGGAACTGGCGCAACATCAAATAAATTTAGGAGGGAATCATTAGGAAGGTATGCTAAATCTGGAGATAGGTCATTAGCAGAAGGCACAATACAGTCAAGAACGGCTGCATTATCAAATAAATTTAGGTCGGAATCATTAAGAAGGCATGCTAAATCCAGAGATAGGTCATTAGCAGAAGGTGCAATATGGTCAGCAACTGGTGAAACATCAATTAAATTTAGATCGTGTCCCTCACGTACATCGGTTGAATAATTAGGATCAATTATGTTGCAATCATTATGAGGATAATTGAAAAATGATGATGGTACGGTACTCAGATCAGGAATAGATAATTCAGTTCATGTATGATCGGTAGAAGCCAGTTGTGCAGGTATGATTACATCATAACCATATAAATGATATGGATAATTGAAAACATCAGCATCAGTATTCGTAATAGACAGTTCAGGAATGACTTCGCAGTAATTAGGAACAGAGTTGACATCACTAGCATTTACATCACATAATGCAATGTCATTATGCTCATCAGATGTGCACGTTTGCGGAATTGTAAAGTCGGGATCATATAACATAGAACCCAGATATAAAAGGTTATCCCCATGTTCATCAGGTGATAAGGGTAGATCCACGTTTAATCTAGCCACATCAGAGTCATGCATCTGCTGCAAAATCACATTAACCGCATCTTCACATTCTTTAATTTCGTTGCTTAAATTATCTGCCGTTTTGTTATGTCTTTGACGCACATTTAATCCGCGCTTTATTTAAAATTGTAAAATCTACACTATAAACTGTTTCTTTAAAAAAAAACCAAATATCAAAAGTGAACTAGACAGGCGAAGGCGCGCTCTGCTTAAATACGCGCAGAGAACAGCGCCATGCAGAGACCAGCCATCCGCCATAGCATTCCTCCTCAGCGTCGTCCTCCTCCTCCTCCTCCTCCTCCTCCTCCTCCTCCTCATAGACCTCCATTATCAGACCACCTCTTAAACTCTATTATTTTTACCTCCTATTATCATACCACCTCTTAAAATCTATTATTTTTACCTACCACGGTACCACCGAGGGTTGGGGGGGGGGGGGATTGGTGAGGTGTGCGCACAGCTAATTTTAAACATAAAATACACAACTTTTAGGGGTTAACATTTTCAACATTTACAGTATCTCCCACAAAGGGGGTTTTCACATGAGTCACAGATACTGAATATAGATACGTGGGCGGATGATCGCCATTGTTCTCAAATCTACAAATCACGGGGGTAGGGGGTGGGGGTGGGGGGACGATCACCATAGTTCGCAAATCTCTAAATCATGGAGGGATGATCGCCATTGTTCTCAGACACGTGTGCGTACGATCGCCATTGTTATTCCTTTGTGTGCGGTCGATCACCATTGTTGTGCGTACGATCGCCACTGTTCTCGAAGACCTCCTGCTGAGAAGAACAATAGCGACCGTCCCCCCCCCCCCCCCCCCACTTCACTACTAATGCCTGCGCGCTGGCGTCGCTGCTACGCGCGGATAATTAGTTGCACCCGTTGACTCTAAAATTTGTTCAAGAAAATTTGAATTTTCTCATAAAAATCCCCATGAGCAGACCAAGAGATGATTGTTTTTGAAAATTTACCGTATCAATGACTGGCTCGCTTATCGAGAGACAGTCATTCCAGCAGTAAAATTTAAACGACAAAACCTGTGTCTCTTCTTGGTCTGCAAATTGCCATTTCTCAAGACGCCTGTAGGAGCCGTGTTTTCAGACGCTTGACCATTAAAGGGTTAATTCGGAAATCATTGACAGATACAAAGTGTGGCCGCAAATTCGGAGAATTAATTTGTCAAAAAATATATACATTTTCTTTGAGGGGTATCTTACTTATTTCACATAAATATGTATATTTTATGAATTTTTCCCGTGTACACCTTTACGATTTTTGTAACCGTGTGCACGCGCCCAGCTCTAATATTATAATTAATCCCATCTGTCACTCAAGTATATGACGTCATAACCAATTACGCCATATGTAGGCTGGCGTCACAATCAGAATTGAGAAAGAATACTCCGTCATAAAGCGAGAATAGTCCGTCAATCAAATGATTTATTAATTGATTTTCGGACTTGCATGTTTTTGATGGATTTACTATTTAATAAACATTCTGTTGAATATTTTGAAAGTAAATGGACTGGGCGCTGTTGTTGCCATAGGTAGCAACAGCTATGGCAACAACAGCAAGCACCCACTCAAATTAGTTTCAAAATATTCAACAACTTACCTGTATAGTTACTTTGATATATTGAGATTCTAGGAATTCGGTGCGTGCGTGCGTGCGTGCGTGCGTGCGTGCGTGCGTGCGTGCGTGCGTGCGTGTGTGGTGCGTGTGTGTGTGATACCAACATGGACAAAGCGCGGGTGGCGCTTAACTAGAAATAGTGGTAGTGGTGAGTGGACATATCAAGAAATGAGCCCCTCTACTACACTCTCATAATCCTCTTTAATCTACAGGTGTAAATAAACCATTTCACCCTTTAATCCTCATATCAGCCAAAAACGGGTTCTGCAGTGGTCTTGAGAAATCTCAATTTGCAGGCCAAGAGAAGACTTTTTTTTAATTCACCACTGGCATGACTGGCTCGATAACCGAGCACGTTATTTCAGCGGTAAATCTTCAAAAACAGTCTTCTCTTCGCCTGCAAATGGACATTCTCTGAGAAATTGAAATTTTCTTCAACAAATTTGAGTGTTAAAGGATTAATTTACAAGACCATATGTGTATTTAAAAACCTCTGAAGCATATCACCTGTATTCAACTAATCAACTATACAAATGACTTACTAATTTGATTTTCTGTTTTTTAAATATGTATCTCATATCAAAATCAAGTTAATTAGCATCTTATTATTCGCCTCTTTTACGCAGAGGGTGACACGTTAATACTAATATTACAATGCATGCAAATAGGCATACCGAGGAATTCGGATTTCAAAGTTTTCAAGTCGATTCCAACACACTTAAAATGGTCCGAGCTAAGTTAAAACTTAAACGCTTACCTCGCGGAATCGGTTAATAAATCTAGCAGAGCTTTTATATCAAAGCTTAACAAGCAAAATACAGTCAGCATACTATTTTGTTATCTAAAATAGACGTGCCTGTTGTTGTTAATAATAATAATAATAATAATAATAATAATAATAATAATAATAATAATAATAATAATTGGATTGATCGGCCATCGCGAATCCCCACGTTCACCGCTTTGAACTTTTGACCCCACCCCACAACCCACTCCGGAAGTGGAGCCAAATGTAAATGTCCTTTTGCACTCCGCAATATTATGGGTAACTCACATACCAAATTGGGTTGAATTTCGTCCAACAATGTCAGAGGAGTTGCATTACAATCAATTTCACGACCTTTTAGCCCCAACGCACCCCCTGGGGCGGGGCCAAATGTAAATGTGCTCATCCACTCCACATTGATATCAGGTAAATCACATACCGAATTTGGTTGAATTCCATCCAATGTTTTCAAAGGAGTTGCATTACAACCAATTTCTTGACACTTGGACCGCATCCCCACCCACCCCTGGCGTGGGACCACATCCAAATGTTCTCATACACTCCACATTCATATAGATAACTTACTTACCAAATTTGTTTGAATTCCGTCAAACAGGGAGTTGCATTATAATTAATTTCTTGACCTTTTGACATCCACCACACCCAAAGAAGGAAGGGTCAAATGTAAATGTTCTCATCCGCTCCACATTGATATAGGTAAGTCACATACCAAATTTGGTTGAATTCCGTCTAATGGTTTCGGAGGAGTTGCATTACAATCAATTTTTTTACCTTTTGTTAAATATTGTCTTGCAAAGGGGAATCATATGGGTAACTTCCATAGCAAATTTGGTTAAATTTCATCCAATGGTTTGGGAAGAGATAGCGTGACGGAGGGACGGACAAACACAGCGGACGAACGGTCAGACGGACAGACTGTGAATAATAATAATAATAATAATAATAATAATAATAATAATAATAATAATATAATAATTGTGATGATGATGATGATGATGATGTTAGCTCACGCGTGCAATGTTTAATATGTATCATGTATATTTGTGTCCCCTATGTCACGATGTGACCTGGGAACATGAAAAAAAACCCTGGAAAACTTGAAACATACTTTAATATAGGCCTAGGGTAAACATGGGGTATATCGCACACATGAGTTTATATCGCGCAGTATTTTGCAAGAGAGCTGCGAAGCACGTCATCAAAAACTATGCCACACAAGAACTAATTAAATTAGTTTCAAAATATTAAACATCATTTGTATTAAATAGTAAAGCCATACAAATAAACCTTTCCACAATTTATCCATAGATCATTTGACGTCATATGACGTCATAACCAACTAAGTGACATGTATGCTGACGTCATAATCATGACATCATGAATGATTCGAAATAGACCGTCTATAACGTACACGTCGTACGAATTGTATGTCTTTGCTCTTTAATAAATATGCTGTTGAATGTTTTGAAATTAACTTGACTGGGCGGTGTGTGCTGCCATAGGCAGCAACAGCAACCGGCCGAATTAGTTTCGAAATATTCAACAGCTTACCTGCATAGTTTTATGAAAATTGATAGTCAGGGAGTTCAGAGTTCGATCGATCGATCACAACACGAGCGTGGTGTGGGTGGAGCTTAGCTAGAGGTGGGCGGGGCATAGCTATCTACGACATTCGTGACGTCATTGATTATGACGCCATCATAAACGTCGCGTAGTTGATTATGACGTCATATGATTGGTTGATAAACTGGAAAGGTCCATTATATTTAAGGTGAATGTGCTCGTTATCGTTCACTTGAGGGATCCCATCTGTCATTCAAACAGCTGACGTCATAATCAAATACCCCACATGTTAGCTGACGTTACAATTAAAATGACGCATCTCCGTCACGAAAACCGAAATGTTCATCATCACGAAGGTATACGCATTGTTGTACACAACAACAACAACAACAACAACAACAACAACAACAACAACAATAACAATAACAATAACAACAACAATAACGATAATGATAATAATAATTATCAGGATCTATGGCATAGATGTATAGTATATCCTGTAAAAGGACATCTAACTGTAAAATATAATGAGTACCTGCTCCATATAACTATTATGTAAATCCCCCCATATACCATTGTGATATGGTATGGGGTGTAAATAAAACATCTCATTTGATTTCAAACTGAAGAATTAAACAATTTTATATAGAGATATTGCAAACCACTTGAGTAACTAGGTCAGAAGAGGTCAAAACGTCACTATTCTTACACGCTGATAAAATCATACAAGCATAAACTCCATTCACTGACAAAGAACTAATACACTAACAATGCATGCTGCTGGGCCGGTACTAGGCTAATACGTCCCGGTATTGTCCCAATACCGACCCAGTAACCTGCATTAACGGGGTATAGAACATGTTGCTGTGTACTCTTGTATGCGGATGACACTACAATAATAGACATAACATCTCTCCAAAATGCTTTAGATACATACCAAGATTACTGTAATGAATGAAAATTGAAAGTTAATGAATCTAAAACAAACAAAAAAAAAATTTCAAATGCTCAAGAAAAGCAATCAACCACAATTCCAAATTTGGGTCATGACATTAAAATAGTCGATGAATATGTATTCCTAGGGTCCATTTGTCAAAATATAACGGTAATTTATTTTTCTCACGTATAAAATGTAACCTGGGACAAGGGATAAAGGCAATCTACGCCCTTATACAAAAGACTAAAGAAAATAATGTATCAATTGATATACAATGTATAATTTTTGACTGCATGGTCCCACGAGTAATGCTATATGCATCTGGAATTTGGGGGCTTGATAACACCGATCTGCTTGAGACGTACCAAATAAAATTTTACAAAATTATTTTAGTTTACACATCGAAAAAGTACACACAATATTGTGATCTATACAGGACTAGGAAATTACCCCCTACACATAAAGATGCCATGTAGTATGATTCGGTTCTGGGCTGACAAAAGAACCCATAGTTTAATTGGATAGAGACGCTAAAAGTAATCCTCTCTTTAACAGGTTATGCTGAAACATTTGAAAAATACAACATAAATAAAACACAATTAACTAAACTGTTACAAACAGATGCAAATGTGGATAGGTACTTCACAATTCTACCCCACCGTGATGCTATAAGGCTATGCCATTTTAGAACTCTAAACCACAATTTAGCTATTGAGACTGGGAGGTGGACGGGAACGGAAAGAAGCGAACGTCTTTGTGATATATGTAACCGCATAGAGGATGAATTGCGCTTTCATTTTGCATGTCCCAAATATAATACGGAAAGGCAAAAATATATCCCTGTGTACGACACTGCCAATTAGACAATAGTAAAAACAAAATGCCTTCTTTCAATATGCATCAGGCCTGTGCTAAGCAACGTCTGTAAATACCTTATCAATGCGAAGAAAACTGAGTGATTAAAACGTGAACATGACATGACAACTGACAGATTGACATTTTTTGTGGGAAGTGAAAATGACTTCGAGTTTGAGGTATTAACCCTCGAACACTTAGATCAAAATGGCTGCCATATTTCACGAGTATCACGTGTCGAAATGCAGTATTGCCAATTCTGACTGCATTCCACTGTGCATTTTAGTGCCAGTTCCAAATGTAAATATGTAATTATGTATGACAAAATAATGTGCCGTAGTCTTATATTATTGAGTGTAACATGTTACGTGTTAACCCTTTGAACAACAATCAAACCTGTCTATAATGGACACCTGCATTTGTTATCATAAGAAAGGTCTCGTCACATTTCAGTATCCGCCATGAAAATAGATGATGACACCACATTAACAATGCCTTCATCCAAATACCAAGAGGATGAATCATGTCTGTCCATGCTCAATGTTAAACTAGGCATACGGGGTGATATGTCACCACATACTAAACCTGATGGGTTTGCTATATTTGAATATAAGGTGCTAGATTATGTTCAAAACAGTTTATACATGTTCCTAAACTTGAGTTTCACTAACAGACTAGAATACTCAGCAGTGCACAATATATAATATACACAGCTAGTGCAGACAAATATCATACAAGGCATGTAGGGATGGGAAGCACTCACCACCAAGTGACATGTTCAAAGGAATTGTTAAACTTGTTCCACCAGACTGGTCATATAACGAGTTACCGTAATGTTATAAAGCTTGACACTGCATTGGCTAATAAAGCACAGAAAAAAATTGATAAATATGGTGGTGCCATTCCACCAAACCTGGTCAAGGGACGTTTTGTTCATTTCTCCAGACAAGATTAATGAGAGCACAATGGATGGAAAAAGGACTTTTCATGCCATTAAAGTTGCAGCATAGCAGACAGGCCCACCCAATGCTAATCTACATAATGGTATCAACCATTCAAAGACAGGAACATGGCATATCCCAGATATGATAAGTGATAGAACACCCGCACTAAAAAGGGTCACAGGGCTCCCTCTACACATCAAATTGCAGTTGGATGATTAGCACAGCCAATTGAGGAATGTCTATCAGCAATTAAAGCATCGGCAACAGATATGGCATCCATAATGGCTTAGTCATCTTAAGGACTAATGACAAAATGGACTTAACGGTAACGAAATGGTTAGCACAACCAATCCAAAGCAAACTTCAGTAGGGTATCTACCTATAATACAGGTTCCTACGTACGAAGTTAATACCTTAAACGCAGTGTGGTGCAGCGAGTATTAAATGTAGCACAAACAATGGAGCAGAAGCATTTTGTTCTAACAATGGATGAGGTTATTTATCCCAAGTTGATGGAACTCAAATGGTCAGTTGATTAGTACAAGGATGTATTAATACCCCCGCCTTATCGTTCTGCACACTGGTATGAATTTCCACGGTGTTTTAGGTTGGCATATGAAGAACTCTGGCCTGTGTCAGCCTTTTGTGGAATGTGATGTTTTGGGTGCCAATGCCACTCAACCAGTAATAGCAGGAAATGTTATGCACGGTCGTCTATGAGAGTCCATAGACTCACATTTCAGGCTCTATAGCAAATATTGCTACCACGGCTGTATGCACATCTTAGTAGTGTTGATCTGGAGCTACGAGCAGAGATCACCCTGGATGAAACAAACCTTAACATTGAACATATTGCACCTATAATAAACAAACTGACATCTGAGAGGTTTCAACAGCACATGGTTGAGCTTACTACACTTCTGAAAGCTTAGGATCCGAATGCAGAATTGTGATGGGAATACATGTTAGCCTCTTACTGCTTTTTACCAAGGGAACAGCGTGAGGGATTGTGGGATCTCCACCTATAAGCAATGAGCCATATGCTACCGTACTTCTTCCGCTATGATCATGACAATTACTCCAGATGGGGTACGGGTTATCTGTTCGAGACATAGTCTCCAACCAGACTAAATGAGTTTCAGCAAGGTAATTTTGTGGTCGAGGATCCTGATCGGCGCTTCAACCAAGTTAGCACAGATCAAAGTACTGAATGTAACTGGAAAGAACAGCAGTGATTAGTAGGCATCATCAAGATAGGTTCAGGATTAAGCAGATGGACTCTATCCTATAACCCCAGGACTATAAAAGCAAGGGTGATGATGACGATCGATGTGTACACACATGCGTCCACTAAAGGAAAGATGGTCAAAGATCATGATGATGAAGAGAAGTCAGTCAGATTACTAAAACAGCATAGTGTCTTTCAAAATCATGCTCAAACTCTACAGAACTTAGTGCTCAAGGATTTAGCCACTCCTGATATCCAGGAATCATTGCTTGGTGCTGCATGTTTAGCTTAAGACCAACTGTGCGTATTTGTTAAGAAACGGCTATATGAGGCTCCTAGAGAGCGGCCAACATATGACCTGAAAGCTCCCATCTATAAGAATAGCGCTCTGACATTTACTTGATTGTACACTATCAAAGAGGACATAAACATCTTGCAATGGCTCACAACATCATACAGGGCAGGGCGTGATGTTAATCTGGTGCAATCCTGTTGTATGAACCTATATCTGTACCACTGTCTCTTGCCACAATCAATGGGAGCCTGCATTCCAGCAGCATGTCATTGATATCAAACATACTAACAGTAAACGTATCGACACCGCCGACTGTTTCACTTGTCGGGCGAAGCTGTCTGCTGATTGACGGCCAAGTATTGGTGATGGCTCTTGTAAAGCCAACAGATGATAAACCATTCAGTGAATATGCTAACACATTTTCGGAAATTATATATAAGATGAGAACAGCATTTGACAGAATTGATTTTATATTTAACAGGTATAGGAAAGAATCAACCAACGCAGCAACAATGGGAGGGGGTAGGTGGTGTGCAAACGCAAGAAGCGACTTCCGCCAGAACGCTCTAGAATAGAAAATTGCTCAGTTCTTCTCCCATCTGAATGGTCCAATGCTATGGCACTTGAAGAAAACAAGGCAGATCTAGATTTGCTGCTTTCCAAACAACTAATTGAGCACAGCCCTAATGATAAAACTATTATTTTGAAGATGTTATAACAGTGAATTCTTCTTACTTATCACTAGATGTCTTCACACTTGAAGCCAATCATAAGAAAACAGGCACGCGTCTGATTCTGCAATGCATTCGCGCCGATATGGAATCAATCACTGTGTCAGTGCATGACACAGATGCCCTTGTGATTCTATTAGCACATTACGACAAAATGATATGTTCAGTCATGTTCATGAACGCTGGGACAACGAAAAGTCTGTAATACATTCCAATATAGACACAAGAGCACCCACCAGTCAATTTGAATCAATACTGTCCTTCATGCCATCACTGGGTGCGACAGTGTCGCTCAACTCAGTGACCACAGCAAGAAAACAACGTGGACAGTTTTCCAACAACGCCGCACCCTCTTGCTGCTCACGAAGGATATTCTGAGATCAGCAGCGAAATTAATTTGCATGATATATGGAATATCCGATGTAGATACATGTGACAAAGGATGAGTCAAGCTTTGTGTATCCTCCAAGCCTTCCTTCTGTAACATATATATATGCACATACACCAATGGCCAGTTAGTTCCGCGGTTACTCTCGCTGCCACATATCACGAAAGCATGTTCTGTGATCATGCCATGTGGTTGTTCCAAGGAATATCTCAGTAAGCTATGTATGCGCCTACCATGCAAAGAAGCGTGCAACTTCATGATATGGGGTGGTCAATGTAGAAACACTCCTGATGATACGGAATAGATTGTCAGCTACACAAACAAATCCATTATAAAACATTCTTAGAATATATACTTAATGTCTTCCATAATGTGATTAATAATTAAACGTGAAAATGTAGTCAAATATTCAAAGTTAGCATGAAAGTGTATGGCAAAATCGTTCAAATCAGGATAATATGGGACTTTATTGGCAGCCCGTTTGAATTTTTTTAAATATATCTATTTCTGCTGCAAAAGTCGTTTGTATTATCAATGTTTCATATTACATATACTAGCATCTTGAAAATGTGGAACATCATTGGTTAGAAGAAAATAAAAGGTCACAACAGTTGAATTCTAACGTTGAATATATATATATACTTAAAGTTATCGTCAACTATAAAAAGTGTTACATTAAGGTAAAAAGATCTCCAAGTTCTTGCGCTAGAACCACAACTCTGCAATCTTGTTGTGATTACCCATAAATACCAGACCAGGCAGGTTGTAAATCTTAGTCAAATAGTTCACTCAATTTATGAAATGACCCACCACAAATGTTTAAAGATGTTAAAACATGCTCATTAGTACAAGTAAAGAATTTATATATATAGTCTGGTATTTATGGGGAATCACAACAAGATTGCAGAGTTGTGGTTTTAGCGCAAGAACTTGGAGATCTTTTTACCTTAATGTAACACTTTTTATAGTTGACGATAACTTTAAGTTGGTGCAGGGATCTCTGGGTTTGGCATAATCGGGTATGGGTTCAAATACATACGTGATAGACATTCGTGTTCTCCCGAGATCTCCTACGCTAAATGGGAGCGAGATTCTCGGCATAGCACGAAGCTACGGCTCTATGTTTAGATTGACGTGATAGATAGCCCTCTTTATAACACAAACCAGCATCTGAACATGAGATAATAGTAATGAAAAATCATATCATCTTAAAGAATTAGCGAGGGGAGGTGGGATGATGATGACGACGACGACAATGCCGACGGTGTTGATGGTGATTGTGTTACTGATGATGATGATGATGATGATGATGATGATGATGATGATAACAGCTGAAGCAAAACATGATGTCATGAAAAAACCCATAAACAACCATTTACAAGGATATTCCGGCTGTTATACTTGGTGGTTTTCATAATGTGGAGTGCTCTATCGGTATTATAGGATTTTTCATGAATGGTATAGTTGTCAGGGAGAAAATTCTCATGAGAGGCCTAATTAACACCTCACACATACTAGATTTATTACCTGGATTTGATAAATAGACCTTAGTAGTTGATTCCTAACTACGTTGTAAAACTGTCGAGTGGTGCACGTGGCTAATTTTCATATATAAGGATTATGCGATCTTATTTCCCAGTAAGTGCTATTCAAGCCATTATATAATTTTAACTTACTCACAAGTTAATGTCTGATGGTCTGTTTCGTTTAAAATGGTGCAAATTTCTAATTTTGGCTTTTGAGAGACATGACCACAAACCAGCTGACCATGAACGTGTACAGGCAAATGCTGTCGAAGTACGATAGGACATTTGTGATGCAACTGAAGTTTCAGACTCGCTGAAAAGTCTTATTCCTGCAATAGGTCCACTTAAGGACCAGCTCAATGCATTTTGCCCTGAGGGAGATGCTTCCTCACAGTCATTTGAATTCTATGATTCCTACCGTGAAATGTTCTACTTCCCTCGCCATTTCATTCGAGCTGAGCACTGTGGAAATTGGTCACTCCATTTATCAGCGACGGTGGCAATGGCAATGGCTTTCTAATTCGATACTATGGATAGAATGAACTATGCACGATGGCTCCAGATTTTTTGGGTAGATATGAATCGCCTTTCAGAAACACACAGAGCGGTTTATGATGAACACATGAGCAGAAGCCATGCTGTCAGTAGATCAAAGCATCTGATTGTGGTTTGGAGAAAACAGATGGAGGGCTAAGACCTTAAATTAATGGAGAAGGAACCCGCTCCAAAAGGACCTGTCGAGCTAGCAGACTGTGTGAGTGACTGGTTCGTGTATGTGGACAAAATCGCCTTACATGCACTAAATTGTGTGGTCGCATCGCTGATGAGATAAACCGGAATCCGAGCAATGTTGCAATAGATGATGATACAGATGAAGGCTAAAACAATTAGTACTCATGATTGTAGATACGTAGGTATTTCTGGAGCAACTCTCTATTTATTTACCAAATAAGCCAATGCAGTTTGTATTAGAAATATAAGTTTTTTTGCTATGGTAGCCATTTTGGATTTATGCAAATGAAGGACCAACAAGAATTGATTTCTCCTACCCATATACAATATTCAGGTAACGTAAATCGGCCAAAACGAAGTTACTAGGTAAATATATGGCCGGCTGACTGGCCACGAAGTTTCGAGGTCAGAGAGGCCATATTCCCAAGAATGGGCAATGTCAATATAAGATTCGGTTGTGACACATCTCCAGTGATGGCCGATGCGACCTGGTTCGTGTTAACCCTGCAGAGGCAGGTCGAGGAGCAGGCTGAGCTTTGGGAGCTATTGGCACGTGTATCTTCAGAGTTAGAGTCATCTTCTCTGTGAATTTGGGTTCTTGATTTTGTGCTAGTTGGTCTTTGATTTTCTGCCAATTGTATTTGTTATGATAAATACGTACAGTAATTTCCTACAGTTTCTAAGTTGGTTTGCCTTGCGTTAGGTGGCAAGTCTGCAAACCAGGGTGGAGGTAACGGAGTATTGTCGTGAGAACTTGAAGGGTTCTCCGAGCCTGTAACTGCGCCATTAGCTCCCCAAAGTGTTGCCTTTGCTTTGCCTGTTCCTCGGCCTGCCTCTGTAGTGTTTGCTCGAGACCGTCCTCGTTGGTCACCACAGGAGCCATGTCACGACCATATCTGATTGTTGCATTCCTCAGGCTTGGGTATACTGCTTCTCTGGCCTCTAAATTTGTGTTGTTTGTGTTACGGCTGGTCATGCTCATGTCCGTACTTGTTATTCTGGGTGCTGCAAGGCTCATAGAATCCATACAAGAGTATGATGACTCTGTACGGGCTTCTTCAGGTTCTCTACGTGTGTGGTGTCGGACAAACCTCGCAAAGATGCATTTGATGGCGTGCATTTAACGCCTCAAAGAATTTAGTACGTTGCTGAATGAAGTGCCAGGCCGTAGCACATTGAATGCATAGTTCGTGTCAGTTTCATTGTCTGTGGCATCGCCACTTTCTCCTTCTATGCATATGGGTATGCGAGTCAGCATGTTGTTGAACTGCACGGTGCGCTCTCCAGTATCACCCATGTCCCTAACTGTGAATCCTGTTAGTGGTATGCGTGCGTTGGATGGCAATATAGTCCAGGGTTCAGTGACTGGTGATGCACTTGAATTGACGGGCATTGCACATATATTATTTGCCATTTCTGCATTCAAGGGTGGTGCATGCAGAAAGTGTGTGTGTGTGCGTGCGTGCGTGCGTGCGTGCGTGCGTGCGTGCGTGCGTGCGTGCGTGCGTGCGTGCGTGCGTGCGTGCGTGCGTGCGTGCGTGCGTGCGTGCGTGCGTGCGTGCGTGCGTGCGTGCGTGCGTGCGTGCGTGCGTGCGTGCGTGCGTGCGTGCAACAAATGTACACAGCGCTCTGCGTAGCTTTGGCCGTTGTGGTGGATGGAGATGGTGTTCGTGATGGTGAAAATTTGTGTAGTTATTGTGTAAGTGCAAGGAAAAATAACTATGTTCAAAAAGTGCTATCTATGGAATCAGTTCGGCAGTGCTATAAATCTGGATACATTTTTACTATACGGCGTGGTTCTGGCGCTTATAGGCATAATTGAGCGAACTTTGACTCAAAGTTGCTACGTCCTAACAGGTATGGTATCATGTGGTTTGTCTTTTATGGGAGGGTGGTTCTATATGGGGGTTCGGTCGCCACCGTCCCAATCAGCATACCGAGCGGGATCTTCCTTCTAGCGGCGATAGATGGAATGGATGACGCAATGCTGTATTCTATTAATGATGACTCGTTTACAGAATTCTCTCTTAATTCTATAGTTTACACATATAATTCCAAATTCTAGTCATGTGTCGCTTATTTATTCTAAACCTATTCTACCAAGCTACAATGGATTCCTAAGAGAGAAGCATTCTAATAAAAATAACAAAGTTAACCTTACGTTCTTTCTCTGACTGACCAGCCGGCTAACTACGTAGCTGACAATCCCACTATTCACTAGCTGCCACTGGCGGTCAGAGACCGCTGTCCAAGTCTGTCCGAGTTCGTAACTGTAACTCTCCCTAACTAACTGGCTAACTCCTTGTCTAACTGTCGTCAACATTCGTCCACTCTTAAATATGATGATATCGTTATGTCATCAAAGTTGTGTGTATTAATTGATGGCGTGTATGCGCGTGAATGTTGTCTAAGAGTATAATTAACTAATTTAACTAATAATAATTAACGTATATAATACAATCGTATAACAGTATATTATAACATGGGTACATTGAATTACAGGAGTTATACTCTGCACGTGTCCATTCCGACTAATCACTGATTGTTCCATTGTGGGCGTATCGATTAATAGTCTATACATATATTTCTCCATTTATTGCTGTAAGGTTCACGATCTGTCCCATCGAGTTTGTCACGTGTCACGGGGTGTATCGATCATCCAACCATATCCTACAGTCGTGTAGTCGCGTGGGCGTGGCTATTGTCAAGTCATTCGTGTTCTCGCGAGATCTCCTACGCTAAAAGGGAGCGAGATAGTATTCCCGGCATAGCACGAAGCTATGGCTCTATGTTTAGATTGTTGTCAAGTGTATGCATGCGCTCGTGTGTGCGCGTGTATCTCTATGCCCGTCCATTTGTGTCGGTGTGTCCACGTGGGTGTGTCTCTGTACCATACAGGCATTGTCCTTATTCCGTAGGGCTGCATTTTAAATAATACTTTTAAACTGTCTAAGTGACTTGTTCAATCTCAAACAACTAAACACACAGAAAAAAGAACTGAAAGTGGGTTGTGTTTAGCTTTACATGCGGTTGGTTATTAAACAGAGTGACGCTGATGGTGTAGAATTTGTTGTTGTTGGTGAGAATTTCTGATGCTTTGTCAGAGTCTTGACATGCGTCGCATAAGGCGCATGTGGAATATAAGTGGAAATATGACGACTTTGCTCCCTGCATTGTTGGGAAGGCACAACGCATTAGGGATGACACAATGGTGATTCTTAAGTTCTACGTTATAGAATTTTTAGATGGTTAGTACTGAAACTAGCCTTGTGCCTAATAATAAAACGTAAGTGCGCACATAGGCAATACACTATTGGTACCCGTGCTCTACCAATGTGAAATATTAGAGTTTGTGTGTTGCATTAGTGCTAGTGCTGCCCGTGACTGTAGTGTTAGTAGTCAACCCCAATGCACAAACTCGTGATTTCACAGTCTTTTACAGACGTTTGGAAAATAGACTAAGTCTAAGTTAGCTGGTGCAGGCATACCAAGGAGCCACAGAAAATAGTCCGTGCCCGCATGAATGCGCAAACTGAATTTGTTGTTGGAAATAGATCAAGTCCGATAACAGGCATCAGCAGTATCTGAATGCTATGGAAATAATCTAAGTTTGAATGGTAAACGCACAAGACAGTATACTAGCGAAAGCACTGACACTTCCCGCCACCGAAGTGTGGTTAGTCGACGTCGTGTAGTGATGGTTTTGAACTTGGCCTATAGGGCATTGCTGGCGCACTATTGGGTCTATTTTATCAGAATAGAAGAGCTTGTTGTGACTAGACTGCTCAGTGTGATCCATTTAAGGAACAATTGTTTAGAGTGTCTTCAGTTCCTTATAAAGGGATGGTGATGTCATGCTTTCTTGCACATGCTCCACGGGCATTCGTATCTCGCGAGATCTCCTTCGATACGAGATAGAGAAAAGTATCTCGTTTGTATTGGGTAGCCATTGGCGTAGTGATTTCCACCATAATATGGTGGTAGAAAGAATTTTCAAGATTCAAGATTCAAGATTATTTATTCAATAATTCCACGGTAAACGAATTCACAAATCATACCAGGTTGTCCGCCCAAGGCAGTGCCTATTGTTATGACGGACACCTTACACACATATATACAGGTATATATAAATTAGACAAGACAGTACTTACACAAACAATTATAAATTCAGACATTACATTTACTACTTCCTTATTAACCCTTTGGCCCTTGATCCACATAAACAGTTTAAATTTCAAAGAGAAAATATGTCAATTCGCAGGTCAAGAGGAGACCACCCCTTCCCACCCCCACCCCACCCCAGCACCCTCCCAACCCACACACACCCCCCCCCCCCCAGAGTTCACCACCGGTTCAATTATCTTGTCAGTCATTACAGTGGAAAGAAAAACTCCTGGAGTGGGCCTCTCTCAGTCCGCGAACCAACATATAATACTGTAACAGGGTGTGTGTAAGAGTTAATCACTTGGGTTATTATTATTATTATTATTATTATTATTATTATTATTATTATTATTATTATTATTATTATTTAGCGATACATATGGGTAGTAAATAAGGACAAGACAGTTACGTAACAGACAAGCACAGAACATAGTCAAGTTCAATAATATACATGGATGTCTATGATTATAGATACAACAATAGACATTTATATATTTTTGGGTAGGGTACTTTTACTTATAATGATGATATACTGTTTACATGATGCTGGCTAATGGGGGGCATCCTTGGACAAGGGAAGGGGGATGGAGGGGATGGGTGCTCATGCTCCTGCTCGTCCTGTAGTTTGTTACTATGGTAATTAAAATTATTATTGGATATAATAGCAAGTGGAGTCATCTAGTCATAATTCTAGTAGTAGTAGTAGTAGTAGTAGTAGTAGTAGTAGTAGTAGTAGTAGTAGTAGTAGTAGTAGTAGTAGCATTCTTTACCTTGTTTTGTAGACGAGTCGGGCCAATTTTTAGCTGTACTGCATGAGTTCGATAATACTAGTATGTGTTAATCAAGTGGTTTTTTATTGTTTTCTTGCAGAATTTTGTTGATAGAATTTTCTCACGTGTTTCCTGTTTTATGTTGTTCCATAGTTTAGTGGCTGCAAATGATATTCGGTGTTTTCCTATGTCTGTCCGTGTGTATTGCTCATGTAGTTTATGTCTGCTTCTAGTGTTATGTTGGTGGATGTTAATATTGTCTATAGATTTGGGTAAAGTGTCGTGATGGAAGTTTTTGACAATAGTTCGCATTTGAGATTTTCCTATGTCGGTGAGCTTAAGCAATTTTTCTGCTTTGATCATGTTTTGGCCTTCTGCTGGCCTAGAAAATAGTTTGATGCTTTTTTTTTGGAGACTGAATTTTGGATATTCTGTTTTTGTAGGTGTTAGTCCAAACAGCGTTGCAGTAAGTGAGGTGCGGGAGGATCAAGGTGCTGTACAGTGTTTTAACCGTGGCCTGTGTCATATATGGTTTTAGTCTTTGGATGACACCTATTCCTCTTGCTACTTTTGCAGTAACTGTTTCGATTTGTTTGGCCCAGGTCAAGTTTTTATCTAAATATACTCCTAGGAACTTTGCATGAATAGAAACTTAAAAGGACACGAGCGCTATTCTCTTCATACCAGACAATATTAATTCACATAAAACGAGATGATATAAATCCTATAGCAGTCTGTATGACAAGCAGTTAACATAATAATAGTCCCTCTGAATTCCTCGAAAAAATTCAAATCTGTTCAGATCTGTCGCACACAAAATGAGGTCAAGAATTTGCTGACGTTGCGTGGATGCTGATATCACACGAACCACTGGATGGATCAAGTCGATTTTAAGGTCTGTATTAAGCTAGTGATACCGAGGTTAAGATGCTACCAAAATCAACACGATCCACAGTGCTCCTTTTCCAGTCCGCGTGTCCAGATCTGTCTGGTCTCCGAAGTGAAGTCTGTGTAACAGTGTATTCGTTATGATGACGCAATAAGATGGCCGGTCATTACATTACATGTGTATTCTCGAAGAAGCCATGCCTCTATTTTTAGATTGGCTCCACGGGGTCGATTCCGAGCCTGCTCCTAGCCTCGGAATCGAGTCCGTAGTCTGGTATAATGAGGCCGGACTCGGTTGAGCATGTTTACTAAAACAAAAGTTCATGCCCTGTAATGCTACATTTTGAAGCGGGATTATTTTAATTTGTGTCCCTGAATATCCGATTTTATGCACCGATTGATGGTTTACACAAATTGAACATAATTACTTGATATAAATTAACTTTCTAGTGGATGCTAACCCAACTCACCATAATTGAGACAAACACAGCGAATTCTCTCTACAATATCTCTACAAGATAGATTTCAGAATACAATTTAGATGGATATGATATACTGCCCTTAAACATTACCAAGGACGGTATGAGCAGGTGACTGGTGGTTTATATACTTTCATCGTTAAGATATATACCAATAGACATTAACATATATTTTACTGAATTTATGTGTATGGAAATAAAATAAAATAATACAGACAGCATATTAATCACATTTATTTATCGTAGCCCAGCTCAACTATAGAAAATAACAGAAATCTGCAATTGCTTCTGTAACAAGTAACTAACATGCACTACGCACATGCAATTGTCATGGGGGACTTTAATTTCCCAGGCATAGATTGGACAGAATATTCAACTAACGGTGGCTAAGGGGACCCTGAATTTGATGTTATGGAGACCATAAGGGATTCTTTTTTATAACTGTACAAACTACAGGTAGAGGTACTAACAAGCCAACATGTTTAGATTTAATATTTACAAATGAAGAAGGTATGATAGGGAGCCGAGATATAGATGCACCTCTAGGTAAAAGTGGGTCACTTTTTTTTTCACTCAGTCATTACAGTAGATTTCTATGCACATTTGCTAAACTCGGTTGAGCCCAAAGCAAGATAAGTTTATAATAAGGCAAATTATGAGCAAATGAAATGTAATTTAGACATTTATTGGGACATCATCTTGAAAGATCTGGATATAGAGATACAATGGGATATTTTTACAAAAACGTTAAGAACAGCAGTAAAAGAATGTGTACATAAGGGCATTATTAAGCAGGGGTTTTAAAAGAATAATAAAAAGCACATGCTCCCTTTTAAACGTAAACCACTAAATTTGATAACAGGCAAGCGAAGGCTCTGGGGGAAAATACAGAATGACAGGTGATGTTGTAACGAAAGCAGAATATAACTCTGAAATTCAAAACAAACACGGGTTGGTCAACAGAAAACTGTCGGAAATTGTCATCAATAGTATCCTTTGGAAAGGCTAAGGAATCTGGAGATGGACGCATAGCAGAAAGTCTAGTTCTTAATTGTCTGTGCATTAACAGTTCACATGGGGGTTCCCTCTCGTAGCATGTGGCATGGTCCGATAGGTTAGCAAATAATGACTGATCTTCTCATCAACATCTCCCGATTGGTTTTTCATTTTCTAAAGTACTTTATTTAGATTTTGAACGAATCTTTCAGCTTGGCCATTCATAGCTGGGTGACCGGGTGCAGTTAGGGTTTGGCGGATTGAATTTTTAGAAATTGTTGGAATTCACTGGATGTAATTTGTGAGCCATTGTCATTCACTATATGTTGTGGCAAACCATGAGTACCGACTAATGTTCGAAGGTGTTTGATTGTAACAGTAGTAGTAATTGAGTTCATTGTAAATGCATTAATCCATTTAGAATGAGCATCAACGACAACCAAGTAATACTGATTTAGAAATGTCCATGCAACGTCAATATGCAATCTGTTTCATGGAGCAGATGGCCACCTCCACGTCGTAGCCTTCACAGATGCAGGTAATAACAATTCTTCTTGGCCATCAGAGCAATTTTGGCTCATTAACTCAATATCAGAGTCTAACCTAGGCCACCAGAATATTGAGTGTGCAACTGCTTTCATTTGGACGACACCAGCATGTTCACCATGTGGTTCTAGGAGCAATGACTCTCTTAGTGAATTGGGAATAACAACTCACAACACACAAAAGATACACCCTTGTTCTACAGAAAGCTCTGTTCGCTTATCAAAGTATGGTTTTGAGTCAATGTCGCATACTGGGTCTTAGTGCTCTGGACAACCTTCCACAATGTATCGATAAACACGGCGCAATATGGAATTTTTCTTTGTTTCATTCACAATGTCTTCGTCATTGTGTCTTTGCGAGCCTGTAGCATTTAAGGGCAACCTCGATAATCCATCAGAAACAGCATTATTTCTAGAGGAACGGTATTCAATGTTATATTGAAATGTTGACAAGATTAATGACCAACACTTAATTCGTGAGGCAGCCATTTCTAGGACCAATTTGGATGGCGAAACCAATGGCAAAAGTGGACGATGATCCATAACAATTGTGAATAATCGTCCCAATAAATATTGGCAGAATTTGCCAACACCAAATATGATTGCTAGCCCTTCTTTTTCTATCTGAGAATAATTATGCTCTGCTTTAGTTAATGTTCATGATCCATGCGCAACTGGACAGTCCTTACCATTAATTCGATGTTAAAGTACAACACCTACTCCATAGGCAGACGCATCACATGACAATACTAGATCATTGTCCGCCTCATAATTAACTAGTAATTTGTCACTTGTTAGGTCATGCTTACTTTCTTCAAATGCATCATTACAGTCCTTCGACCATTCCCATTTTACATCCTTCTGGAGTAAATGGTATAACGGAGCTAGCCACGATGACAGATGGTGAAGAAATTTAGCATAGTGATTCAATAATCCTAAATATGCATGACGTTCAGTAGTGTTCGCAGGCAGAGACCCATTATGTATCGCAGTAACTTTAGCAAGAGTGGGACGTAGCCCATCTTTGTCAATGACAAAACCAAGGAATTCAACTTGTGGCAGGAAGAATTTACATTTTTCCTTCTGTAACCATAGTCCATTTTGCTCTATTGTGCTCAAAACTGATTCAAGGTTATGCACATGTTCGACCCGGTCTCTACCAGTAACAACAATATCGTCAAAGTATAGAGCAGTATATGGAATGCCCATGAGCATGTTTTCTGTTATGCGCTGGAAGAGTGCTGGGGCTGTGATGACACCAAATGGGATTCTAGAGTACGCATAGGGGCCTTTACTTGTGTTAATTGTAGTAAGCTCACATGATTTCTCATCAAGTTCAATTTGCTGATAGGCATGGCGCTAGTCTAATTTTGTAAATTCTTGACCTCCACGCAATTTAGTGAACAGTTCATCGATTTTGGGAATTGGGTATGTTTCATTTTTGGCATATTTGTTCAATGTTATTTTATAATCGGCACAAAGGCGAATGTCACCAGAGGGTTTGATAACTGGTACTATCGGGGTAGCCCAAGGTGAATGTTTAACTTTAGTTAGAATACCTTAATTTTCAAGGCAATACATTTCATTTTCGACCTTAGCACGGAGCGCAAATGAAACATTACATACCTTACAAAACACGGGTTTAGCATCAGGCTGAATTTCAAGAACTGCTTTGACATCACGCAAATGTCCCAACACTTTTTGGAAAACAACTGAGTGTTTATCAGTCAGCTCCCGAAATTCCATATCGGATTCCACTGCATTTATATTTTAATTGATAGCAATAAAATTCAACCAGTCCAATTCAGGCAATGGAGGCACACCTCCCTCTCTGATTATTAGTCGCAAATTCTTACACATACAGTTATCAACAGAAACATCAACATGCATTTCCCATCTAACAGCAATAGGTTCCCCAGTATATGAACATAGCTTTGTAGAACAATTGTGTATTAGCAAGTTGCGAGGTGCTTGTGATCCATTGTATGCATTATTACTAATCAATGTGACAGCAGAGCCAGTGTCGACCTCGAATGTAACCATTTTATCATTCATGCATAGTTCCTTAAAAATTCTTCTAGGTGAATTGGCTTTATTACACACATGATAAAGGCTAACTTCATTGGAGTCACTATCTGTATCATCATTTGTATGCGTGTTCTAATAACTACTTAAATTTATTTCGTCATCAGTCATTTTAACAGCATTCAGTTTTTGTCCCTTTTCACATGTTCTAGGGGGTATCTTGAATTTTTATCATTGCCATTGGTTCGTGACATACAAACGATCTTGAGATGTCCAACTTTCTGACAGAATCCACAAATAGTAGTACGATGTTGGCATGCATTGGCTAAATGATTTTCACTGCTACAACGATAGCAACGTTTTGGTTTTGCAGATTTACCTCCTTGATTTTGCGACCTATGAATTTGTTTTTGTAAATATTTAACATTTGGCATGCTACAGATTGAACGCACTTCTTGGGTTGCTATTTTATGACTTAAGGCTATTTGATACGGTTTCTCAAATGTCAGTGCTTCATCTTCCTGTAATAACTTCTGCCTGGTGCCTTTATTGTAAATACCAGCTACAAACTTGTCCCGTAACCACATCTGCAACTGGTTGTCATACTTGCATCTCCCCTACTGAACACTAGACTCAGCACCCTTTACAGGAATGTTTTGGCGATAGCGCTGAAGCTGAAACTAGCTTATCCTTCTCCACACCATGCGATGAGAAGTGAAAGAAACACTCCATGATCTTGCTGGACACGTCAGACGTCCAGTGATGCATTCCTATGGCTCCCTGCATAGAGAAGCCCAAAACTACATACTCATCGACAGCTTTATTGAAGCTTTGAGCTGGCATCCAGATCTGAAGGAGCACTTGTACCAAGCGGATTTTTTAGACATTGCAGAACTGACAAATGCTGCCATCCGCATCAACAACTCTTAAACCGGGTAGCAACTCAATGAAGAATCATCCACTCCATCAAAGCTGTTCTAGAAGCCCCAGAAACACCTGCTCATATAGGTAAAGCCTGGTGGCGTAGCGTGGGTGTGGCATGTCGGGGGGGGGGGGGGGGGGGGGGGCGACCGCCCCACCTGACCCTGGTCATTATGCTCCAGTCGGAAATTTGAGAACAGCTGTAAATTTGTATCATAGTTATACAGACTTTCCTCCTACCAGCTGACCGAGAAAATTCCGACTGGGGAATGCGTGATTAATAACTTTGACCGACTGTCTGCATCCACATTGCCATTCCAACCCACCCAACCACTCCACGTAGGCCCGTATAGGTGGGCGAAAGAAGAAATTAATTATTTCCTAATTGTAATAGTATATATAAGCAATAAATTAGTCCACAAGCGCGTGCGTAATATGAGGTCACAGGTCTCCCATCGGAGCCGCACAGAGGAAGTCGATTCTATGTGTTCATTTCATTGCTTGGTCTGTCAATCACTCAAGTGAAATTTACACAATCTCTTGAACTATTCCGCTGAGTCGCTGACGTCTAGACAATGTAATGCACTATTGCTTAATTTTGCGTCATTTGTACATGCCAAAGCCAGGCAACGTTAGCCACCTCACTGTAAGCCCGTGTACTCGTCTGTTTGTATTCGGAAGTGCATTTTATGTTGGCATTTGACTGGTGAGTTTTCTTTAAATGTAGTTTAATTACTGGAAGTCCGAAATTACAGCTGTTTAGATATAAATTTAAATTATGTATGTAATGTATAAGGTTGTCTAATATTTTGAGAGCAAGTTGCTGATGCAATCGACAACCGTGCACGACACCCATGGTATTGTGTTTTATTTTAATACAATACAATGACCAAACAAGGGCAGTCGGACACTACAAACCCTCACCCTTCGGACTTTCCTGTTTTCTAGATTTTATGCCGAATATAAAAGAAATCGAAATCTGACTGAAATCCTGGATCAGGATCTTGTTCGGATCACGGTAATTTTATGTAAAATATCCTGTTTGTGAAAACCAAATCTTGTGTTAAAATTTGAGGAAAAATGGTGCAATAGTTTCCAAGAAATCCACAAGTCGGTAAATTGATCCGAATTCCGAATTCGGATCCATAGCCAAACTGGGAATCATAGTTTACCATACGCTTGTCGCTTGTTTCTTGTCCCGTATTTTGAAGAAAATCAGACCAGTAGTTTCATGAAAACTGGTAATACAGGCTTGGGGATTTACGTATCAGAGTACCTTTGTCATCCATTCAGCCATCTATTTCCCTTTTCTGTTAATTTCTCTCTCTATTCCTTTATTTTTGTTCCGTCTACTAGGTCTATACCTAACGATGTTCCATATTAAAGTGGCTAAACCTAATCGTATTTTTTTATTTTACTTTTTATTTTACTATCAGGCCTAAGGCGTATGTGAAACACATTATGTCATCAAAACCAAAGCGGATAAAGGTGGCATGCCTCTTATGCAATAGTGTGTTTGATAGTGATTTCCGTTTGAAGCACAACCAGATGCAGCATTCTGATGCTGTAAAATTGCGAAAACAAATTCCTTACAAAGTAGCAGGTGCTCCTAAAAATCCATGGGAAGCAGTTCGAAAAGTCCCTGTTCCAGAAACTTCAAATTTAAAAGAATCTGTAATTGGTGTGTTTGTATCAGAACCTGAACCAGACCTCCAAACACCCGGAACATCTAGCACTGTGACTCCTACTGATGAATTACCAACAGATGATTGGCCATGCCATTCATCGATAACATCTCTTCTAGCTGTAAAAGATGGCCAAACCATGCCCATGTGTCCACATTCACCAGTCTGTTCGGACGAGCATGTCCAAGACAGCGATGTCCAAAATGTGTATGTACCATTACTAAACCGTACCTATGACTATCCATCAGATCCCACCCATTTCAAGGAAGAGGAATTCACTCCTGCCCTAATACGTGAGTTACTGGAAGTGGGTGCTTGTCAACCAGGTATCTCGGTCAATGATGAGTTTAAATTCCCAAAAGATCATAAGGATCGTTCATTTCACTCAACGTGGTATTACAAGACATTGCCCAATTCATTGAAAGTGCACAGGGAATGGTTAGTATATTCGCCAACAAACAACAAGGCGTATTGCTTCTGCTGCATGCTCTTTGCTGAGCGTAGTGATGTCACATATGACCCTGCCTGGGGTGAACCACACCATGGTTTTTCGAACTGGAGGAATGGAACACAGCGCATATGTGACCATGAAAACAGTGGAATCCACATGAAGGCGGTTAGTACCATGGCTATGACGATGTATCGACTTAATACAAAGCAAACCAGCAATCAGCAACAGCTTACTGCACATATGCAATTAGTGGAAAAGAACAGAATGATTTTGAGGCGACTGATTGATGTCGTTCTCTTCTTAGCTAAGAAAAATCTGCCTCTTCGAGGTCACAATGAATATAAAGGACTTGGACACCCCTCTATAAATGAAGGTAACTTTTTGGAATTATGCAAATTAGTGGCGAAGTATGATGTGGTCCTTGCAGAGCACATCAATTCAAAGAGAACAACGCACATGGCCAGAGATTCAAAATGACATTATTCATGCATTATCTCAGAGTACACGAGATATAATTTTAAGCAAAATTAGTAAGGCAAAGTTTTATTCTGTAATTATAGATGAGAGCAGAGACTGTTCCAGAAGCGAAATGTGCTCAATTTCTATGTGCTTCGTGAACGAAATTGGAAGCATTGAAGAGGTATTTCTCGATTTTGTAGAATTGACCTCTACCTCATCAGAAAATATGCTTATTGTCATTCTGCAAAAGTTGGGATTTGCCTATAGCTCTGTGCCGTGGCCAATGCTATGACGGAGCTTCCAATATGGCAGGAAAAAAGAGCGGTTTACAAGTATGCATCAAGGAACTGAGTCCACTTGCGTTTTTTGTACATTGCTGTGCTCACAATCTACATCTTTGCCTAATAGACTCGTGTGTCAAATGCACTGAAACAGTTACATTCTTTGGCACATTAGAGCGGATATATTCTTTCTTCACTCCAAGCATAGTTCGACTTCAGGCATATTCAGATGCATGTAAAGATCTCGGTGTAACATAAATAACGTTTAAGAGATTGCAAATGACACGCTGGACTTCTCGTAATCAGACTGTCACTATGGTGCTACAGGTATATCCAGCATTGTTGCAAGCATTAGAAAAGATTCAAGAAATAGACAGGCGGGGTGAGATTATTACAGAAGCAAATGGAATCTGGACTGCTATGAATCGCTTAGAATTTATTTTACAGCTTCTAATATGGCAACATGTTTTGAAGGAAATCACAATTTTGTCAAAATACATGCAAAGTAGACAGATAGATTTAGTAAGTGCATCTCAGTTGGTAAAGTCAACACTTAAAACGGTAGTGAATTTAAGGGATGATGCCTTCTTTGACACACAAGTGGAATGTGCTAAAGAGAAGGCGAAAGAATGGGAAATTCTAAATCAGGATTTTCAACAGAAACGGGTTAGAAGGAGAATGAGAGTGCTTGGTGAATTATCAGTAGACGAGCCTATAGTAGATGCAAAGGATAATTTCAAGATAAATATCTTTTTCACTGTACTTGACACGCTGTGTACACAACTCTCAGAACGCTTCGACAGCTTCCATGACGTAGTGGTAAATTTTAGTTGCCTTTTACCATCATATTATAAATCAGAGAATGCACTGACACAATTGCAACGATTATGTGAAATATATAAAGATGACATTTGTAATTCGAATTCATACATTCACACATGAGAACACTATATGCAAATTGGAGCAATGACTTAACTGACAACGAAACACCCAAAACAGTAGAAGAATTGCTGCAATTTCTAATTGCCAGACATTTGATACAAGCATTTCCCAATGTGGTCATACTTATCTGAATTTTTCTTACTATCCCTGTGTCAAGTGCTGGTGCTGAACGATCATTTAGCCGGATGAAACTAATCAAATCTTACCTTTGATCATCTATGTCTGAACAACGTCTGTCAAACTTGGCTATTTTAAGTATTGAACAAGAGTATGCGCAGCAATTTTTTAACTACGATAAAGTTATTGACACATTTGCTAAGATGAAAAAGCGGCGCATGATTATTGTCTGAAGTTACAAAATTGTATATAACAGTACGGCCCATATTACCATAGCAACAAAGTATACAAGTAACTATGCTGTTGATCAAAGAGTTATGTGCGAGATAAGTAGGTTACCAACTTACCTACCTGTCTCTAGCACAACTGCTTGTCCCACACTCTTATGAGGTAATATCAGGAAAATGTGTAGCCTATCATGATCTATTTTGTTTAATTTAAGTTTACTTTGATGATGCTAAAATTAAAATTACCGTGAGTAAAGTTGTGGACAATCACTTTTGAGAACCAGTATAGATAACTGTAATATTTATCTCAATCTCATGTATAATGACCCAAGTTCCATTTGCTTATCATATAATCCATAGCAATTCATCGGTTGCTAACAGATTCGAAATAAATCGAATGTGTTTAGCAGTGTAATTAGTATATCTATGAGCAGATTTGGACATCATAATCCATCTAGACTTGTTCACAGGATCACCTGACAGTTTGACCCATCCCACCCATCATTGAGGCTTGGGAACACCTCACAGTGACCATCCTCAAGTCGGAAATTTACAACCAACTCGCCTGAAGCAGCCCCACCTGAAAAAATATGACGCTACGCCACTGGTAAAGCCACCAGATCTCGTGGCAAGAAGAAGAATAGTTCACTGTATCCCACTGCCTCGCTTGCACCACCGCTGCTGATCCCAGCCTCACTACTGCCCCTTCATCTACCGCCCCACGATCTGGCGCCACCCTTGCTCAGATGGATGACGTATTAAAGGCTGTGCAGAACATCTCAGTCCCACCCAAGGGTATAGACCCTGCTCGTTCTGTGATGGAGGATAACCTCTGACAAATAATTACGCACATGGCGGATCTGAATTTATGCGTAACATCTATGCAGCGTACCATGATGCAGTTTGCTGCTTGGACCCAACAATCCACCCAGTAGCCTGCCAGTCCTCGACTGGCTCCTGCTAGAATCCATCCGACATGCTCCAGCACCAGCCTGCCCTTTCAACCAATTCTAGACCAGCTCCTCTGCAACCACGTGCAGACCACTGTTTTCACTGTGGTAGAACTGCACATTGTGCCATGAACTGCCCAAGCATCACCCAGCAGGCAGAAGCTCCGCACATGGCTCGTATCATGGAAGGTACCGAACCCCTGGTCATGTACGATGGCCAGGAACCTGCCCCAGAATACCTGCTGAGGGATTTAAATCCCCTCGGGTCTCTGGTCCAGAGATCTCTAGAGGCCCAGCCCCTCCAGTAAGCTCCGTCCCCGAAAGCGCCACTGACAAATGGGAAACCATTAAGCATCACATGCACTGTCCTTGCCCAGAGTATTCCCAACTTGGACACGAATGATAGAATTGCATTGAATCCCTTAATAAGCAAATCTCTAACCCCATCGATCAACCAAGAGAAAAAAACCCATGCTTGAACCGCCCCAAACACATCTCCCCTACTGAACACTACCCTGCTAGTTGTGATGCCATACCCCAACACAGTTTGACCAGACACCTTTATTTTAACCATACTTCTGCCGCTGAAGCATTGGAACTTGCTAGTATAGTACGGTTTATATTGGACACATGGGCCTCCTCCATGCCCCCGCCTCTGTCCATCTCCCCCGCAGTAGCTTTCTTCATTGTTATTGTACCATCCAAGGTACCCAAGTTCTCGCCACTATCAACACAGGTGCCACCATTACCGTCCTCAGCTCCCGGATTTATGACACCTTGCCTGAATGCTCGCGACTGCCCTTAACAGAGCCACACGCCCACATTTATGGTGCTGCCAGAACGCCCCTAGTACCCCGGGTACTGCCAACTTCATCATTCAAATCGAAGATGCATTCAACAGGTTATAGTAGCTAACATTGCTAGTGATGCGTTAATCATAATCGATTTCCTCAAGAATTGTGGGGCCGTAGTACACTGTGCTTGGCAAATGTTGGAGATCGATGAGCACCGAATAGCATTGGGAAAATGCTCCGCCTTCCTCTATGTTGTGCGTGTGTCCTCGCTAGCACTACTATGCTAGAAACCTGGCAGCGAGGAATTCTCCAGGCCTCTGCCCTAAACCCCCGTCTTCGTACTTCCTATGCCAGATAAGCCCTCTGCAAGCTTTACTTAGTTCCCATAATTTCAAGAACGTACCATCTCGCGTTTTCAATTCTTCTGCCCAAGCTCTCAGGTTAGAAGCTAGACAAGTCTACTGCCGACTTTTCGAATCTTGTGTTGTTTGCAATGAGTATTAGCCACCAAGTGATTTCTTCCGCTGCGAAGATACCGCTCCATCCCCACCTCTGCGTCCCCACTTACAGGATCTCTATTCCTGTGCCACTGAAGGACTGAAAGACGAGCAAGCACTTCAAGTCTATGACATGCTCTTCGATCATGCCCGAACCTTCTCTAGGGGTGATTTAGATCTTGGCGCGACTCATTTATTATGCCACAACATTGATATGGTTGACCACCATCCGTTAAAAGAACTTGTCCGCTGTCTCCCTATTCACAAGGAACAGGAAGCACATCAGGAAGTGACATAAATGTTGCAGTCCGGCGTGATTGAACCATTCACCTCGCCATGGGCTAGACCTTGTATTGATTACAGATGCTTAAATGACCGCAGAGTCAAAGACACCTGCCCCTCGCATGCATAGACCATGCTCTAGACTCCCTTGCTGGTACCGTCTCGTTCAGCACACTTGACATGGCCAGTGGATATTGGCAATTAGAAATGGACGAATGTGATAAAGAAAAGACCGCTTTCGTCTGTCGTGGCGGCCTTTTTCAGTTCTGAAAAATACCCTATGGCCTTTGAAATTCTCCTGGGAAATTTGAACATCTGATGGAACGTGTGCTCTGTAAATTACAATGGAAGCCCTGTCTGTGTTTTTAGATGATGTAATAGTTTTCGGAACCACCTTTACTGACACAGTACAGAACATCTGTGAGGTACACAATTGATTTGCAGCCGCTAATTTAAAGATAAAACCTAAAAAATGCAACCTCTTTCGTGAGGAAGTGGAGTTCCGTGGCAATGGTTAGTTGGTTGTAGCAAATCCCTCCTGTAAATTGGGAGCACCCTCTTTCGAGGTAGTATATAATATGTACACTTCTGAGGTATTCACTTCAGGAATATTTACAATTATGATGAAGAGAAAGGATCGCAATTGGTGGTAGTGGTAGATATATTGTCTTGAGTACAACTCAATCGAATGTTGTAGGTTGTGTTGTTCACTGTTGATAATGATTGATGCTTCAAGTAGAATTTGCAGGAAAGTTTCATTCGACTGTTGCATGCTTTGCGCTAGCTCGCTTTGTTCATGCAAGTCTAGCAATGGGCTGATATTTTGTTTGTAGGATGTATGTATTGAGTGATATTTGATGCAGGAGCAGAGGAAATGCATCCTGTCTTCTGGTTCATGATTACATAGGACACATGGGGATCAACATCATTCTGGTTAAAATGTAATGCGGCTTGCTTGTAGAACATATGCTGCGGTCACAATCTTAGCTTTTATGCATGCTCTTTTGACATCCCTTATATTTGTTGTTAACGTTGCCCATATGTGATGTGGTTGATTGAGCTTGCATGCCTCCAGGTTAATGGAGCGACTTGACATTTTCTGTGATGCTTCTTCTATTAGTAGCTGATGGTTATATTGATCAACATGTTTTCGGATAAGCCTTTTTCCTTTATAATTGGAGATAGATTATGTAGCAAGTTTGATTCTGTTGGCAGATTGTTCTTGTGCAGTAAGTATGTTATGTGCGTGAACCAGATATTTATATTAAGAGCATTAATTGCTCTTTATCTTACAGCTAATTCATTTTCAATGGAGTTTTCACTCCTACATATATTCATGAAGAGGCTGATTGTCCACTTGCCAATGACAGTTTCTATCTTCTCGGCTCCAATCAGCAGTAACACTATTGCATTTCCACACCTGGCTGGAAAATGCTGTTATTGCTTTAGTATCGTTTTCTGGAAGTTCTCTAGCAGCAGGATATCAGCTTTTGTCAGTCACTGAACTTCCAGCCCGTGTAGCATTCTGGGTATGATGTATATTTTCCATATGTTGGTGAAGACTATTGGATTTACTCCATTTCTGTCATTCAGGTCTGCACCAATTAGTTGATACAATGTGGCTCTGGCGATGTTAATATGGCTTACTATATCTACTGTCCCTGTAGTCTCTTAAAATCCCCAGGTGTACTGCTGATGGGCAGATAGGTATTAGGTCACTATTGATCCTCGGTTGATGTTATTCTGTTATTATATCTGAGCTGTTCTTGCTGATTAATGCGCTCTTGGCTGTATTAATTTTCTGCTTATTCAGATTGATGTTATTTTTCACTATAGCCACCATTCCTTCCATGCTATGGATGTCTTTGCTCAAGAGGGCTATATCATCAGCACATTTTGGATTGCTAATCTTGAGATCTCCTACCGTATATACCAGTTCTGACCTCTTGATACTGTGTAATGTATCATTGGTATATATCTTAAAAAGCTCTGCTGATAGGGCGCTTCCTTGCCTTGTCCCCTGCTTGATGGATATTTCATTGGATAAACTCCCGTTCCATTTGATAATTGAGGTATGTTCGTTGTATTGCTCTGCCAATAAGCACCAACGAGGGCCGTCAATGCCATGTTCATAAACTGAGAGTAGTAGCGTATCGTGCCAGACGACGTCAAATGCTTTTTGTGCATCTAGTAAGGTAATGTACAAACTTGACCTCGAGTCTTCTGCATCAGATAAGGTTTCTGTTAAAAGTAGAGCCACTAACATCGAAGAACTACCTTCTGTAAAACCTCTCTGCTGTTTATTCTGTAGTGGGCTTACTATTCTTTTTATTCGCTGAAGTATGAGGTTTTCTAATACCTTGGTGATTATTGGGAGAATGGTGATACCTCTATAATTATTTGTGTTAGTAGCATTTTTTCCCTTCTTAAGAATTGGTGATACTAGGCCAGTCTTCATGATGTCTGTTATGTGACAGAGTATTCTCATGCCATTTAATAACTGTAGTAGGAATTTGCATACCGGCTCTCCACCATATATCAAGTGCTTTGTACCTAATGAGTTGACATCTGGTGCTTTCTTCTTATTTAAAGCAACAATTGCCTGCTCTGTTTCATTCATAGAGAACTGTGCTAGCGTTTGATCTGAAGCCTGACATGTTTTCTATTATCTGGTTCTTTAGCTCGATCTGCTGTCTTACTACTGGGTCAAAGTTATCATCTTCCATAGGTTCAGCCAAAGCGGTAAAGTGAACTTCCCAGCCCTGTATCAGATCTTCATCTGTATATTTCTTACCATCTATCACCAATGTGCTAGTTACATGATTCTTATTAGACCTCTGTCGACATATTAACTTATGAAAAGTGGCACGGTCATCTTTATGAGCTGACATAACTCACTGTATAGGTGATCCCATGTAGCGCAGATCAGCCGGACAGGTATGAACTACCCCAGCTCAGATGGATACAGGACGGCTGTCACGGGTGCGTTCTGAGCACACACCCCTTAGCAGGATAGTACACGTATATATAAAGCCATATAAGAGAGGCTTTCTAAAATTGACTGAGTCCTTAAGATCACATAATGCGCATACACGTGCGTCAGAGCTTCCCTGACAACACACGTCAGCATTGGGAGAGAATGCATACTAAAAATTTACCGAGTTGGTGCATATAATTTCTTTGAATTATCCTATCGTCGTCATTTTTGGGTACCGGAATGAAACGAGGAATCCAAAACCGTTGGCCATTTTAAAATCGGAATAGAGATGACCGAGTTATCCTTATTTTTCTCCCCAAATTATATTCAAAAAATTGAAAACATCGTAAAAATGTGTGTATGTATTGAGTGAATGGGGGAGGACGTTTATCACGTGATAATGCCCTTGGTTACAGATCGCACGCTGATTGGCTGGGCGTTTTAGCTATGACATCACGAGGAGTATAAAAGGAGTGAAGAACTGAGAATCGCGACCACACTTCAGTCGAGAGAGAGAAGGCGGAGGGTTGTGTGGCCAGAGAGTTACGAGACGCAGGAATCTGCTTGCTGTCTGCTGGTTTCATCGTAACCACAGCAGTTCTGCTCGGCTTAGAGATCTTGGATCTCTGTCCCACAACCTCCGCATCTGCATCCAATCTTTTGAACCCTCTTGGGAAGAGAACACCCGAGGGCAAATAAACTAAACAAAAAGAAGGGACTTTCACTTACAGCAACTTCAGAGGAGCCTTCCTGCGGATGGGCCTTGAGGCCTCGATGTAAAGAACCATGCATGAAAAGTGGTAATCAAACCCCATGCAATGTATTGTGTGTAACATTTAACTTTTATACCACAGTGGGGTGCCACACGAGCTATGCGGCGCAGCATGTACTGTGTACACAGAAGATGCACATGAATCATTATTAACTTTCAACTGTAGCCCTTCATTACTACAGGGCAGCTTCCAACTTCGGCTACAGTACGGAACCTTTTCAAATTAATGTCATGTGAGTTAATATGTCTATCTAGTAGAGATCCGTAGCCACAATTGTTCTTCTTCACCCTCTTTGAGAGTGAGCCGCATCAACAGTTCACCTTCGGATATGTGCCCAGCAACTTCAGAATTGTGCCATCTCACGTTCCTCATCTGTAGCGCATCATCTTCAGTGACCTATGAATGTTTTCCATACCGATGACTAATAGGTACTCATCCGACTATATTTTTATATTATTGTATTTTTATATTTCTCTGTAGGTACTGATGACTAACAAGTACCGTCCGGTCATCTGAGACCGCATTTTATAGTTTACATTTTACTGTATATATTATGCTTATTTTTGTGCTTATGACTAACGAGCACTGCAAGGTCGTATGACGTTATTTATTGTTAATACTGTGATAGATAGTTATATATGGCAGCAGCCATTCTAGTTATTTGTTTTGTTTATTTTATATAAAATACTATGACCTGAGTGCGCTAGGCTACACTACACAGCAACAATATCCGCCTCACCTTTTCCTCAGCATCACTTTTTGACTGAGGTCACTCATAAGGTTCTCATTAAGCGAACCTGACATAATATCGACTAAACCTGGCTATTCTAGCTCAATAGGATAGGTTTAAGAGTACTTAGGGCCGATCGCTCTGTAGGAGTCATTTGTTTAAACCTCTTTTGGGGATGTATCAGATATGTAACACCACACACCAGCTAGGTGGTATAAATTGGCCATTTACCTTATTAACATATGAGCGATTGTCTCTTTCTATGCTCGTCCAGCCGCAAGGCTTATAATTGTCTGGACCTCCCTTCGACATGTTGGTGCAATCCGACTCAGGAAACTATTGGGTTTTCGAGCAGTGAAGACTAAAGTGTCGATTCCGCAAATACTCCCTCTGTATCCCCGGATACCAGTTAGAGTATATATCCATGCCAAAGTAGGAAGCATGGCGAAAACATATTATTTTAACTGGCCAGCAATGCATCTCTGGGCATTCTTAAACATAACCCTAATGACAGGTAAACTGTTAGTCTCCAGGTTCTGGTCCTATATGATCCATCCCCAACACACTAGGTGACGGGCGAGACACAGATCCCCATCTAACTCTTCACAGTGACTGGGTGTGGTCTTAGAACCCACCACACCCTCACGGGAAGGTCACTATAGTTGGATATCCGTCTCCTCTTCCCGACCATAAAGCATATATGCGCTTTTCAAATGCTTTTGCAAATATGTCTTGTCCTAGTGATGTTGTGTGTGGTTGCGGAGTGGTAAGTAACATGGTCGTTATATGATTCTGAAGCTCACACCTTGACATGTCCGCCGCTGTCTACCTGAGGAGATGCGCCGTAAGGTGACCATATGGAAATCGAGGATTTCCGCCAGTCAGGCCCATGTATTTAAAAGATAGGTAGAAATCCGTGCCACTTATATATATAGCTCATTTCATTAATTATGTCTAGACTCCTAATTTGTGTAATGGACCACCATACCAGTGCCACGGACAGTCGGGATGAGATGGTGTCGTTCAATCTCTGTGGCAATGGTCACATGGCCCCACTGGAACGTTATCATTCCACTGAATCTAGAAGTCGCTCTTTGTATATTCCGGAGAGTCACAAAATAAGATCCATAACCCCGAGAACCGACACTAACCAGCTAAACCACGCATCATGTACATGTGGTGCTGCAGAACAGAATATGCGGATGGACCAATGCATACCCCCGGAGGCTACAAATGGGGCCTGATGTGGGGCTCGAGCGAAAAGCGAACCCACACCCACACTCAAGACCTGTGCATATCAGTCTCCTTCATCGGATGATCAGGATTCCTTAGACGTGGACGTAGCATCTTATGACAGGAGAGCCGCACGTGTCCTAACTGATTATGACCAAAATTTCCCCGGTGCGAAAATACCAGCACTGTTTCAACACGAGTATTCGCCTATTAGTGAGGGGACGTTCCGTGATGCCTCACAGGCGGGTACTCATTGCATCACATTGCTGGACATTCGTGATAGGCGAATAACATCTCAGCTGGATCGTGGTCGACTACACGAAAGACCCCTATGGGGCATACTATACCCTCATGCCCAATGCATTCACCAGCATCATCAGAAGGTGACAAATGGCCTGCCCCATATGCACTGTATCCCGTATCACCTCCAATCAGGAAATCATCTCCGTGCTACCCAGCGGTACCACGAGATGAACCTTGGAATATTGGAGAACAGTTGCCATCCTACAACAGAAGGCACACACATTCGCACCACACACACCACTCTCGTCAGTCTCTTGCTCCCACTCCGTATGAGGAATATCCAACTCAGCTACCTGTGGAGCTTCTGTGGCGTATTCATACCATGCCACCGTCTGTCTATTGACCTACACCGATACGGCATTTCACAGAACCCACACAAGTCTACCGAACTGAGCATTATTGGCGGGAATCTCCTTCATGGACGTGACACCATGGAATTTACCGACCAGATGGAGAACTACCACCAATAGCACCACCAACACGCAGACCAACATCCATGTTCACGACACTCCCTTCCACCGCCACAAGGATTCGGGCCAGTAACACCATATCATGGACCCGGCCGAGTCATTCTCCATTCCCCCACCCCAGAATATAATGGGGAGAGTGACTGGGCAAATTATAAATGTCAATTCGAGATCATTAGCTTACCAACAGGTGGACGGATCAACAAATGGGAGAGTATCTGGCCACAAAACTGTCAGGCAAGGCTCTTCAGGTCCTGGCAAATTTGTGGTCAGATAGTATGCCAGCCTATACAGAACTGGAAAGCGCATTGTCAGAATGATTCAGGGACATGTCCCTCGGTGAGACAAGTCATCTTCAATTAAAAAATCTACGGAGATGAGCCGAGGAAACTCTGTCGGAGTTGGCAAGTCGGATTCAGTGACGTGTCATGCATGCGACCCCAGTACAAAACGTATCTCCATCCCGACACTTTCATTGACATGTTAAGCTGTGAGCCCACTCTTAAAGAAAAACTGTTTCTTCTTGAACATCACAATCTACAGTCCCTGACTGCAATGGCAGTCAGGATAGAAAACTTCTTAGAGTTGGAAAAAGCTAACCGCCACCAATCACATCCCATCAATGAGGTGAATGATGCGTATCTCCTCATCGCGACCGACACCGCATCTGCACCTGCACCGGCATCAGCAATCGAACTTAACAACACTGCATCACATAATGAACACCCCACCAGTCAGAATCACACGCTCAGAGGAAGGGGGCGTGGCCAGTCCCACCGGGGAGGCCATACCAATGCCCCAGGACATGGGAACCAGCACAATAATAGCAATAGGCAAAATATGCATGATAGGTCTCAAGACTCACCAATTTGGTTACTATGCTCAGCACCACAATAGCCACCCGACAGACTACACGACCAGCACCAAGCAGTACAGCTCAGCATATACAGCCAACTAATGCATGTTTCGGATGTGGTCAGCCAGGCCACTGGAAGGAACGATGTCCACTCCGTCCTCCTTCCACAACTCCAAGAGCTGACTGACATACACCGCAACCAGAGCCCAGGTAAACTAGAACTAGCACTGATTGAAGAGTCAATTCAGTGCCCACTCCTGCAACCCGGCTCAGCTATGGTCCCCGAACAGCAACATCAGGCAGACACATATACAACCAGTAAAAACGCTACCTCAGCAACAATGCACCGCAACACACACCCAGCTTCACATAAGTCGGTGCCTACGATGCACATTGCATCCGCAGCACCGCCAACACGCACCCCGCCCCACCCCCTTTGCGAAAACTTGTGACCCCACAATAAACGCATCTCACAAACCCTCTTTCTGTGTAAAACGCCAGTGATTGGTTGTAGCACCTCCACTGAAACAACATTTCTTCAAGCACCACGACCCACTACTAAAGCACTTAACACCTGGTGCCCCTTGGTGGTATGCAATTCACAAGCCCTATCAGCATCACCCACAGCAACCAGCCACAGTAACAGTGATATGGATGACAGTCAGCACTCGACATCTTGGATCCGCACACAGCACGACAAACAACAGCATCGCCACTATTTCTTTTGCACATCTACCAAACATCCTATGATGCATTGTCCCAAGTGGCTGGCTCAGGTTACCCTATGTTGCCACCATATTAGTCCGGTCCAAACTGCTGTTTATACAAACTCTCTGTACAGGCCCTCAGTGTCAAGAACACCATCATTGCTACCCCAGCCCCATCATAAGCAGTTACATCAGCAGCGACGACGAGTTGTTCCCTACCTCACTCAGCCACCGATTGCACTCATGGACGCTATACAGAAGCAAACTGACTACATACAGTATGCCGCTGCACCGAAAGAGATTCCACAAACGGTATCACTGGAAACTCTTCCACAGGCATACCGTAAAGTAATATATAAGTGTGCTTGTCTGTTCAGTGAAGTTTCTACCAGTGCCACAGTAGACACTGGCGCTTCCATCACTGTTTTAACAGGCGTGTGTATGAGAGCATCCCACCTCATCAAAAGCCACCCATTAGGCCCACAAACATATTTTTACAAACAGATACTGGAGACGATGTTCTGGTAGCTGGTACGGTAAACCTCATAATACAAATAGAGGAAATGCAATTCATCTAGAAAGTTGTAGTTGCCTCTATTCAAAATGATACCCTATTAGGTTCTGATTTCCTCAGTGCCAGTGAAGCCATCACCTGTGCAGTGATTTTAGCATCAACAGGCACAGTTGAGCCAGGACAAGAGATCTTATGGGCCAACGCACCACAGTTAGGAGAGAACACACACATAGCCATGCTGGAACCCGACCCAAAATACATGCTTGCCTCCCAATGCACCAGTCCACAGATGATCGTAGACACCACCAACAAGGATCACATACCCTTCTGCCAGGTATTCAATTGGACAATGGGGCCAATAACTAGTCCCGGATATTCATTGTGGCCATGTGGTGGATGTGATATCACTTGAGACACACCCCTCCCACCGCACCTACACCAGCAACAAGCTCTGTGGATAATTTACCAGAACACATGCATGACTTATATTTGCATGCCATAGTTGTTTTAACTCAATCTCTCATATGTGACATACGGCAAATACCACACAAATATCGGGAGAGTTTCTCTGCAGGATACATGGACCTGGGAGAAACTCACCTCGTGCAACACTCCATTGACACTGGAAACAATTGACCAATATGACAGCCAGTTCGACATCTCCCCATGGAAGCGGAAGCACACCAACAGGTTAACAACATGTTGTGGACAGGAATCATAGAACCCTCAGCATCCCCCTGGGCCAATCCCATTGTATTAGCAGGGAAAAAAGGCTGATCTTTGGAGTTTTGTATTGACTACCGCCGACTTAATGATCTAAGCATCAAGGACGCATATCCATTACCCCGGATAGATCAGACCTTAGATTCCTTGTCCGGAGCCAAGTGGTTTTGTACACTTGACCTGGCTAGTGGGTACTGGCAGGTAGCCATGGATGAGGCTGACAGGAAGAAGCCTGCTTTCATCTGTTGTGATGGTCTTTTCCAGTTCCGCAAGATGCCCTACTGCCTGTGCAATGCTCCCTGAACATTCGAACGTCTCATTGAGAAGGTGTTGACCACCCTGCAATGGGAAATATGTCTCTGTTACATTGACGACGTAATCGTCTTTGGCTCTTCGTTTGAGCTGACCCTATACAATTTGGACACGGTTCTGATGTGGTTCCATATCGCAAACCTCAAGCTCAAACCCAAGAAGTGTCACTTCTTCAGACAGAGCATCGACTTCCTGGGTTATGTAACGTCCACAGATGGAGTGGCTATGCAACCGTCCAAAACAAAAGCAGTCGCAGAGTGGCAGACTCCCACTTCATTCACTGATCCCAGGAGCTTCCTCGGTCTCTGCCAGTATTATTACCGATACATTCATCACTTTAGTGAGATTGTATCGCCGTTATTCCAGATCACCAAGAAAGATCGGCCATTCGAGTGGACGAGTGAGTGTGAAGGTTCCTTCAGGGTGTTGAAGGAACATTTGACAACCACACCAATTCTTGCTCATCCTAACTCTAACCTCGATTTCATCTTAGACACTGATGCATCTGCTTATGCAATGGGTGCAGTTCTATCTCAGGTCGCAGAAGACGGAATGGAGCAGGTACTGGGTTATGGGTTGCATACTCTGAATAAAACAGAGAAATGTTACGCAACCACGAAGAGAGAATTATTAGCTGCGGTGTATTTTGTCAAATACTACAAACACTTTCTGTATGGCCACCCATTTACACTCTGTACAGACCATGCCTCACTACACTGGCTCAAAAAGCTAAAAAAAATCTGTAGGGCCAGGTAGTGTGGTGGTGGGAATCCCTGCAGGCCCAATGTTGTTCATAGACACGGCAGGCTGCATGGACATGCCGATGCCTTGAGCAGACTAGGGCTCACGGATAAACAAGAAGTGGCCACCACCATGACACATCCAATACAGCCTTTTCCCATATTCCCTGAGTCGCAATGCGCATACTGGGATATGGAGAATGTCGCTCACGAACAGGCAACAGATGTACAAACATAACATATATATGCATGGATCCAGGAGGGGGTACGTCTTCCTAAGGAATCTATCAGCCCATTAACTGAAATGGCTAAATATTATTATCAAAAGTTTGGGGAGTACCATACTCACGATGACATCCTTTGCATTAACAACCGGATAGTAATTTCTGAGCACTATAAGGTCATGATATTGCAACAATTACATGACGGGGCTGGACATTTAGCCGTCGAAAGAACCGTGGAATGTATTAAACAAAGATTCCACTGGATCGGGATAGGCGATAGTGTAAAGGCATGGGTCGCCAAATGTGTCCCATGTCAGAGACGCGCTGATGGTCAGCACCACACAGCATCGCTACAAATTAAAATTGTTGGTGCACCATGGGAGTGAGTGGCTATTGATGTGCTCAGGCCCTTGAATATGAAGGAAACAAGTACATCCTCGTATTGCAAGACTATTTTACGAAGTGGGTAGAAGCATTCACTTTGCCGGACCAAGGGGCTTCCACAGGTCCTGTCTAGCAATGTGTTCTGCCACTTCGGCATGCCCTATGAATTGCACTCCGACTAAGGAAGTAATTTTGAAAGCTGGCTGATTGCCGAGCTCTGCAGATTGTTTCATATGGGAAAAACATGTACAACATTGCACCATCCGCATGGCGGTGGGAGGGTATAGAGATTCAACTGAACTCTCACGGTGATGTTGACTAAGGAAACACACCTTGATTGTCGTGATTGGCATCTACAACTCCCATGCGTGCTCATGGCATACCACACTTCCATACATTCCAGCATGGGTTATACCCCTGCTAGGTTAATGTTAGGCCGTGAATTAGCCTTACCCTTGGATTTGGCCATGCCCAGAATTCTAGGGGAGAAAAATTCACCCTCTCTTTACGTAGAGCTTATGAGGCAGAGGATAGAACAAGCCCATGAGTTAGTAAGAGAATCTTTGTCCACTGCACACCAGCGTCAGAAAACATGGCATGACTGGCGAGTGCATGGATGAGGCGGGGAAAATGGTTTGGGTTCACGATGCGCGACGTTCTGCAAATGTGCCAAGTAATCTGAGTTACCAATGGCACCTATGTGGTAGTAGGTAAGAAGTCAGATATGACATACTGGATCTGTGCCTCAGATGGCCTAACCTCAGTCATCCACTTCGATCAATTTTAACCATGTGTTAGTGATGACCCAGCGCCAGAGCTTGGGCTGGGCATTCTACATAACACCGGTACCCAGAGAGATGTCCCTACAGAAACATGTATTCCCGACGTTAGTCCCAAGCACTGTGGTGCCAGTTCAGCCTCTCTCCTACAGCCAGGAATCCGGTGAACATATGACTAATGCTGAGGACGATGGCGAACTACCTACTGGCCATCTCCCTCCTCAGAGCGGGTCTACACGACCTGGGAAGCCATATCTGAAGACTTTCTTGCTTGTGCTGTTCAAGGGGAAGGATGGAAAAGTTGTTCCTCCGACCTCTTCCCATTCCCACCCACTTCATGCTATTACCCCAATTATAGAATTGCCACAAGCGGAGGCTGAGGCTGTCCCTGGCCATGCCTTCTGTGGGGTGGAGCATATAATAAATAGCATGGAAGTGAAGAGGTTAGATGAAACCTTGCGCTGTTCTCGACAACAGGAAAACCGCACAACTCAGTGCACTCCCCCTCCAAGCCATAAAATCGCCGGACCACCGCCACTCCAAGTTGCAACCCATCCATTAACAACACCACTCCCACTCCAACTGGCATCCCTCATCTCCGCACCGAGTTCGGACATCATACGTCCCATCCTTTTCCCACTCCACTTGTCGTATGTTGACTGTCAATCTTCAAATATGAGAGAGTTTGCTGTTTCAGAGGAGGGAGCATCCCGCACCACAGCCACACACCCACCCACCCCCACCTTGTTCAGTAGACTCTCGGCTCGAATATTCCCGGTACTTATAAACTATGACAGAGTACCAACTGTCATGTAATGGGAGACATCCATCCCCAATCCAAAGGGCCCCCCCCCCCCGACCACAGTCGCCCTACCAAGCACCCCCCCCCACAGAACTTCAAATCAAGACACAGAAAGACAGGAGCACCATGAACACACTTTCCCTCAATGCTGGATACGTCAAATTGTTCAATGCGTGAATACTACATACACGGTTATAGGAGGTATAACGGAATCACTCGACATTTCATTACAACGAGCAGTATAGTCGTCACCAGCTATGTACATCACCAACAGTATAGCAGCATGCACCTAACTTTTGCAACAGAAAAAGTTAGAGACACATTTTTCCGCAACATTCCCTACCGCATGAATGCGGTGAGCTCATCACCAACCACAACCCGACTTTTCCGCAAAGCAATGGACTGTGCAATCACCAGATTGGAAAACTGGATGTGCCCATCGTACTATACGCCAGCATCATGCCACACACCCAACTTCCCTACACCAGAGCACTACCATCATCAATACAAGTCAACATTTTCTGCAGGCACCCCCACCCTGGTATGTGGAAAACTGATCATATGGTGAGGAGGGAGACATCACAGCCGCCAACAGCACATGCCACAAGGACATACCCACCTCTTGGAAGCGACATACAAAACAGGTAAAGATCAACACCTCATTCACATGTAATAACAAATTTCTTTATTGAGAGAGACGGATGACTGCAATCTGCCATCGGTAACCAATACGGGATAGACACAGAATGTGAAATTTGACAATGGTTTGATTCAAGTTATGACAGCTCCCATTTTGGTCATCCTCACTCTAAGTACCTCTGTCCCGCCTGCATAAGGCTCGGCCATTACAGAGAGAATACATTCAATGTTCGATAAAGTTATCACTGCAATCACTGCAGTGCCCCTCCACCTCCCCCCCCAACCTCCCCACCCCACCCACCCACCCTCACCTCACTTTCGACACATAAACAAAGCCAACTAAGTTTCCGATCAACGACATGCTTTCAAAACGAGAATCATGTGATCATCACTACTGTTTTCCGGTAAATTGGATCAAAGACTATAAACAAGAGAACCTCCCTTCCACGTGGCTACCACGACGTGATCGAGGAGATGAGATGTCATGAGTCAGGGTCACGACTGCTGATGTAATCATGCTTTCCCACACCCCATAGGGCATTCCAGCCTGAAATTTAAACAGGCGAGTTTATAAGCATCTAACTTGAAAATTTCATCACGCTAATTAAAATGTGAGGGTTCACAGGAATAAGTAGTTCCGGATTTTAATGTTGATCGGAGGCCTGATTTCCTGTTGAAGGCTATCCTACCTTCTTATATATATCTTTATCTTCTCTTTACGAAGGGAATATATAATCGGACTCCAGGAAATTAAAGTTCTGAAAACCCGTATATGGAGGTGACTGAATCACCCAGAAACTGTGGGCGTGGTCATCCACCCTCCTGTGACGTCATCAAAAACCGTAAAAGGAGGAAAGCGTGCACTGAAATTTCATCTTCCCTCCAAACTCGACACTCGGGAAGATCAGGCACTGGGTCACTTTTGTGTCACAAACCAAATTCTGCTGTTTTTCATTATTATTTCATACATATTGGTTCAGGAAAGTTACGAAGAGTTAGGGCAAGTTAGGAAAAATTAGGTGTCTGCGGTTCCGCAAAACAACCATTATGAGGAAGTAGTATGTCACTCACAGATGATCTGGCTGTATCCAATAGTTTGGAAGATCAAACACTGATGGACATTGGCAAGAAATATCCGTGTACGTTAAAATTATACAACGAACAGCCATGCAAGTGAGAATTTTCCAGGAACTCGGATCTGAAACTCCATATTAAATGAGATCACTTGCTACAGAGAGCTTATTGTTCAGACTGCAGATACTTGTACTCAGCCACTCGGTGCAATTTTACTCATGCGTTATCCCATAAACATTGCATGTTAGTAGTGATTTTCGAACCTGGCGAACCAGACGAAGCTATAGAAATTCTTGCTCCGCATGTAGAAGCCTGGTTCCCACTAACAGAAATTCCAACCGGGAAAATGGCTAAAACAAAAATGGACAAAAAGACGTCAACCTGACTTGTCATAGTTGCACCTAGCTTCCGCATCCGCACTAGCAATGCAGTCAGTCATGACCATCACTGCAGCAATCATCACCACAGTACCGGCAGCACATTTAGCATCAGCACCGGCAGCACCCGCAGAATCGACATCAGCACCAACTATGGTATTCGCACCGGCAGCACCCGCAGTGACCACACTGGCAGCACCCACCATAGCACCACCATCCGCATCCGCGATCAGTCAGTCTATATCAGTGGTTATAACAGTGCCAATGATAGTTAGTGATCTGGTTTTACCTGACCTTTCAGACTGTTCTGTTTCACCAACAGGTTTAATGATAGATGAGGAAATCAGCCTCATGGAAACTAGCACCACGATTTCCGCACCCAGCACCAGCACTCCGACACTCACGCGCAGCACACCACATCCATAGATCCAGCCATCAGGAAAGCTACCACGTCGGACAGACTATACTCGGGGAAGCATCGCATAGTGCATCAGCAAGACATCCGAGCTTCCCTGACAACACACGTCAGCGTTGGGAGAGAATGCATACTAAAAATGTACTGAGTTGGTGTATATAATTTCTTTAAATTATACCATCCTCATGACTTTTAGTTAGCCATCAGGACCGGAATGAAAGGAGGAATCCAAAACTGTTGACCATTTTAAAATCAGATCGGAAATGACCGAGTTATCCTTATTTTTCTCCCTAAATTATGCTCAAAATATTGAAAACGTCGTAAAAATGCGTGTATGTACTGAGTGAATGGGGAGGAGGTTTATCACGTGATAATGTCCTTGCCCTTGCAGCTCGCACGCTGATTGGCTACAGATCGTGCGCTGATTAAATGGGCATTCTAGCTATGACGTCACGAGGAGTATAAAAGGAGCGAAAAACTGAGAATCAAGACCACACTTCAGTCAGGAGAGAAGGCGGAGAGTTGTGCGGCCAGAGAGTTACGAGACGTCGGAATCTGCTTGCTGTCTGCTGGTTTCATCGTAACCGCAGCAGTTCCACTCGGCTTAGAGATCTCAGATCTCTGGCCCACAGTCTCCACATCCATATCCAATCTTTTGAAAACTCTTGGGAAGACAATGCCCGAGGGCAAATAAACTAGATGGAAAGAAGGGACTCTCACTTCCAACAACTTCAGAGGAGCCTTCCTGCGGATGGGCCTTGCGGCCCCAATGTAAAGAACTCGTAGTATGTAGAACGAGTGGTGATTCTTGGTAGACGACTTGTCAGATCTGCTGAACCATGCATGAAAAGTGGTAATTAAACCCCGCGCAATGTATTGCGTGTAACATTTAACTTTTAGACCACAGTCTAGTGTGATTTTGCCTGGTATGCTGCACGAGCTATGCAGTGCAGCATGTACTGTGTACACGGAAGCTGCACATGCATCGTTATTAACTTTCGACTGTAGCCCTTCATTACTACAGGGCAGCTTCCAACTTCCGGTACAGTACGGAACCTTTTTGACAGACTTTAAATTAAAGTCATGTAAGTTAATATGACTATCTAGTAGACATCCGTAACCGCAATCGTTCTTCTTCACCATCTTTGAGAGTGAGCCGCATCAACAGTTGGCCTTCAGATATGTGCCATCTCACGTTCCTCATCTGTGATGCATCATCTACATTGACCTATGAACTTTTTCCATACGGATGACTAATAGGTACTCATCCAACTGTATATTTATATTATTGTATTTTTGTATTTCTTTGTAGGTATTGATGACTAACAGGTACCGACCGGTCATCTGAGACCGCATTTTATAGTTTACATTTTACTGTATATATTATCCTTATTTTTGTGCTTATGACTAACGAGCACCGCAAGGTCATATGACCTTATTTATTGTTAATACTGTGATAGTTAGTTATGTATATATATGGCAGCAGCCATCCTAGTTATTTGTTTTGTTTATTTTATATTAAATACGATGACCACAGTACGCTAGGCTACACTATACAGCAACAATATCCGCATCACCTTTTCCCTAGCATCACTTCTTCACTGAGGTCACTCACCAGGATAGGATAGGTTCAAGAGTAGTTAGGAACGATCGCTCTGTAGGAGTCATTTGTGAAAGCCTCTTTTCCGGATGTAGCGAATATGTAACACCACACACCAGCTAGATGGTATAAACTGGACATTTACCATAGGCCCTCCTTATTAACATATGAGCGATTGTCTCTTCCTGTGCTCCTCCAGCTGCAAGGCTTATAATTGTCTGGACCTCCCTTCGACATGTTGGTGCGATCCGACTCAGGAAATTATTGGGGTTTCCGAGCAGTGAAGACTAAAGTGTCGATTCTGCAAACACTCCCTCTGTACCCTTGGATACCAGTTAGCGTAGATATCCATGCCACAGTAGGAAGCATGGCGAAAACATTATATTATTTTAACCACCCAGCATGCATCTCTGGCCATTCTTAAACATAACCCTAATGATAGGTAAACTGTTAGTCCCCATGTTCGGATCCTATATTATCCATCCACGACACACCAGGTGACGGGCGAGACACGTATCTCCCTCTAACTCTTCACAGTGACTGGGTGCGGTCTTGGAACCCACCACACCCTCACGGGAAGGTCACTATAGTTACATATCCGTCTCCTCTTCCCCACCATAAAGCATATATGCGCTTTTCAAATGCTTTTGTAAATAAGTCTTGTCCTAGTGATGCTGTGTGTGGTTGCGGTGTGGTAAGTAACAGGATCGTTATATGATTCTGAACCTCACACTGTGACATGTCCGCCGCTATCTATCTGAGGGTGATGCTCCCTAAGGTGACCATATGGAAACCGAGCATTTTCGCCAGTCAGGCTCATGTATTTAAAGGTTAGGTAGAAATTCCTGCCACTTGCGGCCTAAGCATGGAACATAGACCTAACAACTAAAGGTTAGTTTAGGACATAGCAGAAGGATAGCATAAATAAAGTGGCAACTACCAATACAGTATCTTTAACCTACATAAGATGACAGTGTTGAATTCTCCGGAAATCATCCACCCCCATCTTCACATAATTCAGCGTGCATCACAATAACATACAGTTTCACTAGGTTGACACACACACGCACGCACGCACGCACGCACGCACGCACGCACGCACGCACGCACGCACGCACGCACGCACACCAGCACGCACGCTAGTACGCACGCGCGCACGCACGCACGCACGCACGCACGCACGCACGCACGCACGCACGCACGCACGCACGCACACACGCACACACACACACTTAGCATATGTTTGAACAAGAGAGTGGCCCTTTTTGCCAAGTCCCTTCCTCGCTTCGACGTTGAAGGCATTTTCCTATGATGGAGGCCTGTGCAAGGCACTTTCCTCTCACAACAATACTATTTTGTTAGGGGTATAATAATTTATATTAAGCTTTATAAGTGACCGCGTTAGGACTCTCCCTTGCAGGGATAGCTCGCAGATTTAAAGATCAGCGAGGTACCTTTGACGAGCCCACCATAAACAAGACACCAACTCAGTTCTATGTACTATATTTTCTCTCTCATACTAGCAAACGAGTAGCATTATTTGTATGTATATATCATTTCATTAATTATGTCTAGACTCCTAAATTGAGTAATGGGCCGCCATACCAGTGACACGAACAGTCGGGATGAGATGGTGTGGTTCAATCTTGGCGGCAATGGTCGCACGGCCCCATCTGAACGTTATCATTCCACCGGCTCTAGAAGTCGGTCTGTGTATATTCCGGAGTCACGAAATAAGATCCGTAACCCGAGAACTGATGCTAACCAACTAAACTGCGCATCATGTACATGCGGTGCTGCAGAACAGAATATGCAGATGGACCAGCGTGTACACCCGGAGGCTACATCTGCTCTCTTGCTGCTTGCCTCCTTAGGGCTAGATGTAGTACCGATCGTTTAGCCTTCTTTCTTTTTTGCTGTGATGGGTGTTCTTTTTTATGTGGACGGTCTGCTACTTTCCATTCATAGTTTGCTAGATTACTCTCCTTAATGGCTTCAGTAATTTCATTAGTGGTACGGGCTAAGCCTGATTTAGGCCGTTTTTATTTTTTTTTCTCTAGCTTTATAGAAATTCGAAGTAGTACGTTTGTCAGATATGCTAATTCGCTCTGCAATTTCCACTTTATATTCGTCCTGGATCTTCCACCAATCTATCTTATTTGTTTCTGCTGTTACTACTTTATTCTTTGGTTTTGATTGGCTTCGTGATTGTGCTATCGACACTGCCAGTGTTATTGCTGTGCTATCTGACGTGTTGGATGGATCCATTATTAGTGTGTTGCCATGACATTCAGTGCCGTGAGGGATCAGATGAGTGGAAAAGTAATCCAGCTGAGCAGTGTCTTTGCCATTTACATGGAAGAACGTATCCTTGTCCTGTGGAATACATGGTTTGAGTTTCCAATTCCTAACCATCTCTGCAAATTTCTTGTCTCTATGGTTTCCTACTCATGCGCTCAATGACACATTAAAGTCCCCCGCTATTATCATAAAATGGGATGGTGAGTATTTTATGATTATTTCCTGTAGATGCAGTAGATACTCATTGAAGTCATCTTCGTTGTGTTTACTGTTGCGTGGTGGAAAGTAACAACATACCAAACAGATTGGTCTTGGTTGTATTACAATTTCTATAACCATTATTCCAGTATTGCCGTTGGGAAGCTTGGTTATTTTACTGGCCATACTCTCGAGGTCGCTGGTACAGATTTATAGGAGTGTTGCTATCAACAGACTTGGACAGTGCTATGTGCACTTTATTTAACTTATCTAACTGATCTGCTTCAAACTCGAAAAGCCAATGTTCTTGTAAGCAGATAATTTGATATTGTTCCAAAAGTTTCTGAATATATAAGTAGTTTACTCTGATATTCTTTGTGTTTATAGATGCAATACTCAGTGTTTGTTTTCGTTGATATGCTGCTTACTGATCTCCATGTGTGTTTGCGATGGCCTGATTTAAAAAAATCCTGATCCATAGTGCTCTTGCTATTTGGGTCACTTCCTGTTTCTGTCATCTGCTGCAGAGAATGGTTGAAAACCTGACCTTGTTTCTGCTCTGTTGGTATAATCTGCCGATCTGTCATTATTCTTGTCGTAGTGATTACTTCCTCCTCAGGAGTGTGGTTAACTATGAGGGTGGTATGTAGTTGTTTACGAGCCATTTCTTGTGGTGTCTGATTTTGTTCAGTGAAACTAACAGCATCTGACTCTGTGATTCTGTTTGCTGTTTGGTTATAGGTGACTGTCTTGATGTAATTATAGAATTGTGGTCACCTAGTACTTTCCGGTTGAGCATAGGCATGGTTGTTAATGCTGTATATGTTGGTGGTAGGGGTACAGGTTGGGAGACAGCGCCATCTGGTTCTTGCATTGCATGCTGGAATGAGGTAGGTCCAGATGGAAATGGGTTTGTTATTGGTATCTTTTCGATTAGGTGCCGAGGTACTTGTTGTGCTGTTGTTTGTTGATCCCTGGTTATATGTTGTTTAACAGGAGCATTGCTGGCTAACAGAGTCTGCTGCTGGATCTGCATAGGTCTCTGCATGCCCATGCCCATGTTATTTGCTGTTCGTTGTTGCTGCTGCATGTACTGGATCTGATTATGCTTAGGTGACTGTCCAACAATATAAGGTATCGTTCTTTGTGCATGGAATCTGCCATCCTGAGACAGTATGCCTACCCTTATGGGACCTAATAGCACGGGTTGTTGTGTCACTATGTATCTCGGTTTTGCTCTATCATCATATACTGTTGTCCCAGTATTGCCTCTGTCCCATTTTCTCTTGGCATTTGCTGGCTCACTAGATTTTGCGGCAGTATGTATTGATGAGTAGGGTGAGTGTTCCATACTGGGTTCATTGTCTGTGTAGTTGAAATTGAAGCTGTATGATAGTTAGCAGGATATGATTGTTGTTGAGTAGGTTGGGGTGGTCCTGTAGCCATGTAATAGTTACTATTGGTGTCAACTTGTTGTTGAGTAATCTGAGATATGTTATAACGGGTTGAATTTTCCAATTTGCTGCTGGGTATAGTATGTATTAAATGTAAAATTAGCTGACTGTGCTGGAGTCGGGCTTATGGGAACTGGAGACGGATTATGAGGGACTGTTTGTCGAGTAGCTATATTACGCAATGCTGCTTTCTCTATCTCATTGAGACGATATAATATTTGAGCGATCTGGTTATCTACTTCTATTTTTGAGAGTCTCTGTCTAATATCATTAAGATCTTCTCTCCCATTGTCTCTTTGTTGTACTGTTACATTCCCATTAGAGGATGGGTATGCTACTATCTGAATGCATAGAAGGCGATTAGTTTATTCTAATTCTTTGACTTTTGACTCCAACTTGGTAATTAATACTTGTGCCGCTGTTATTTGGCATAGTTTGTCTTCTATGTCAAATTCTCTTTTTCTGATCTCTCTTTCCCTCTTGTCTAACTCCCGCTTTCTCTTATCCAGATCCTGCTCCTTATCATTGTTATCAAGCGATATACGTGTGTTATCATTGATGTCGATCGAGATACTAGGTGTGTTTTTCTCTTTTTGGCTGGTTGTACCTTTGTTCTTTGGTAACTCTTTATTATTGTTTGTCGTTTTGCCCACTCTGGAGTTACAACCAACCATCTCGTCTTCCTTCCCGCCCCTTCCCCTGCCATAATTGCCACACTTTTAGCTGGTAATTTCCTTTCTATTTCCTCTCTACTTTCGGTACCTGTGATTTGTGATACTACTGCCTCTGGACTCTTCCCAGGTGTACTTCTGCCATCTTTCAGGGCTAAGCTCAAGATTTCATTCCCGGTATTTTCGCTAATTATCTGATATTTGTGCTTTTTCTTGGTGCCGAGCTGTCTGCAGACTGAGCGGATTCTGGACATGTGGCTTCTGGGGTTTTCCAAAGAGCATATGGCATTGGCATGCCTTGCATATGTATGTCGCTTCTGAGTTATCATTGTGATACTGTAAAACATCCTCTGTAAGCCCCCCACAGCTGAAGTGTACCCATGCCAGGCATGTAGAACATTCTATTGACTCTGTATTCGAGTTCTCCATACACACTGAACAGGTGGTGTTATCCACTGATGTTATACTATCGTCATAATTGCTTAGATATACTGTCCTATTGTTCATCTGTTGAATGGCTATGCTCGTCTTAGGTAGTGGACGTGTGTTGTTATTCATACTTGTTTTATCGATAGTAATGCTGTTCGCCTATAGTACATTATTGCTTCTTTCTAACGTTTTTGCTTCTACGGCGTGCAATGCGACTTGTATGTCATGTCGTAACTGTTCGTCTAGTGCCTTGCGATTCGTCGTTTCTAGCCAGATTGAGAATGATGGAATTAGCTCTGTGAAGAGTTCACAGGACAGCTTTCCATTCAGTAAGGGGGCTGGATGAGGTATTGTAAATATTCAATGTGCACGTGTGATGAGTGTTCGATTTTCCTCACTTTAGCAGCTGTTCTACCGTAGCACCATCTTGGTCTTGCCTATGTTCACTATCCAGTGTTATAAATGGATTTTTCTCCGCTGATCATGAATAACTCTGTTCCCTCTTTAAAGAGTTCCAATGCTGCTGTGGAGAATGTGACTGTACAGTTATAAGCATCATTCCATGCTGCTTCCATTGCTGATCTGTGTGTATGGCCCAGGACTGAAGGTTACGTAAATCTTGTTGTAGGATGTGCTGATCTGTAATTGACTTGTTGGCATGGTAATGGAAGCAGTCATCAGCAAAAAGAATAACTTGTGATGAAACTGCATTCGGAAAGTCATTTATATGCAACAGGAATAGCAGTGGACCCAATACGGTTCCCTGAGGTACTCCTGAATCAACTGATACACTGTCAGGGTGCTCTCCTTCAACAATTACCTCTTGAGTTCTGCGGCATAGGAATTCTTGGATCCAGGTGAGGATGTTGCCCCTGACACCGTAGTGATTGAGTTTTTTCTGCTTAACAGGTCTTTTGACCCATACCAACGTTTTGTAAGAAAAGGCTCACCATCTTAAAAGCTTGTGTAGCATGGATCGGCTGGACAATTACGGACTGTACCAGCTCAGCTGGATACAGGACGACCGCTTTGGGTACATTCCAAGCACGCCCACCACCACACCCCGCCACCCCCTGAGTAGGATACTATGCATGTATAAAGCCATATGAGAGAGGTTTCTGTGAAAAGTCAGTGAGATCGTGTAGCACGCATGTGCACGCATCAGAGCTTCCCTGACAACATGTGTCAGCGTTGGGAGAGAATGCATACTAAATTGTACCGGGTCGGTGCATGTAATTTCTTTAAATTCAAGTATTCTCGTCGTTCTTGGTAGCTATCAGGACCAAAATGAGACGAGGATTTTAAAACTATTTACCTTTTGAAAGTCGGACAAGAAATGGCCGAGTTATTCTAATTTAGCTCATTGAAATTATTTTCAAAATATTACAAAGACGTCGTAAACACCTGTATGTACTAAATGAATTGGGAAGATGACTATCGCGTGATAGCGTCCTCACCCTTCCTATCTGCACGCTCATTGGCTACAGATCGTCCACTGATTGGCTAGGCGTCCTGCCTATGACGTCACGAGTAGTATAAAAGGTGCGCAAAACCAAGAATCAAGACCACACTTCGTCGAGGGAGAACAAGTGGCAGGTTGTGTGGTCAGAGCAGTGCAAGATGTGGGAAACTGCTTACTGACTGTGGTTTCCTTATAACCGCAGCAGTGCCTCTCGGATTTCAGTTCTTAGTCCCTGGTCCGCAATCGTGGCATCGGCATCTAAGTATTTGTAAGCCCTCGGACGACCATCCGGGGGCAACTAATTGAATAGAAGCGTCCGTCACTTCCAACACTTCAGAGGAACCTTCCTGCGGATGGGACTCACAGCCCCGATGTAATCTCTCCAGTATGTCGAACGAGTGGTTAATCTTGGTGGCCAACTCGTCATATCTGCTGAACCACGCTGAAAAGTGGCAGTCAAATTTCCGCGCAGCATGTCATGTATTAATTAACTTTTAGACCGCAGTCTAGTGGGACTCTGCCTGGTATGCTGCAAGAGCTATATGGTGTACCATGTATGGCGTACCCAGGAATGTACATGCATTTTATAATTATAACTTTCAACTGTAGCCCTTCATGTTATTGGCAGCTTTCAACCTTCCGATACAGTATGGAACTTTAACATTCTGCTTAAATTATTTGTATAAGCTATTATGACTATCTAGTGACCATCCACAACTACAGTCATTCTTCTTCACCGTCTTTGAAAGTAAGTCGCACCAACAGTTTGCCTGCAGGGATTTCCCAGCAACTTCAGAATCGTGCCATCTCGCATTCCTCATCTGTGACGCAGTATCTACAGTGATTTATGAACTTTTCCCTTACCAATGACCAATAAATACTCATTTAGCTATTTTTTTGTAATATTGTATTTATTCATTTCATGTACTGATGACTAATAAGTACCGACTGGTCGTCTGAGAACGCATTTTATAATTTATATCTTTAATGTATATATTATCCTTATTTTTGTGCTTATGACTAACGAGCACCACAAGGTCCTATAACCTGATTTATTGTTGATACTGTGAATGATAGTTAGTTTATATATATATGGCATCAGCCATCTTAGTTACTGGTTTTGTTTATTTTATATAAAACACTAGGATCGCAGTACGCTAGGCTATACTATACAGTAACAATAAATCTGCATCACTTTCCCCCCAACATCAATTGTACACTGAGGTCACTGTTCATGTTCTCATTGTGCGAACCTGACATGTGATCGACTAAACCTGGCTATTCTAGCTCGATAGGATAGGTTTAGAAGTAGTTAGGGACAACCGCTCCTTAGGAGACATTCATGTAGGCCTCTTTTCCGGATGTAGTGGATATGTAACACTGCACACCAGCTAGATTGTGTAAAATTGGCCAGATACCTTAGGGCCTCTTATTATATTGAGTGATTGTCTCTTTCTATGCTCCTCCAGCCGTAAGGCTTATTAATTGTCTGGAACTCCCATCGCCACGTTGGCATGATTCGACTTGGGAAACTATTGAGGTGTCCATGTGGTGATGACCAAAGTGTCGATTTCGCACACACCTCCTCTGTATCTTCGGATACCAGTTAGCATAGATAACCCCACCAAAGTAGGACGCACTGCGAAAAGATATTTATTTTAACCAGCCAGCAGTGGATCTCTGGGCATCCTGAAACTTAACCCTAATGACAGGCAAACATTAGTCCCCGGAGCCGAATCTTAGATGGTACGCCCCCGACACACCGGGTGATGGATAAGACGCAGATCTCCATCTAACTCTGTACAGTGACTGGGTGCGGAACCCACCACACCGTCACGGGAATGTCAGTAGAGAGTAATATTGACTTGTCCTAGTGATGTTGTATATGGTTGTGGTGTGATATGTAACTGGATCGTTATGTGATTCTGAAGCTGTCACTCTGTAACAGGTCCGCTCGCTGCCTTTCTGAGGGAGATTCTCCAGATGGTGACCTTAGGGAAACCGAGCATCTTCACCAGTCAGGCTTATGTATCAAGCCACAACAATGCCCCAGGATGCGTAAACCGGCACAACAACAACAATAAACAAAACATGCACGAAGGTTGGAAGAGATAACCAAACAGATCTCTCCACTCACTAATTTAGTTACCATGATCAGCACCACCATCGCCACACAGTCGACTACATGACCAGCCTCAAGTACGGTAACACACATGCAGCCGCAAAACACATGTTATGGATGTGGTCAGCCAGGCCATTGGAAAGAATGATGCCCAAATCGGCCTCCATCTACAACTCCAGCTTACTGACGTACACTGCAACCTGAGTCCTCAATAAGTTAGAATGGGCACCGATTATAGAGTTATTTCGGTGCCCACTCTCACAACCCGGCTCAACTACGGACTCCAGACAATAATGTCAGGTAGCTAACACTACAACTCAAAATACTACTTATGCAACAGTACACAACCACACACACCCGGCTTCACCTAAGTTGGTGCCAACCATGCGAACTGTATCCGCGACACCACCAACATCTCCCTCTGCGGGAGGTTGTGACCCTGCAACCTCCACATCTCACAACCCTTCTTTCCTATGTAAAACGGCAGTGGTTGGTTCTAGCACCTCCACTGAAACACCGTTCATACAAGCACCACGACCTGCCGCCAAAGCACTCAACACACAGTGCCCTTTGGTGGTATGCAACTCACAGGTCCTAACAGCATCACCCACCGCACCTAGCAGCAGTGGTAACACAGATAACACCCAGCATTCCGCATCATGGATCCACAAGAAGATGCATCATCCAAAGAGTGGCAAACCTCAAAGCTGCCATTGCTTCTTTTGCGCATCCACTAAACATCCCATGATGCATTGTCAAAGGTGGCTAACATAGCTGACCCTTATCTGCGACAGCACCAGTCCTGTCCAGACTGCTGCCTACACCAATTCAAGATACAGTACACCAGCATCAACAACACCACCATTGCTACCCCCCAGCTCTGTCATCACCTAAGCAATCACAGCAGCGGCGACGACGAGTTGGTCCCTTCCTCACTCAGCCACCGATTGCACTCATGGAAGCTATTCAAAAGCAAACAGACTACATACAGGATGATACTGCACCAAAAGAAATCTCTCAGCAGTATCATTGGAAACTCTTCCACAAGCACATCGCAAAGTAATATACAAGTGTGCTTTCCTGTTTAGTGGCGTTTTGACCAGTGCCACCGTAGACACTGGAGCTTCCATCACCGTTTTTAACAAGCGCTTGTATGAGAGCATCCCACCTCATAAAAAGCCACCTCTTAGGCCTACAAACATATTTTTACAAACAGCTACTGGAGCCGATGTTCCTGTGGTTGGTACGGTAAACCTCATGATACAGATAGAGGACATGCAATTCATACAGCGACTTGTAATTCCCTCTACTCAAAACGATGGCCTGCTAGGTTCTGACTTCCTCAGTGCCAGCGAAGCTGTCATACATTGCAGACAACAGGAATTAGACATACACGGCCGTCGCATAGCACTTGGACTGAAATCATCACTGTACGACACTTGTGCAGTGATTTTGGCATCTACGGCCACAGTTGAGCCAGAACAAGAGGAAATATTATGGGCCACCGCACCATAGTTAGGAATCAACACACACACACAGCCATGCTGAAACCCGACCCCGATTACATGATCGCCTCACAATGCGCAAGTCGCTGGATGATCGTGACACCACCAACAAGGATCATATACCATTTAGGGTATTCAATGGCACAGCGAACACAATAACACTAGTACCGGGTGTTTGTTGTGGCCATCTGGTGGATGTGATATCACTGGAGACACCCAAAATAATCTACCCATTCGACAACCCGTATAACATCTTCCCATTCACAAGGAGGCGGAAGCACATCAACAAGTGAATGACATGTTGCGGACACACATTAAAGAGCCCTCGGCATCCCCCTTGGCCAGTCCCATCGTACTAGCAGGCAAGAAGGATGGATCTTTGTGGTTTTCCATTGACTACTACCGCCTAAATGATCTCAGTATCAAAGATGTTGTATCTGTTACCCAGGCTCGATCAGGCCTTAGATTCCTTGTCCGGAGCAAAGTGATTTTGTACCCTTGACTTGGCTAGTGGGTACTGGCAGGGAGCCATGGATGAGGCTGACTGGGAGAAGACCGCATTTGTATGCAGAGATGGTCTTTTCCAATTCCGCAAGATGCCCTATGGCTTTTGCAACGCTCCTGGAACATTTGAACGTCTCATTGAGCAGGTACTAACTATCCTACAATGGGAGATCTGCCTCTGTTACATCGACGACTTGTCGTCTTTGGCTCTTCGTTTGAGCAGACCCTGTCCAAGTTGGACAAGGTTCTGATGCAGTTTCATGCCGCCAACCTCAAGCCCAAACCCAAGAAGTGTCATCTTTTCAGACAGAGCTTTGAGTTCCTGGGACACATCATATCTGCCGATGGAGTAGCTACGTAACCTTCAAAAACCAAAACAGTAGTGGAGTGGCAAACCTCCACTTCAGTCACTGACACCCAGAGTTTCCTCGGTCTCTGCCAGTACCATCCTAGATACATCCATCACTTTAGTGAGATTGCATCCCCGTTATTCCAGATCACCGAAAAAGATCGACCATTTGAGTAGATGATGAGTGAGTGTGAAGGTTCCTTTGACATTTAAACTGCACCAATTCTTGCTCATCCTAACTCTAACCTCAATTTCATCTTAGACACTGATGCATCTGCTTATGCAATAGGTGCAGTTCTATGTCAGGTCACAGAGGATGGAACAGAGCAGGTACTAGGTTATGGTTTGCATACTCTGAATAAAACAGAGAAATGTTACGTGACCACTAAGAGGGAATTATTAGCTGCGGTATATTTTTTCAAATATTACAAGCACTTTCTGCACGGGTGCCCATTTACACTCCATACAGATCACAACTCACTATGCTGGCTGAGAAACCCCGAAAATCCGGAGGACCAGGTAGCGAGGTGGCAGGGATCCCTGCAGGCCTTTAACTTCAATGTTGTTCATAGACCTGGCAAGCTGCATGAAAATGCCGATGCCTTGAGCAGAATCGGGCTCGAGGAAGAACAAGAAGTGGCCACCACCGTGACACATACAACACAGCCATCTCCCGTGTTCCCCGAGCTGCGGTGCACAGAGTTGGATCCGCAGACAGTCGCTCATGAACAAGCAACAGACACGCAATCACAGAATATATACGTGTGGCTCCAGGAGAGAGTACGGCCTCCTAAGGAATCTGTTACCTCACTTTCCGCAACAGCTAAATATTACTATCAAAGTGTTGCAGAATGTCATATGCAAGGTGGCGTCCTCTGCATTAATAACCGGATAGTAATTCCTGAGCATTATCACGATATTATACTCCAACAACTGCACAACAGCGCTGGACATTTAGCCGTAGAGCATACAGTGGATCACATTAAACAGAGGTTCCACTGGATCAGGATACGCAATAGTGTAAAGGCATAGGTCACCAAATGTGTCCCATGCCAAAGACGTGCTGTTGCCCAGCACCATTACGTACCCCTACAAGTTAAAATTGTTGGTGCACCATGGGAGCGAGTGGCTATTGATGTGCTCGGACCCTTGAATACGATGGATGAAGGAAACAAGTACATCATCGTATTGCAAGATTATTTTACGAAGTGGGTAAAAACATTCGCTTTGCCGGACCAAGAGGCATCCACAGTAGCAGAGGTTCTGTCTAGCAATGTATTCTGCCACATCGGTATGCCCTATGAACTGCACTCCAACCAAGGAAATAATTTTGAGAGCCGGCTGATCTTCGAGCTCTGCTAATTTTTTTCACATACTCAAAACTCGCACAATGCCCTATCATCCACGAAGCGATGGGATGGTAGTTAGGTTCAAGCGAACCCTGGCAGAGATGTTAACTAAGGAAACACACCTTGATTGTCGCGATTGAGATTTATGACTCCCATACATGCTCATGGCATACTGCACTTTGATACATTCCAGCACGGGTTATACCCCTGCTAGGTTAATGTTAGGCCGTGAATTAGACGTACCCTTGGACCTGGAAATGCCCAGGATTCCAGGAGAGAAAAATTCACCAACAATGGATAGAACAGGCCCATTAGCTCTTAAGAGAATCATTATCCAATGTGCACCGGCATCAGAAAACGTGGCATGGCCGGTGAGTGCATGGAGACCTGTAAATGGCAGGAAAATGGTTTGGGTTCATAATTCACAATGCTTTGAAAACGTGCTGAGTAAACTGAGTTACCAGTGGAAAGGCCCCTATGTGTTAGTAGGTAAGAAGTCGGACATGACCTACCGGATGCGCGCCTCGGATGGCCTGACCTCAGTCATCCACTTCGATCGACTTAAACCGTGTTTAGTGGTGATCCAGTGTCAGAGCACGGACTGGGTGTTCCACGTCACACTGGTACCCAGACAGATGTTTCTACGAAAACAATTATTCCCAACGTTAGTCCAGAGCACCGCAGTGCTAGTTAGACCCTCTCCTACCAAGCCGCTTGCAGAGAACACGAAAACTGCACAACTTGGTGCACTCCCCCTCCAAGCCATCAAAACGCCAAACCACCACCCCCCCCCCCCCCCCTGCTCCAAGTTGCATACCATCCATTAGCAACACCATCCTCACTCCACCTGGCCTCCCTCATCTCCGCACTGAGTTCGGACATCACACATCCTGTCCCTTTCACACTCCACTCGTCGTCTGTTGACTGTCAATCTTCAGATATGAGAGTCAGCTGTTTCAGAGAAGGTGGCATCCCGCACCACAGTCACCCCACGACTGGTGGTGGGCAGGGAAGCAGTCTGTTCAGCAGGCTCTCAGCTTGAATATTCCCGGTACATAAAAAACTATGACAGAGTACCAACCGTCGTGTAACGGGAGATGTCCATCCCCATCCAAAGGGCATCCCCAACCAAAACCGCCCTACAAATCCCCCCACCCCGTGAGTAGTCAGAACACCACACCAAGACACAGAAAGCCAGGAGCATACAGAACACACTTGCCCTCAAGGATGGATACATCAATTCTTCATCGCGTGAATACTACATACATACCCGATTATATAGAGAGTATAATGGAGATATTCAACACCTCCAACAGCATAGATAGCACGCACCTAACTTTTGTAACAAAAAAAGTTAGAGACACCTTTTTTCGCAACATTCCCTATCGCACAAATGCGGTGAGTTCATAACCCACTGCAACCCGACATTTTCCGCAAAAGCAACAAAATCGGCATTCCACAGCTTGGGAAACTGGATCTGCCCACTGCACACTACGCCAGCATCATACAGCAGTCCCGACTTCCCTACAACAAAACACTACCATCATCAGCACGAGTCAACATTTTCCGCAAGCACCTCCTTATCTGGTAATGTGGAAAACTGGTCATATGGTAAGGAGGAAAAGCATCGCAGCCATCTACAGTACGCACTACAAGGACCTTCACCCCACCACCACCCCCACCCCCTCACCCACCCCCGCCCCTTGGAAACTTCGCACGTAAACAGCTAAACAAAGACCTGAATCACATGTAATAACAGCCAACATTATTAAGAGAGCAAGGTCACCACAGTCTGTCATCGGTATCAAGTAGGGTTTTACTACCGAACGGAAATTCGATAATGGATTGATTCAAGTATGACATCACCAATCATGGTCATCCGCACTCTAAAGTAACTCTGTCCCATTCTAAAAAAAGGACTCAGCCATTACAGAGTGAAATACATCATGTCCGATAAAGTTGGCACCACAAGCACTGCCGTTCCCCTCCCCCAACTGGAATAAAAAACTTTCAGATGTCACGACAGCGCAAGATTCATCCACAGATAAGCAGCCACACGTATCAATCAAATTCACCAACATACCAGAGATACAGACACTTAGGATGACTGTTTCACAATCTCCATATGACGGTATTGTAAATTATAAATTGTGGCACGCACTTTCCGAGCTGTACCATAATAATTAAGTTTGGTCTAGGTGAGGTGAGACTAGTCCTACACATAGAGGAGGATGCCTGGAAAATAGATTCCCGCTTGGCGGAGTCAGTAGACTTGGCGTCCGCAAGATATGGACCTGTTTATCATCATCATCATCAATTTACAAGGCATAAGCCATTGGCTTGTTATTGCCTCAGTGCTAAACTGGTAGGGCAGGCAACCCTGGTCTGGATACAACACGTGTAGCTATCTTCATGTGTGCATGTTCATGTAGATGCACAGGCTGTTTCAAGATTAGTCCACTGTGATGTAATAATTGTATTATGACTTTGGGAATTGACGGCTCACATATGTTGTATAAGCATATGTGTAACAGCAACGTCCAAAGCCACACCACAATTAATTGTGTTCAGTCGAATTCAAATATTCTTTCTTTGAAAAAGATGTCTAGTTTGCCCTTGAATATTTCGACTGTGGTTGCTTCGACTATTGTTGTTGGCAGTGAATTCCAATGTGGTGCCACTCTATTTGCGAAGGAGTGCTTCCGAATATCTTTGCTGCTACGTTTTATCTTGAGCTTGAGCCTATGACCTCTGGTCCGTGTAACATTGGACAGTTCGAAAAAGTAGTTCTTATCAATATTATATAGATCTTTGATGAGTTTGAATGTTTCAATCAAATCTCCACGAAACCGTCTATATTTCAGTGACATTAGATTTAGGGCTTCAAGTCTTTCTGTGTAGCTATACTCTCTGATTTGTGGGACAAGTTTTGTTGCTCTGCGTTGTACTCTTTCTAATAGCTGCGATTGACTTTTCAGTCTTGGAGACCATGCTGAGTTGCAGTATTCAAGAATGGGTCGCACAAGTGATTTGTATAGTAGCGTGAAAGTAGATTGATCAATGTTGGTAAATGTTCTCTTGATTAGTCCTATTGTACTGTTTGTCTTGGATACAATGTTCCCTATATGTATGTCAAAAGAGAGGTTTCTGTCGACATGAACCCCCAAATCTTTTTCTACATCTGATGTTGATACAGGATGTGGATCAGGTGTATCTGTCATATAGTATTTGGTTTGAGGGTTATTTCTGCCGAAGTGCATGACATGCGTTTTGTCTGTGTTGAAAGATAGTTGCCATGTCTGCGACCATTTACATACTTTATTTATGTTTTCCTGAATCTGACTGGTAGCTGGGTTGCCGTACATCTTTGTATCATCTGCAAATATTTTGCAGTGGCAGGTTAATCGATCAGGTAGGTCATTTATGTATATCAGAAAAAGTATAGGTCCTAGAACACTTCCTTGTGGCACGCCGCTGGTCACCTCAATCCAGTCCGATGATGCATCATTAATTCTAACTCTCTGGCTCCTGTTGCTTAAGTAGTTCCCTATCCATTTTACTAAATTTTCGCCAATACCATAGCTTCTCAGTTTTGTTTGGAGTCGTTGGTGTGGCACAGTATCGAAAGCTTTTGAAAAGTCTAAATATATTGCATCGACAGGTTCGTTTGAGTCAAGCATGGCTGTTAAATCCTCCAGGTATTCTAGTAGTTGAGTTTTACATGATCTTTTACGTCTAAATCCATGCTGACATTTGGTAAATAGATTAGCCGTTTCCAGGAAATTTACAATACTGTCTCTTATAAAAGATTCTAGGACCTTGCATAATGTAGAAGTGAGACTGATTGGTCTGTAGTTGCTTGGGTCATTCTTAGAGCCTTTTTTGTGTATGCAGCATACATTTGCCATTTTCCAGATGTCGGGTAAAATGCCTTCTTCAAGAGACTTGTTGAAAATTATGCATAGTGGTGTACTAATTTCTTTAGCAGCTTCTTTTAGTATTCTCACTGGTATTTCATCCGGGCCATTGCTTTTGTTGGGGTTGAGTCCTTTTAGTTTATTTTCGATGGCAATAGGTGTTATTAATATGTCTTTTAGTATGGTACCATTGTTTCTGGGGTTAATGATTGGTGTAGAAAGAAGATTTTCTGGAGTGAACATGTTTGAGAAAAATGTGTTGAGAATGTTTGCTTTTTCTGTATCATCTGTGGTCATGGTGTCGTTTGCAGGGTTACGTAGCTTGCTAATTGATTCACGTAGAACTGTTTTACTCTTGACATAGTTCCAAAAGGCTTTAGGATTTTTCTTACTTTCAGTTGCCACTTTACGTTCAAATGTCTGTTTTGATTTTCTGATGCATGCTGTTGCTTTGTTTCTAGCAATTTTGTAGAGTGTGTAATCTGTAGTTTTCTTAGTTTCATTGTATCTTTTGTATGCACGCTTTTTGCTATTGAGTGAATCTGTTGCCGCCCGATCAATCCAGAGGTGCTTTTTCTTGCCATGGTTTTTTGTTGTAGGTATATACTGTTCTTTCGCTGTGTTCAATGTTTTGTGTAGGAAGTTCCAAGCTTCTGATGCATTAAGTTGGTGTAGATGATTCCAGTCAGTCGTTCCTAAGTCTCTTCGCAGTTCGTTATATCGTCCTTTGTTCAACAGTAGTTTTGGCTTAGCTATTTGTTTGCTTGTGCTTAAGATGTCAGGATGTAGTGATATTTGTAGAATGTCATGATCACTTTTACCTAGCGGCGGTAGGTGAATTATTTCATGGACGATGTTTTCGTTGTTTGTTAAAACTAGATCCAAAAGATTTGAAGTCTGATTTATTCTATGTCGAGTCGGATTAGTAACTAGTTGCTGTAGAAAAATATCGCTGGTAGTATTAAGAAAAGCGTCTTCTTCTTCTTTTGGAGAAAAGCCCGTGTTCCAATTTATCGATGGGTAGTTGAAGTCCCCTACTATAAGAATATGGTCTGTATTTGCTGCATCAGTTTTCTGTAGTAGATTTAAGAGGTTTTTGTTATTTGAGCCATCTGAGCTGGGACTTCTGTAGATGCAACCAATGATAATTCTTTCCTTTTGTTGTGTCGTCCATGTACTCCATACTGATTTGGTAAAGTCATCGTCATTCAGGATGTCACAGGATTGAGCATTTAGTGATACATGTGTATATATAATAACTCCCCTTGATGGTTTATTATTCAGTGAAAGTTGGTACTCATCAATCTGTAGTTCACTAATGTTGATGGTTGTGTTTTTAGGTAAGGCTTCCGTGATTAATATGATTGCAGGGTGAATATTCTGTACTAGTGTTTCGAGCTCAGCCTTTTTATTAATCAAACTATCTGCATTTGTGTATATACATGTGTTCGTTACTGTTTTAGAATTTCCATTGTTGTTTGATTGTAAATGTTTTGGCAATTGATTTGTGCTAATTTCTGCCTGGGAATGTACATGCAGTTCAGTATTTGTGTTTGTATTGCTGTTGATAGTGACTATGTATGGCTCATCATCTGGAGTGGCTATGGACTCGTTGTGTAATAAACTGAAATGGTTTGATAGTTGTATTGGTACTTGTTTATATATGGCTGGCCATGTACCGGATTGATCACAAGATGGTAAAACTAGCACCATTGGTTTAAACCAAACAATGAATTACCATCAGCTATACTGTCCTAATTTTGATTAAGAACACGACTGTTCTACTGCGTATACAAATCATTAGTGCATGGGCTGGTAAATCAGCATCAAAACTTAGACAGTATAACACCGTAGAGAATTTCAAATATTCTCTTAGCTACAAATTCCAGCCGACAATCAACACTAGCTGGAATATATATATATATATATATATATATATATATATATATATATATATATATATATATATATATATATATATACATACACAGGAGGAGGTGCGTGTTCAAGATCAAGCGCATAAAAGGGACGCTGCTCTAAGGAACAGAGAAATGAAAACATATGTTTCTATTTTTCGCATCAAATACATACAGTCAACAGCATCAATCTCCACATATACACAAATTTCCTAAGTTTCCGATCATCCATGTGCTTTCAAAACAAGAATCATGTGATCATCGCTTCCAATTTCCGGTAAATTGAATCAAAGGCTATAAACAAAAGAACTGCCCATGATGCTACCACAACGTGATGGAGGAGGCGAGAGGTGATGAGTGGGGGGTCACAGCCGTTGACGTAATCATGCTCTCCCACACCCCATAGGGCATTCCAGCCTGAAATTCGAAGAGGCAAATTTATAAGCATCCAACTCGAAAAACCGTATCATGCTAACTAAAAGGTGAGCGTCCACATGAGTAGTTAAGGGTGCGGCTGTTCGTCATTGTTCTTTTCGTTGGAATGTGGTTTTAACCAATCAAAACGCTCCATTTCATTTTCTAGCGTTTGGAGAACAATGGCGCACAGGGGCACACGCATTCTAGAGAACAATGGCGACTATAATGCCACGTTTTTCTCGATAACAATGACGAACATCCGCACACGTATTTGAGAATCTGCAACACTGGAATGTTCTATTATTTTGAATGAGTTAACCCTTAAAATTATAAAAGTTGTGTATTTTACGTTTGAACGTAGTGGCGGCGGTCCCCCCTCCGTGGTTATCTACCGTTGTAAAAATAATAAGAGAGTAATGTAAAAGAATAGAGTTTAAGAGGTGGTCCGATAACGGAGGTCGTAGGAGGATGATGATGAGGAGGAGTTTGAGGATGAATGCGATGCCGGCCGGTCTCTGCCCGGCGCTGTTCTCCGCGCGTATATAAGCGCACCTGTTCTACTCGCTGTCGCTATTTGTGCTTTTCTAAAGTAACGTATAGAGATTTTAAGAGAATAATTCTTAAAAACATTTTATATTAACGAGTAGTAAATTGCGTTAAAGACATAACAAAATGGCAGATAATTTAAGCGCCGATATTAAAGAATGTGAAGATGCTGTTAATGTGATTTTGCAGCAGATGCGTGACGACGATGCCGCAAGATTAAACGTGGATCTATCCAATTCGCCTGATGAAGATGTGGATCACCTTTTAAGTCTGGGTTCTATGTTGTATGAACCCAACTTTTTAATTCCACACGTATCTGATGAAAATAACGACATTGCATTATGCGAAGTCATTCCTGAACTGTCTGATACTGATGCTGATTTTTTCAATCATTTGGACGATTTATACGATTATGATGTAATCATACCTGAGCAACCTGCATCTATTGATGATCAAACCATACATACTATAACTGAACAATCTATTCCTGATCTGAGTACCGTACCATCATCATTTGTTAATTATCCTCATAACGTATGTGACGTAATTGATTCTAATTATTCGACCGATGTATGTGATGGACACGATCTAAATTTAAATGACGTTGTGCCTTTTGCTAATGACCTATCTCAGGATTTAGTATGCCTTCTTAATGATTACGATGTAAATTTATTCTACGATGCATCCCTTCTTGACTTTCTTGTGCCTTCATCTAATGACCTAACTCAGGATTTAGCATACCTTCCTAATGATTACGACCTAAATTTATTTGATAACGCACCAGTTCCTGTACATATTGAGCCTTCTACTAATGACATATCACCGGATTTATCATGCCTTCCTTACGATACTGACCAAAATTTATTTGATGCTGTGCCAGTTCCACACTGTATTGAGCCTTCTACTAATGACATATCACCGGATTTATCATGCCTTCCTAACGATACCGACCTAAATTTATTTGATACCGTGCCAGTTCCAGACTGTATTGTGCCTTCTTCTAATGACATATCGATGGATTTATCATGTCTTCCTATTGATACTGACCTAAATTTACGTGATGATGTATCGGTCTGTATCGAGCCTATGGATAATGACTTATCTATGGATATAGCATACCTTCCTAACGATTCCGCTTATCGCATCGATGATCCTACTCATCAACCTCTTATTGACACGTGTGCTAATCATTCGACAGATGAAATTAGTCTCATCGCTGACGAAATCAGTCAATGTATATCAGAAAATATAGTGCTTTCAGATGATCTACTTATTCGTTATTTGCAACACTATGATCACGCACAAATCGGAGGGTCGGTAGTTGATTATACCGACTATATATTTGTGGAGACTGTTCGCAAATACCGCAGTAAAAAGTTTCATCTCGAAGGTACTGAATATAATGTATCTTTTAAAAGTTATCCTATAGCCGATACACCACTTTCTCATTCTGAGTTCATGTCAGGCGTCTTTCAATCTTTGCTCGATACGTATAGCGAATATAGTAAGGTTCAGCCGAATGATCACGTGAGAATCGAGTTGATTCACCCATCTTTGGAAATGCTGATAGCGATGGATTTTAGGCTATGGAACGAAATTACGCCCGAAATAATTTTAGAATCAGTGGAAAAACTCATTCAGTCAAATACTAATTGTAGGTTATCAGAGGGATTTGAATTTCACGTGTTTCGTGTAGAGGACTACAACTCGGGTGGTCGAAATGATACTCTCCTAGGTGGGAGCGATACTAGACATTTAAATTTATTAAATTTACATTCATCGGATTAGGACGCCTATGCGGTTGCGCTTCCCCGAGTTTACCATGCATAAATCTTATGCATTCAGAACGTGATAATCATACATCCTTAATCACGTCTATGGCTGCATTTCTTATGGTACGTAATTACCGTACGCGGTGTAATGTGTCATACTCTAATGATCACTCATGCACTGAGCGCTGTCGTAGTTGTCAGACACTTTATTCTGATAAAGGATCTTGCACTTCTAGAGGCGCTACGCATAAGATAATGTGTATTGATTGTCATCGTAAGTTTTATAACCATCAATGTATGTCCACCTCTCTAATGGGACCTGCGAAATGGTTACGGCGTGCCCCAACGGTTTCAGTCCCATACGTAAAGATGACGATGAACACGTATGCGGTATGATAAAATGTCATGCGTGTAAAGAAAAGTATGTTATTACTTAAAAACATACGTGTTATCATAAAGTAATTGAAGAACATATTATGTCATTATCCCACGCACACTCTATGCATACGAATGCCGACAATTGTAGTTACGAATGTTTTCAAAAATACATCATTTACGATACAGAAACATATTTATCGCCTATCGACAGTAGCAATACTAATATTCTAGCCAAGCATAAAGTCAATCTCGTGGTTGCCAACATATGCAGTGATGCGTGCCTCGAACAACCGCTCGAAGACGATTGCTCTACATGTCATCGAGGCACGAATTATGGATATGTTTGCTTTCACGGGTTAGACGCAGTGGATCAGTTCGTTCGATGGCTGACACGTGTTAAGGCTGCGCATGTCGGTAAACAAATTGCTAGAAAATATGTTTTCTCTGACTACTTGTTGATCGCACACAATGCTCGTGCCTATGATTCTCTTTTACTCCATCAATGCATTTGCAAAACCACTAATACGCATCTTAAACCTACAAATATTATCATGCGCGGTCGTTCAGTTCTCTCATTTGACGTAGGTACTATTCGGTTTATCGATTCCATTAAATTTTTCCCCTTTCATTACGTAAGTTGGGCAATGCTTTTAATCTTTCTGTTCGAAAGGGGACATTTCCCCATCAGCTCAACACGCCTCAATATTGGGGTAAGGTAATACCCTTTCCCGAGAGGGAGATATTCTGTCCACAAAATATGAATGCGAATGAATTAATCGAATTTGATCGATGGTACAACGAGCAGATATCTAGACATGAGAGCTACGATGTTGATAAAAATCTCATCAAATATTGTAATAATGACGTAACCGTCTTACGTTTAGCCATGTCTAGATTTAAGACTTTATTTTCTGAATCGACGGATGGCCAAAACCCATTTGTGACAGGGATAATGCTAGCGGGAGCATGTAATGCGGCCTATCGCGCCTTATGGCTTCGACCTGAGAGCGTACAGACTATACCTGATTTCTCACTAAGAGCAAAACGTGCTTATAGTGTTTTGGGTGTAGAATGGATGGAATGGGTCAGTCAATGCTAGGGTCGCCAAATCGTGCATGCGCTAAATGGTGGTGAACAGAAAATATGCGGACATTATGTGGATGGAATTGATGTATCTGAAAATATTCTTTACGAGTTCTTAGGTTGTAAATTCCACGGACACGAGTCTGCTTGTTGCGGTGATAAGCGTGACACGACATATACACCATATGGCGATCAGACATATGAAGAAGCATATTCCGCGCTTCAATGTCGCATTTCTTTATTTGAATTGCGTGGATATACGGTGAGAATTATGTGGGAATGCGACTTTAAGAAACAAGTCGCTGTTTCCTCTGAGCCAAATGATTTTATCACCGAATTGGACTTAGCACACCCAATATCACCGCGTGATGCGCTATTCGGTGGTCGTACATCCGCGATTCGTTTATTTATGGAAGCTGATGAGCATACCACACTCGAATATTTAGACTGCGTTTCCATGTATCCTTCAGTGATGAAACAATGTAGTTTTCCAGAAGGGTCATATACGGTTCTAAGAGGCGATGACTTGAGTGATAAGACGGTGCATGGCCTCTTCGGTCAATGATGAGTATGTTCAGTCACCATTAAATACCAACTGTATTCTTGCATCTTTCGTGACAGCCTATGGCCGAATAAAACTGTACGAAGTCTTGTCCTTACTCGGACGCTGCGTAGCCTATCACGATACGGATTCGGTGGTATTTAGTACCCGTGAAGGTGAGCCGACCATTCAAGATCGAAGTGGGTATCTAGGTTCTTGGACGAGTGAAATCCCCTACGATTACGAATTAACAAGTTTTTGCGCACTCGGTCCAAAAAACTATAGTTATGAAACGAAGCGTCACGGTGATCCATCGATCGTTAAACAGGTGACGAAGGTTAAAGGTTTAACGCTCGGTACCCAACAATCAAAACAAGTTAATTTTGATACAATGAAAAAATCCATTGAACAAATTATAAACGATGGTGGAATTACGGATAGTAGTAGCGTACTATTAAGCTATCCATCAAAGATCACGCGCACCGATCATTTTAGAATTCTTTCAGTAAATAGCAGTAAGATTTTCAGACCCGTCTTTAAAAAAAGTATTTTGAAACTGGGAGATTTATCATCAGTACCATACGGTTACACTAGTGTAATATAAATAGCATCAGTGCACTTTTTTTCAGTCAGTACGTAAACAATGTCGGTGTCATCCATGTACGCCGAAACTGCACTAGCTGCTCGCGCTATGATATCAAATATTGCTAGTCTGTGTAACGCTGATATGGATAAGATGCGTACGTTGATTATGAGGAGCATGCGGTTCACTTTAAGAGATGACAAATTAATGCCGGAAGAATTATACTCATGTCTGAAATTAGCAAGGGTTTATTAACCGAATATGGGATAGACATAGTGCATTGGGTTCACATATTATTGCTGCGAAGCTACATTAATCGATGTCTTTCTCATTCATAACTTATGCTTAGTTATCGCACGCATTACAAGTCTTATATTACCGCAAAAATATTATGACTGAAAGTTGTTATCATACGCCATGAACTTACAGTCAGATAGTTTTCAAAATATTTTGTGCATCCAGTGATAATACGTGTCGACTTTGGTGTATCGAGTCTCTCAGCCGTCTAATGGTTAAAAGTTGGTCGTGCTCGTCATTGCTCATAAAGTGTGCATCGGTAGAAGACGGTGTCTTGTACCACGTGAATATGCACGTTATTGATCGAACAAATGCGCTCCATAAATTCAAATTAAGCACGTCTATGTACGTCATTGTAATGCACGTGCTCCTCTGTACGCCATTGTATGCATGGTATTTATGCCAGATGTCGTTCAATCCATGTGCGGCTGGTCATTATTGTTACTAATGATATATAAATGCAGCAGTTTCACGCTATGATTATTCGTTCTCCACGATGTCGTCTGATCCTTGCTTTAAATATTTAAATCACTCAGCATTTTGGTGTGATCTTGGTAATTCGCGTAAAGCGTGAACAATACGTTTTGGCGAAAAGTGGTGTATCGATCTACGGCAATTTCATCCTGATGGTTATCCCACTAAACGCGGTTTATATCTTAGCATAGCAGCGTTTAAACAGCTGTTACAGATCATACCCGATCTTGAAGACACTGTAAAACGTGCACGCAAAAAAGAAGGCGTACTATTTACATATTCTTTGGACAATTCTGTTCGTATTTTTATCTGTGACGAATTTCCGTGTATTGACATACGCTATTTTTTCTGCTCTGACGCAGAACCACGTGCCACACGTTGCGGATTATACCTGCAAGACAACGAGTGGGAATTATTGAAACAGAACGCGAGTAATTTGCTGTCAGCATTACCTAACTTTTAAGCGCCACCCAACGTGAGCGGTGACGAGTTGCTTAGCACGATACCTCAGTGCTTTTACGGTGTGAAAAAGTGAGAACATGAATAATATTCCAACCACTAGTGATTCTGCAGAGATGTCTAATCACGATACGCTTACTATGGACGCTATTTACCTCGATGAGGTTTTAAGCGATGACGAACTAAATCTCGTCGATGACGATACCGTCAAATTGTGTCAATATTGTAAAACTATGGGTCATCCACACCATTATTTCCCTACGGATCATGTGCAAATGATTAGTCAGAAATTATTCGCATCCATGCTGTGTGAAAAGATACATTCGTTGGTTGTGCGAGATTGTTACGGATGTCTAGTAAATCATCCAAGTCAACATGAACATTCATGTTTAGGGATTGATGTTGACCTTAATTTAATTGACTATTTTGAACTGTATAATGAGGCGGCATTATTAGAAATGGACGAAGACGAATATTGCACTCGACTAGCCTGCCATTACTATATATGCGAACATTGTACTGATCTGTACCACATGTGTATGACGGAATGGTATAGGTACATTGTAATATATGAAAAACAGATGTTGGAGCCATAACTATAATTAATATTAATTTATTTAGTTTTATTTAAAATTAACCGCATGTTTTTAAGCATTAAAACACGAGGATAATTTTTAATAAAATCAAATACGTATTTTATTTTTTTAATAACATAATTAATTGTTTTATTTTGTCAATCGTAGCTTTGTAAAATATGATGTATTTGGTGTGTTTTTTCGTATCTTCGTAACGATATGTATTATTGATGTATGTATTAATAAAAAAGTTTTAAAATTGGATTTCGCTTGTGCAGTACCATCACCTAGCTCTCTATCTCTTTATCTGTCGGTAGCGACTCGCTATTCACTCCCCCGCCTCCTCCTCACGCGTTGGTATGCCCGCTTTTCACTTGACAGAGGCACTTGACGGCGCGTGCCATCACTATTCTTTAGAGAAGAATGGTCCAGGTGAATGAATGATAGAGTGAGCTGAATAGCGCATACTTAAATATAACACCGTTAAACGGTTTTTGTTCAATTTCATGACAAAATATTCACTGAATATTGTGTTTATTTTTGTAACTATTTAATGTTATGGATTCGTCGCACAAGTATCTGATGTCATAATCATACATTTAAATGTTCATAGCATTTCTGCTCCATAGTGTGTATATGACGACACAATTCTTAAACATACATAGCATTTCTACTACGTCACCAGTATCTGTCGTCACAATCATAGTATTTCTCCTAATTTTATGATACAATTTTTAAATGGACATAGCATTCCTCCTACGTCTCGAGTATCCGAGGTCGCAATCATAGTATTTCTCCTAATTTTACGTCACAATTCTTAAATGTACACAGTATTTCACCTACGAGTATCTGACGTTGCAATCGTAGCATTTCTCCTAATTTACGTGACATTCTTAAATGGACATAGCATTTCTCTTACGTCACGAGTATCCGATGTCACAATTCGTAATGTTCGCTAACCATCAAGCATTGATAAGGTATTCACAGAAGAGTAACTACATATTACATCGTAGTGATGGGTCACACGCGTCCACGTACGCCTAAGGTATATATATATATATATATATATATATATATATATATATATATATATATATGCGCATGAGCGTATACCTTCTTAGTCATACGTGGACGCGCATGTGACGACGCTATGGCATCAACGCTTGACTGCAATACGATGTTACGTCACCCATTTACTATGATTGGCTGCGGTCCAACACAGTGCAGTAAAACTGAGATGATAAAAGCACTAATAAGAGATCTCTATGCCATTACTCCCCCTCCACAGAGGATTATGTACTGCTGCGGTGCGTGGCAAGATGGGTATAACGATTTGTCAAAAGAAGTTGAATTTAAAGAGGGTCTGAATGTTGAACTAGACAGAAGTTGCAGAACATTGGTGGTGCTCGACGATTTGATGAATAAATGCGACGAGAATGTAGCTGACCTATTTACAAAACGTTCTCACCATGAGAATTGTAGCGTAATATTTGTCGCACAAAATCTGTTTCACAAGTCTCGCAATCAACACGGCTTATCAGTTAACTGTCACTACATGGTATTGTTTAAGAATCCCTGTGATGTGTCATCCATTCGTTCTTTATCTAATCAGATGTACCCAGGCAATACAAAGTATTTGATCGAATCATATAAGGATGCTACACGCGAACCTCACTCATATCTACTCCTAGATTTGAAACAGACGACACCTGACAATATCAGACTCCGTTCATCTGTTTATCCGAAGGAGGGGAGTTACGTTTACATACCTAAGAAAAATGGCATCACGTAAAACGGAACGCCATTTACCTATGCTGCAATATTTGGCTAAAGTAAAGCCTTCAATCAGAAATGATGTAATCAAACAGTGTTCAAACGAATTGGTGGATGTACTATGCAAATCATGCCTAAACGTATTACGTGGGAATGTTCATCTCACTAAAATACGATACAAGCAGCTGAGTAAATACAAAGCAAAAATGCGTACGCTGACTAGTCGCGGTGTGCCTTATGCACGTAAAAGAAAATTGCTACAAACAGGCAGATTTTTAGGTGCCTTATTACCAGCGGTGATCGGTACGCTAGCACCATTAATTGGTAAACTGTTCACGTGAAAAGATGGAACATACACGTAAAATGGCACTAGTTCCTCACGAATTGATAGGTAATTTAAATGAACAGAGTAAAATATCATTGCTACAGACAGATCCATCGATACATAAAGCTATTAGTCTCGACAACGAGATATCCAATATATTAACCAGACACGATCTGACTGAAAATGAAAAAGCAAAATCATATTCGCAAGTATTGGATAAGTATAGGCATTACTATCAGCAAACGCAAGGACAACAACAACAATATCATCCATTACCTCTACAACCCATAACTAACTACGATGCACTGCCTGCACAAATACTTGAACGTACGATGAGGGGAATACCAAAAACGTACAAGACAAAAGCCAGTGGAGTAATTGATATTTTACGTTCGGTTCCTGAACGTTTTCACGTTAATGATTTCGGTGAAGTGACAATAGAGGGTACGTTTTTCCCAAAAAGTAATGTACTCGACCTGCTTACAAACGTAGTAGCGCATGGGCATAAACCTCTTATGGCTGGTATGCGTGATCAAGCGGAGGGAAGGTTTCTTAATCTGTTATGCGACCTAAACATACCCCGCAGATTTGTAGGGCAAGAGAAAACGATGAGACAGATATATAATGGTGCAGAAAAGGATGTTAGCGCCAGTGAGTACACGTCTACGCCCATGAGCAAAAGAATACGTAGAAAGAGTACTCTAGCGGACATCAGGAAGAAAAAGCAACATTCAATTCCTGTGTGGGTAAATTTAGATAAGTCATGAATGATGCTAAATTGGCGAAAGTATATTTTGATCCGAAACATTATGCGTCTTTTGGTGGGAAAGAAAAGCTATATAATGCGTTCAAAGGTAAAATACCTCGCAACTACATCGACAAATGGTTAAAACACCAAGAAGTATATACCCTACACAGACCGTGGAGAACAAAGTTTGACAGGCGAAATATAAGAGTTTCAGCTGTTGATGAACTATGGCAGGCAGATCTATGCTCGATGGGCATGCTGGCAAAAGAGAACAACAACGTGTTATATTTGTTATGCGTAGTTGATGCCCTTTCAAAATATGCATGGGTGGAATGCATGTTTAGTAAAACGTCTTCTGCAGTCAAGAAAGGGTTAGAATCAATATTGGAGCATACTGTGCGTCACCCACACGCTATTCAAACAGACAAAGGAGGTGAGTTCGTAAACCGTGTAATGAAAAAATATTTGAAAGATAATGGAATACATTTCTACACTTCTCAAAATGAAACGAAAGCAGCAATGGTAGAGCGTTTTCAACGCACACTGAAGGGTCGAATATACAGATACATGACGCATAAAAAAACACGAAAGTATATCGATGTATTACCCAGTTTAGTCACAGCGTACAATAACACAACACATTCCAGTACGTGCATGGCTCCTACCGAAGTCGACCGTAGTACGGAGTTAATCGTGTGGAGAAATATATATGGAAAGAAGACGAAGAAACATTCCAAATCTAAAAACAGCCCTACTCAAGGCGACCATGTTAGAATATCACAAGCAAAAATGCCATTTGAAAAAGCATATCGCGGGCAATGGAGTCGCGAATTGTTTAAGGTGCGTGAGGTGCTTACAAACAAATATCCATACTTATATAAATTAGAAGACTATGGAGGTGACCCGATTATTGGTACTTTTTATCGTGATGAGATACAGCAAGTGATAGAAGAAAATGATAAAGAGTATGCCGTGGAAAAAATACTTAAAAGTAGGAAAAATAAAAAGGGTATCTGGTGCGAGTATCTGGTAAAGTGGCTCGGTTACCCGGATAAGTTTAACACGTGGGTTAATGAACTAAGCACTATACATCATTGACAATGGATGAATATATGGAGAGAAAATCGGATCAGAGCATGTGGTGAATGCTGGGTTCGTGAGTACCGAAAGAAGAAATAGTATACCTAGCTCAAATTATAATAATTTATATCGTAATCATTACATGTATTGTGAATCTGAATATACAAAATGGGCAATCAGGCATATGGATATCGCTTTTGAGCGGATGTCTAGGGTATATATTGCCTAGTCCGTGCATAAAGACGGCCATACATCATTCGAATCAGAATGAACGAGGATCAGTTTTACATAACGCTTCCGAGCAATAGTAGTACCCAGTTCTTTCCAGACAATAAGATATCAGAGTTTCGAACACGTCTGCAAACTCCATTAACATTAAATGGCGAATGGGAAGTGGGCCTCTCGAGTGTGTTAGATCCGAGGAGTTGGCTTACTATTGCGGAGGAAAGTTTTATACAAATATACGCATTTACTAAGAAGAAGATAAAGAAGAAGAAGAAAAAAGGTAACGTCAGAAATAGAAAAGACATCGGCTTTTCCACTCGTTTTAAAAGATGGTTTCGGTAATAAACGTACTGCCGATCGGGGAAAACGGTTACGAAATGCTCGGGGAAAAGATGCGCGAAATGATAAAACAAATAATAACGGTAAAAAACGTTTACGTAGAAGCGAAAATTATTATTATGTGCAAACAGAAGCTCCATTTATCAATGTACCGAAAGGGTACTATGCCGTAAAAAATATGGTAGACTATCTAAATGGCCAGATAGAGAGCAAGACAAGATTTAGACACAAAAAAATATTTTTCAATTTTTACTTGCATCGCACGAATCTAGTTTCTCTCACAGTTAAAGATAATTCCACTATACGTTTAGGTAGAGATGTAGCAAATTTAATCGGATTCGAAGGAGGAAAAATACATATGGGACCTACAGACTTTAAAGAATCATTTCTTTCAAATCGTGAGGGTGGTCCTATGACCGCGTATATATACTGCGACGTAGTCTCACACAGCGTGGTAGGTGATACTTCCGCACCGCTACTCAGAGTGATACCCATTTCTAGTACAGATGGAGGAAAAGATATATGTCAGTGGACATTTCCTGATATTCAATACCGTACTGTGTCAAAGAACTACATCGATACTATTGGAATACGTATAATGGATAGAACTGGCGCCAATGTCCCATTCAAGGACGGAGCATCGCCGAGTGTACTCTGTTTGCATTTCAGATGATGACGACAACAACGATAATGAGAGGGACATTAAGAGGGCGATTAGAGGAAGAATGAACACACCAGCGCTGGCTCATTACTACGCGAGTCAAGCGGGTCATGGATGTATTCCAGTTTTTGTAGGCGCACGATACCAATCAGGACATGGACTCGGTAATATCTTAGGTGGTCTATTACGTTCAGCAATACCTTTCGCAAAAAATGTGGCTAAATCTGTAGGTAAACAAGCTCTTAGTGCTGGAATCGGACTAGCTGAGGACGTAATGGCTGGAAAAATGTTAAAACAGCATTAAAATCGAGAGCAGGTGGTGTTGCCAGGTCTTTGATACCGGAAGCTGTAACAGCGGTGCGAGGTGGTTTAAGACCACCTCAACCTAAACGTAAAAAGAGGAATAATACACGTATTGCTCAGTCAATGCATGCGATACCGAAGAGGAAGGGTCACAATAGACGTCAGAGAAAACAAGCTGATATCTTTAATTAACAAACAACATGGAACTTAATCAGATCTGCGAGTGCTCGAAGAGCGAATTAGACATTTTTCAGACGCATCCCATAGTGACGAGATTGGAGTCTGCAAAATGGGAACTGTTTCATCATGTATCTAGTTTATCAGATAGTGGACCGATCGAGTTTTACGTCAGTGGCTCTGCTGATAGATATTTAGATCTTATGCAATCTTATCTTTCTATTAAAGTTAAGCTAGTAAAGCTAGATCGAAATGGTGATGAAAAGACACTCGAGGCGAATGACCTGATAGCTCCTGCGAATAATCTTTTGCATACGATGTTCTCACAAGTGGATGTCTTTTTGAATGGAAAGCGTGTCAGCAACTCGAACGAAAATTATGCTTTCTGCTCGTACATCGAGACGTTACTAAATTATGGCAGCGATGCCGCATCCTCGCATCTACAACTTGCTGGATGGAAAATAGATGATGCCGGCGAATTTGATAATATCGCCGATACTAACTTAGGTTTTCAAGCATGTAGAAGAATGATGGAGCAGAGTAAAATGGTGCAATTAATAGGCCGCATACACAGCGATATGTTTCTGCAGGACCGATTCCTGATCGGTTCCGTTGATTTAAGAGTACGCCTACAGAGGAGTAAAGATGCATTCTCCATTATGGTCGCGGAAGGAGTGAGGCCTAAATTGAAAATAATGTCGGCTAACTTATTTGTACGCAAAGTTATCCCATCATCAGATCTGCTAGTGGCGCACGCCGTTACTCTGAGACAGACAAGCGCGAAATATCCTATTCGCAGGGTAGTGTGTAAGACTTTTACAGCACCTAGCGGTGTTATGAGCATCGATAGAGATAATATATTTATTGGTCAGCTACCTACTAGAGTATTATTCGCTTTTGTACCTAATGATGCCTATAATGGTGTGGTGCATAAAAATCCGTTCAAGTTTGATAACAATAACACTACCTATACTACATGTTATATAAATGGAGAAGAGGTTACAACATAGCCAATACGTCCTTCGTTTAGCGACGACATTTACTCAGACGCTTATTTCTCACTATTCAGCGGTACTGGGGCGTTATTCAAAGACCGTGGCTACATGATAAATAAGACTCAGTTCAGACATGGAACCACATTGTTCACATGGGATTTTACGCCAGATCTAGCTGATTCAGAGCATCGCTACCCTACACGCACTGGTTCGCTAAGAGTGGTCTTCCATTTTTCTCAAGCACTTGCCACTACAACCAATGTAATTTGCTATGCTGAATTTGATAATACGATAGAAATTGGATCAGACTTTAACGTATTAACAGATTATTAACAAATATGTTGAATACATTTGAAATAGAGGATCTATTATTCGGCGACAATAAAACGTGTGAACACTTTCTCGGCGTTTTTCCAATTGACAATGTACCCGCACACACAAATATCTCCCAGCTTCATTAGTAATAAACACGCATCCCAGTAATAAATCCGGACAACATTGGGTGGCAGTTTATTACAGTAGAAATGGAAATACTGAATACTTTGATCCATGTGGAAGACGCCCTTCTGACGGAAGAATGATATCAAATGTACAAAATGGACACCGTGCACGTGTTTATTATTACAACAATGTATGTGTTCAACCATCCGTGACGACAACTTGTGGATATTATTGCATATATTTCTTATACCATCATTCGAGAGGTGTACAAATGAAACACATATTATGGGCCCTAAGAAACAGAGACAAAAATGACGCGATAGTGAAACGTCTGACGCGCAGGATTATGAAGAAAAAATGATCATATTTAATGTATAATTATGTATGTACTATGTTTAATTTTTAATTAACGTGAATAAATGTCGCTAATATTTATCATAAGAAAAATGCACGTGTCAATAAAAAATACATTTTGTAAAAATATGTTATTATTTCTTCATGTTCCCTTCTCACCCCTCACCCATCCCCCGCTATTTTGATAAAAATATTTAATAGTACACTAGGCACGTGAGACGTAGCACAATGATCCAAAGATATGTAATTAATCATATTCACATCGCGACAATGACAATATGCAGACATATTTGAATACAGAGGAAACCATATGACGTGCTCTGTAATTGTACCCTGCGTATCAATTCCAGTTTTCTATAACTGGAATGTCATTCAAACATGGTGCGATAGTAATGTTTTGTAAACCGATGATGTTAAGCGGTGGAGAAAAAATACGTGACCGAAATAAGGGCGTGTTCAGATTGGAAAGATAGTTTTACTGACAGCTCATATTTTAGCTATAAAAGCGAAATGCGCGTGACTAGTAAGGCATACAGCTTTTTGAATTTGACAAAACACGTAAAATGGAATCTCAATTATGCGATCGATGGAGAACTATAGGTTCTATGCCTATTAATTGCGGTTGCATCCAATGGAACCAATATAAAGAGGTTGCAGTACGACAACCATTTGCAATGTTATTGCGTGATATCCGTAACCGCTGGAGAGAATATCTAGCGGATCCGGACGAGCGCAATTACAACAAATGGTTGCATACGAAGTACCAACTTCGTAATGATTGTTGTATGTGTATGTCGTGCAAACAAAACAGAAGGTATCGTTTGCATTAATTGAGATTAAAATATGTACGTTAGCAAAATAAAAAATAAGAAAAATAGGCCTCTTTTTTAAGGGGCTACCAAATACCAAAATTATGTTACATACACCCACACACAAACGGGTACATAAAAAAGATGCACGCACGCACGCACAACGTACACGCATAGGGGACAGGGAAAAAGGGAACACGGGTGACAAGGGGCATGCATGTAGAACCACATGTGCGTCGTCACGCGCGTATCGTAACACGCGTGAGGGTATGCGCAGTACGTGCATGTGTTGGCGCATCAGGTGCGTGTGTAGGTACCTATGCGGAAAAAAAGAAGTAGGACACCCTTGTGGATGATGGATCAGTAACAGATTTCCAACGATACAGACGCATTCAACCACATATTCCACCATGGGTGAAGCCTTTCGTCGTGGTACATACCAACGACATTATTAGTTCGCGAGGAAACAGGCATTGACAAAATCTAACACAGCATGACCTTAATGCGAATGAAGCGGACATGTTTAATGGTAATATGAGTAATGCGCGAACACACCATAAATATGCATAAAGCACTCGCGCACCAAAACGTGATATTCTAATAATTACCCACGGGACTAGGAAACGATACGATATTGTATCCAGAGCACAAAGCTGTACGCATTCGCAACTACAAAGTGAAATCTCCTAGCGAGTAGGCGATAATTCAATAGTAATTTTGAATATTTCTAAAAATCACGTAGTACGAGACTTGAGGTACTAACACGTTCTTTCATTATTAACACATGGTATGTTTGTATCTCGATTCAAGCTTGATCTCACGGCTATTCAAAACGTATGGTTAAATCATACGCAACAAACAATCTTTTTAGTATAAGTACGCTCTACATACAATTCTATAAACGGAACCCTCAGAGATATAATGACCACATTTTAACCATCAAATCTAAAACGATTGACATCATTGCAAAGTATTTAAAAAACAATTTGTGCATAATGACGGTTAAAAGTCAACCAAAATATTCAACAAAAAATAGTTTTACTAATAACGTTAGCGACGTCAAATTAATTTCAAAATATTCAACAGTTTACCTGTATGGTATCGACGAAAATTAGCTATATATTCATCGGTATTAGGGTTAACTTCTTTTTAACCCGTGATACAATCCATCACCACCAAGTCTTGGTTACCATTCCAACCGAACATACCATTAATACAAGACTATTTTTAATATTTTGTTGCTAATCTGTCTGGTAGCTGTTGCTAAGACAGTAACAGCTTACAAACAGTCTCTAAATATGCTACAGTTTACTAATAACGTTAGCGACGAGACAGTCAAATTATTTTCACACAGCAATACTGTAATTCCTCATACATCCTCCTCCTCCTAAGACATCCATTATCAGACCACGTCTTAAAATCTATTTTGTTACTAATCTTTTTGGTAGCTGTTGCTAAGACAGTAACCGCTTACAGGCAGTCTCTAAATATTCTACAGTTTACTATCAGACCACCTCTTAAAATCTATTTTGTTACTAATCTGTCTGGTAGCTGTTGCTAAGACAGTAACAGCTTACAGGCAGTCCCTAAATATTCTACAGTTTACTAATAACGTTAGCGACGAAACAGTCAAATTATTTTCAAACATCAATACCGTAATTCCTCATACATCCTCAACCTCATACGTCCTCCATTATCAGACCACCTCTTAAACTCTATTCTTTTACATTACTCTCTACTATTATCACTCATAAAACTCTATTATTTTTACAATGGTAGATAACCACGGAGGGGGGAGCGCCGCCACTATGTTAAAACGTAAAATACACAACTTTTAAACTTTTAAGGGTTAACTAATTCAAAATAATAGAACATTCCAGAGTGTTGCAAATCCAAAAAAACATGTGCGGCTGTACGTCATTGTTATCGAGAAAAATGTGGCGTTCAGTACGTCATTGTTCTCTAGAATGCGTGTGCCCCTGAGCTCCATTGTTCTCAACATTCCATTCCCCAAGCTTTTCTTTTGTTCTCGTGAAAAACCCATTGTTCTCGAAGACTCCCTGCTGTGAAGAACAATAACGACCAGATACCCCCATTACTACTTATGTAACTACCTAATATTGTATACAGCCCTCTCTGTTAATGGGCACACCTCAACTTTATTATTTCCTTCGCCGGACGGATAACTTTCTCACTTCTGTATAAATTATATGCTAGTTACCAAGACTATCTAATAGATATCTCTTCACTGCTCTGTTTCACTGTCCTGAGTGTGTACCGTGTCTACCCTGCCTGGAGGGGTCAGCTTGCAGAATCAACCTGCGGAAACCAGCTGCAGAAATCGCCTGCGGAAATCTCTCCAGCTCCAGAGAACGTGTCGACTCGCACTATGAATATGTTAGCGCCTCAATTTCAGTAACATAGTAGCATGTTCTGTACCGATGACTATTAGGTACTCAAGTAACTATACTATTGTACATCTAATTATTGTTATTTCCGTATTTGCTACTGATGACTAATAGGTACCTTCCCGGTCTGAGGACCGCAATTTAAAATTTCTTTATTATTGTGAATGTTATCTTCGTTTACTGTGGTACTTTCAACTAGCCGCAGTGTCGAAGTTTATCAGTCTATGATACTTAGTTACTTAATTTAATTACAATCTATTTATTGCATTGGTTAGTTGTATATGGCAGATAGCCATCCCGTTAATATGTTTTGTTTAATTGTAGAAAACTTTGGACTGTAGTATGCTAGGAGATACTATACACCAACATTCATATCCGCATCACTTATTCCCGCCATCATCAATTTTACACTGAGGTCGCTGACCGTGCTCTAATTGTTTGAGCCTGGCATGTTACCGACTAAACCTTACTATTCAGCTTGATAGGATAGGTTAAAGTGGCTAGGGACAATTTCTTCGTTTAGAGACATATAGTGTACGCCTCTTTTCCGGTTGTTGTGGTAATAAAGCCCCGCACTCCGGCAAGGTTGTGTCAAATTGGCCAATTACCTATAGGGCCTCACATATATTAAGTTATTGTCTCTTTCCACGACCAACCAGCCATATGGCTTTATAATTGTTTGGATTCCACATCAGCACGTTGATCTGATCCGACCCTGGGAAACTATCTGAGGTTTCCGAGCAGTGATGGTTAAAGTGCTGATTTACATGCACTTCACACACACACCCACCCACCCACCCACCCACCCACCCACGCACGCACGCACGCACGCACGCACGCACGCACGCACGCACGCACGCACGCACGCACACACGCACGCAGTATCTTCGGATACTTGTTAGCTAGATACCCTTGCCAATGAAGGAAGCACTGCAAAAACATATAGTTACAATTATGGGGTAGTTAGTTTATTTACCGGCCCGCAGTGCATGAGTGGGCATATTGGAATTTAACCCTAATGACAGGTCAACTGTTAGATCCATAGCACGCGGTGATGGATGAGATGCAGATCTTCACCCAATTTGTTGGAGTGTCTGGATGAAGCGTTGGAGCTCGTTACGCCCTCACGGGAAGGATGCTCGCGATGGATATCCGTCTTTCTACCCCCACCATAAAGACATGTTAGTGATCAAACTTGCTTGTGTGAAATGTGGCCTTTGTCCAGGTGATGTTTTATGTGGTTGCAGAGCAAGGTAGCCGAATTTTCATCGAATTCGGATGCCTTGTGTCGTAACATGTATGCATGCTGTCCTTGGAGGTAGATGCTATTCTAAATCAACCTACGGGAAGCTGAGCATCTGCGCCCATTGGACAACTGTATCTAAAGATAGGTAGGAATCCCTGCCACTTGCGGCCAAAGCTAGTTTCCGTTTCTAACAACTAAATGGTAGGTTAGACTATAGCAGAAGGCCCGCATAAATAATGCGGCATCTACCAATACAGTATCTTTGGAAACTACATAAAACGGTGACCTGGGAATTCTTCGGAAATCGTTCGTCCCGCCTTCACGTAAACCAGCATGCCACACCTTAACAGTAGCTTCACTAGGATTTTCGGCACTCAGCATTTTCTTTTGAACAAAAGAGTGGCCCTTTTTGCCAGCTCTTTTCCTCCGCTTCAGCATTGAAGGCATTTTCCTGTGACAGAGGCCCGCACAAGGCACTTTCCTCTCGCAACAACAATATTTTCTTTGTATGTGTTAGGGGTATATTAGCTTATATTAAGCTACTTAGTGACTTCGTTGAGAATGCTTCTCTTGCGGGGATACCTCTGCGGATTCAAGAACCTGTGTGGTACCTCCGGTGACAACACATAAAAAAGACATGAGCTAGCGCTATATTGTGTATTATTGTGCTCATATTACTGCCAAACGATTCACCTTGTTTGTATAGTATATTTTAACATTTCTACTGTTTAATTATAAATTATTCCATAACTCTAAATTAGTGTGGATAGGCATACCAGTGATACTAATAGTTGGGATGAGACCGTGTGGTTCAATCTTGGCGGCAATGGTTGCACGGCCCCACTGGAACATTATTGTTCCACCGGCTCTAGAAGTCAGTCTTTGTATTTCTCTGAGAGACGTCATACGGGATTCGCAACCACGAGATCCGCAGATAACCAGCCATCCCGGTCATCGTGCACTTTCGGTGCGATGGGCGGAAATCTATTAGAGTACCAGTATGTACCCCCATGAGCTACAACTTCCTGCGGATGGGCCTTGCGGCTCCGATGTAATTTCTCCAGTAGAACGAGTGGTGAATCTTGGTGGGCAACTCATCAGATCTGCCAAACCGCGCTGAAAAGTGGCGATCAAACTTCCACACAGTATGTCGTGTGTTAATTAACTTTTAGGTCGCAGTCTGGTGGGACTCTGCCTGGTATGCCACAAGAACTATTCGGTGTACCATGTATGGCGTACCCAGGAATGTACATGCATTTTATAATTATAACTTTCAACTGTAGCCCTTAATGTTACGGGCAGCTTTCAACCTACCGATACAGGATGGAACTTTAACATTCTGCTTAAATTATTTGTATACGCTATTATGACTATCTAGTGGACATCCGCAACTACAGTCATTCTTCTTCACCATCTTTGAAATTGAGCCACATCAACAGTTTGCCTGCGTTCCTCATCGGTGACACAGTATCTACAGTGATTTATGAACCTTTCCCGTACCAATGACCAATAGGTACTCATTTAGCTGTATTTCTTGACAGGTACTGATGACTAATAGGTACCGACCGGTCATCTGAGACCGCATTTTCTTATTTATATCTTCAATGTATATATTATCCTTATTTTTGTGCTTCTGACTAACGATCACTGCAAGGTCCTAGGCCTTGATTTATTGTCAACACTGTGATAGTTAGTTTATATATATGGCAGCCGCCATCCTAGTTATTGGTTTTGTTTTTATATAAAACACTAGGATTGCAGTACGCTAGGCTATACTATACAGTAACAATAAATCCGCATCACTTTTCCCCCAGCATCAATTGTACACTGAGGTCACCGTTCATGTTCTCATTGCGCGAACCTGACATGTGATCGTCTAAACCTGGCTATTCTAGCTCAATAGGATGGGTTTAAAAGTAGTTAGGGACAACCGCTCCTTAGGAGACATTTGTGTAAGCCTCTTTTCTGGATGTAGCGGAATGTGTAAAATTGGCCAGATACCTTAGGGCCTCTTATTATATTGAGTGATTGTCTCTTTCTATGCTCCTCTAGCTGCAAGGCTTATAAATTGTCTGGAACTCCCATCGTTACGTTGGCATGATCCGACTTGGGAAACTATTGGGATTTCAAAGCTGTGAAGACCAAAGTGTCGATTTCGCATACACCTCCTCTGTATCTTCGGATGCCAGTTAGCATAGATAACCCCGTCAAAATAGGAAGCACTACGAAAAGATATTTATTTTAACCAGCCAGCAGTGCATCTCTGAGCATCTTGAAACTTAACCCTAACTTAACCCTAATGACAGGCAAACGTTAGTCGCCGGAGCCGGATCTTAGATGGTCCGCCCCCAACACACCAAGTGACGGATAGGATGCAGATCTCCATCTAACGCCGTACAGTGACTGGGTGCGGTCTTGGAACCAACCACGCCCTCACAGGAAGGTCACTAGAGATGGATATCTGCCTCTCACTCCCTGCCATACACTTTTAGTGCGTTTCAAATTGCTTGTGTAATATTGACTTGTCCTAGTGATGTTCTATATGGTTGCGGTGTGATATGTCACCGGATCGTTATGTGATTCTGAAGCTGTCACTCCGTAACAGGTCTGCTCGCTGTCTTTCTGAGGGAGATGCTCCGGAGGGTGACCTTAGGGAAACCGGGCTTCTTCGCTAGTCAGGCTCATGTATCAAAGATGGGTAGAAATTCCTGCCACTTGCGGCCAAAGCTTGGAAATAAATCTGACAACTAACTGGTAGTTTAAGATTTAGCAGAAGGACTGCATAAATAAAAGCGGCAACTACCAATACAGTATCTTGGACTTACATAAGATGACGGTGTTGAATTCTACGGAAATCATCCACCCCATCTTCACGTAATACATCGTGCATCACCTTAATTATAGTTTCACTAGGTTGACTCACACTACACTTAGCATGGGTTTGAACAAGAGAATGACCCTTTTTGCCAGCTCTCTACCTCCGCTTCAGCATTGAAGGCATTTTCCTGTGACGGAGGCCCGCCCGAGGCACGTTCCTCTCGCAACAATAATATTTTTGTCACAGGTGTAATGGTTTATATTAAACTATATAAGTGGTGTCGTTGGGATGCTCCCTTGCAGGGATACCTCACGGATTTATAAGGATCGGTGAGGTACCTCTGACGAACCAACGTTAACAAGACACCAAATTAGTTCTATGTACTCAAGTTCAAGTTCAAAGTTGCTTTATTTCATGTTTCTTTCTATACAATCAATACAATCTAAACAGGCAGTCCATCAAAGGCATGGCCTATTGAGTGATGGACTCCTTACACACATTACAACATTTATACATTGACATATATATACGACACACAAGACAGTGGCACAGTGACAAAATGGTGAAAAGCTACCTTGATATGAAAGTCCAGGACTATTTTGGTTTGTTTTGTGGAGTTCGGACATAAACTTTGATATATATATCATATATACAAGTATTTAATACATATATGTCTTCCATTAGGCAGTGGGTGGGTAGGGCTGTCCCTTCTTTGATGTTTACATAGATATATGCCACTATGTGCACAAACATAAAACACACGGCATTCAAACACATATTTATGGCATTAGTATTTAAATACACTCATACATATTTGCTTAACTTGACTTAATTAAACATATATTATACATATACTCCCTAATTACATCATTATCTCATTTTATTTAAATTTAGTTTTGAGTGGTTTATTATTATATAGGACTTTTGTATGCTACTGAGGGTGGGGGGGGGGCAGGGAAGAGCTCATCACTGTAATATAAAGTTGAGATGGTTAGAGTTTGTTAAGAATCAATAGATGCGTTGATCGTTTGTGGGTTATTTAGGTGTAGTAGTAGTGAAAGTAAACTGTGAAGTATGTTTGTGTTTAGACTTCTTACTTCAATTATTAGGTTAGGTTAGTTTATCTATAGTGGTTGTGGTGGTGGTGGAATGTCATTAGGCTTGTATTATTATTAATTAGCAGAGAATCTGTGACCATCAGGTATAAACATATTAATTTAGTATTTGTCGATCATAGATTCCCTGGCAATCTTCTTAAAGGATTTCAGGTTTAATATGCTATCGCGTATTTTTGTACTGGTGCTGTTCCATAGTTTTGTGGCTGCTATTGTAATTCGTCGTTTTCCTATTTCTGTTCGTGTAAATTGAGTGTGTAAATTGTGTTTTGTCCTAGTGTTGTGTCTGTGGATGTCTGTGCTTAGTGTGAAATTGGAGGCTATGGAGTGTGGTAATGTATTGTGGTGAAACTCCTTTACAATGGTATACATCTGTAGTTTGCCTATGTCCTTTAGTTTTAATAGCTTTTCTGACTTGAATATATTCTGGCCCTTTGCTGGTTTAGAAAAGAGTTTTAGTGCCTTTTTCTGTAGACTTTGTAGTTTTGTTAGGTTGCTTTTTTGTGTATTCGTCCAGATAGCGTTACAGTAGGTGAGATGCGGAAGAACAAGGGTGCAGTATAGAGTTTTAATTGTAGCTGGTGTCATGTAAGGTTTTAGTCTTTGTATGACACCTATGCCTCTTGCCACCTTTGCTGTTACCATCTCGATTTGTTTAGCCCAGGTCAAATGTTTATCCAAATATACTCCCAAGAATTTGGCAAATAGGGCCTCCTCAATTTCTTTTTTGTTCATGTAGATTTTTGGAATTTCATCTTTTTTTAGTTTGAGGTTTGTAAAAAACATATAATTTGTTTTGTCAACATTCAGCGATAATTTGTTTATTGAAAACCAGTCAGTAATTTCTTCCATTTCCTTATTTGTTTTTCTGTATAAGGTGTCTATGTTGTCATCGCAGCAAAAAGCATTTGTGTCATCAGCGAACAGTATTAGTGACATGTGCTTGCATATGTTAGGTAGATCATTCATGTAAAGAAGAAACAGCAATGGGCCAAGAATAGATCCCTGAGGAACACCACAAGTTAATTGCCTGTTTTCAGAGCATATTTCATTATATTGTACGCATTGTGTTCTTTTACTTAGGTAGTTCTTGAACCAGGTGAGTGCACTGCCTCTTATACCATAATAGGCAAGTTTTTCTAGTAAGATCTGGTGGTTGATAGTGTCGAAAGCTTTTGAAAGGTCCAAGAAGATGCCTATTATACTTTGGGTTTTTTCCAGTGATTCAATAATTTTTTCTGTCATTTCGGCTATTGCATGCATTGTTGAATGTTTCTCACGAAATCCATATTGCGATTTGTATAAAATTGACTTTTTGTCCAGGTAATTTGTCAGTCGATTGTACATAAGGCGCTCTAGTAACTTGGAGAAAAGTGGAAGTATGGAGACGGGTCTATAGTTTGAGAAGTTAGTAGAATCCTTGGCTTTATAAATTGGTGTAACACGTGCTATTTTTAGTTTTGATGGGAAAATGCCTTGTGCTAGGGATAAGTTGCAAATGTGACTAAGTGGGATAAGGATATCCATAACACAGGTTTTATAAATGCGCCACTTAAAACCATCGATTCCGGCACTTTTGGCTGGGTTGAGTTTGTTTAGAACGTTAAGGATCTCTTCAGTGCTAGTAGGCTTAACGAAGAATGATGATTGATAGCTGCCTGTAAGGTAATCAGAAATTTTTTTCTCGGATGTTGATTGAATTTTGTTCGAAAGTTCTGGTCCTATATTTACGAAATAATCATTGAATCCATTGGCAATTTCGAATTTATCGGTAATGACCTTATTCTTGTGAAGAAATTGTGTCTGTTGTGCCGTATTGGTCTTGTTTAAAAGTGATTTAATGGTTTTCCATGTCTCTTTTATGTCATTTTTGGACTGTTCAAATTTCTTGTGATAATATGTTTTCTTAGCTGTTTTTATTATTTGATCTAATTTATTTCTATATTTTTTAAACTGAATTTCATTGTAATTAGTTTGACACTTGATAAATGTTAAGTAGAGGTGATGTTTTGTATGACAGGCAGCTATTAATCCACTTGTAAGCCAAGGTTTAGTTGGGTTATGCTTATATTTTTTACTTTCTTTCATTGGAAAGCTTTGTTAAAAAATAGTCGTGCAGATGTCATGAAATTTGTTGTAGGCATGCTCACAAGACTGAATGTCTGTTACTATGCTCCAATCGACCTCTGACATAGATCTATATTTACTCTATATTTTCTCTCTCATGCTAACAAACGAGTACCATTGTTTGTACAGTATGGTTTTAATTATTATGTCTAGGCTCCTAAATTGAGCTATGGACTGTCATACCGGTGACACAAATAGTTGCAATGAGACGGCGAGGTTCAATCTCGGTGGCAATAGTCGCACGGCCCCACTGGAACACTATCGTTCCACCGGCTCTAGAAGTCGGTCTTTGTACTTTTCGGAGATTCGCGATATGGGATCCGTAACCCCGAGAACTGCAGCTAACCAGCCCTCCCACGCATCCTGTAGATGCGGTGCAATGGAGCGGAGCAGCGACCAAACCAGATAACTGCAGTGTCGCTGAAATCCCTTCCCAGTTTCATCGCATCTTCCTAGTGACCCAACCTGGCGGATGTTCCGCTAAATACTCTCCTCTTTAATTACACTGGAATTACATGAGAAACCTACCGCACGCACGCACTCATGCACGCACGCATCCGTTCACGCACGCATGCCCAGTGTCGTTACCAAAAGTGTGTGTGTACCTATGTTTTATGACGTTGGGGCAGCTTTTAATTTCCTTACAAGGGAGATAATTCGTCTTCCTTAGTTATCGTTGTGCATGAGATATTGCGAGATTTCAGGGAGAACTAATTTTTCTTTTCTCTAACAAAGTGTCTCAATAATTGTGTCCTGTTTGACACATGACATGTCGCTGTTGTTAACACAGATTTCGCTTGAAAGGTAAATGTCTTTCTTTTCTAGAAGGGAAATAATTTTCGTTTGGAAGGGTATATTTTACGATCATTCATAGTTGTAAATTATGACATTTCATTATTTGTGATCAATTCGGCCGCCATATTATTTTATGATTCTCTTCTTCTTTGAAGTTGTCCCAATGGTATTTTGCTAAAGGGAAATGCCAAAATACGAGATATGGCCAGACAAATTAAACATGTTAAATATTTGAATGGATTTATATTAGTTATCGTGAGTACATCTTGAATCATATTTAAATTTCCTTAATTTCGTGGTAGTCATGATATGATATTTTATCGTTATTTAGGCATTGTGACTGTCTAACTCTATGTCATCTGGTAAATTTAACGATGCATGCGGGACGATTAAAGATCAGGCATTGAAATCCCTGTTCAAACTCAAAGGTCTAAATGTCCGCAACAATATACCAGTTGCAGGGGTGTAAATTTGTGGCGAACGGCTAAATGCATTCGCGTGGAGGTTACGCAAACACGATTTTAGGACACCTATATCCATTCTCCTTAAAATACCTATTTTCGTTTGCCTTAAAAAAATTCAGCACAGTAGGCTCTCGGTACTAAGTACGCTTAGTATATTAATTGTTTTCGTATGATGAACACAAAAGACTTCTAAAAAGAAAATGAGAATGTACGGTCTAGGAGAGCAACTAATTAACTGGACTGAAGCATTTCTAACCGATAGAAAACAGTGTAAATATCAATGAAGCAACATCCGACTGGACAGCCGTCACTAGTGGCGTGCCACAAGCCAGTGTTTTGGGACCTACACTTCCTTCTGTATATAAACGATCTACCTGATTCCATAACCTGCCCTTGTAAGATCTTTGCGGATGATACAAAACTGTTTGGTAACCCTAACACCATGAACCTTAAAGACAATATAGATAATGTATGTAATTGGTCTCAGATTTGGCAGCTACGCTTTAATACAGACAAAACACATGTAATACACTTTGGTTCAAATAATCCTAGGACCCAGTATTATATGACAGACACTACATGCCAGTCACAAACCATTGAAATCATACTGTCCACAGGTGAAAAAGATCTTGGTGTACACATAGATGAAAATCTCTCCTTCGATACCCATATAAATCCATTGCATCAAAGGATAACAGCATAGTTGGTCTAATTAACAGAACCTTCAATTACATAGATGAAAACACCCTTACCCTGTTATTCAAATCACTAGTGCGACCAATTTTGGAATACTGTAACTGCATATGGTCTCCTCGTTTTAAAGGACAATCTTCAATAATCGAAAGGGTCCAGCGCAGAGCCACTAAACTTGTTCCCCATTTGAGAAAGTACTGCTACACAGACAGTTTAAAGGCTTTGAACCTCATGTCACTAAAATACAGAAGGCTTAGAGGAGACTTAATCGAAACATACAAATTTATCCATGATGATTACAACATTGACAAAAACACATTCTTTGACCGATCAAGTAACACATGCACTAGAGGTCACACATTCAAGCTCAACACTAAACGCAGCAGAAAAGAAATTCGTAGGCATTTTTTCCCGAACCGAATTATTAACACATGGAACTCACTCCCTTCTTTTGTGGTCGAGGCATCAACGCTCAGCGTGTTTAAATCAAAACTAGATATGCACCTAAATGACATAATATACGATCATGACATAACCAACTAATAGATATATAATAATAAGACAATCTAGAAATATACCCAAATGCTAGGCGCAGAAGGGTGTAACCATGAGTAGTGGTGGCACACCGCAGCTGACGCGGGGATAACCCATCTACCCCACAGCACCTCCCAAAGTCAACCAGGGTCCTGATTATGGTCAATGAATAATGCCAACCAAACAAATAAACAACTGTAACTAAACAAAGTACAAGCACTAATAATACAATACTAACAGAATTCCAGAGGCAATAACAAGCCAAGGGCTTATGCCTCGTAAAATGATGATGATGATGATAATAGATGTAAGCGTGAAATATTGATTCGTGTTGTCAAAATATGTTCGGCGAATGGCTTTTTGTTGCGGCAGACCGCAAGTCCACCAAACTAAAATGCATAACCAGCTCCAAGGAATTTAGTAGATAGCTTGACCCTTCTTAACTTGTACGCTCTAAACTGACAATTTACTGGAAATGCGATTTACTGGAAATAAGAGTTAATACGCACCAGTTTTCCTGACATAGAGGCCTGTTTTCTGATCGCTCCAAAGCAATGAACCACTAAAATATTGGGTGGTATTACTCTCGGAACCTTATAGTAATAATATATTTGGTCATATAACCCATCAAAGTGGGCGCTAAGATATTGCTTTACTGCGTTTAAAAGCGGCACAGTGATTAGATTTTTTGTTCCGCCATTATCCATCGATGTTGCAGGGGTCGGTCGATCTTAGCTTTTTATGTCACTAGTCCGTCGGACTAGTGATTTTGAAACTAGTCCGTAGATAAAACCTGTTAAAAGGGGTTCGGAAAATCTACATACCACACAATACATATCCTATGGTAGGTACTCACATTTCCCGCCAAAGTTTTTAGCTTGATTTGATATTGCATAATTAGTTTGGAACCACTATCAATTCTTTTAGCGCTATAATATTATATGGTACAGGGAACCAGGCACCACATGTAATTTGTTGTGTAGTTCCAGTAATCAGCAAATCACGCATATGAGTATATATGCGCAGTCATGTTAAATAAGATTATTTTCTTTAAATTTGTGAGCGAAATACAGGATTAACGCATTGCATACCTTAAATAATATGCGCCATGATCATAAATTTTCGTGCATCTAAGAAGAATTAGCATATTACGTGTCCAAATTCTGTTACTATTTTGCAAGTCATGGCAATATCTTGACACGCATGCGCATATTTTTATAGCACACTAACCAGGAAGTTAATTCTTTTAGAACAGCAGTACACCTTACCCTTTGTGGTAGCTTGGTTCCCTGGGGCATTTATTTGGGAACCAGGCTACACGGTGTCATATGGCGTGTAGCTACCATGCGCTGGGATATTAGACGGTCAGTCACCGAATTGGAGTACGTGTAATGGCATAATTTTCTCAGTTCTGACTATCGCTATCCTACCGCCATTTATCTTTAAAAAGTCATCAATTCAAGTCGTGAAATGATTAAACAATGAATTGTATTGTCTAGAAAACATGCTCAGTGTTGTAATAGTATCCTAGTGACAATTTAATACATTTTATCTTAATGTTTGTCCCAAAATCGGTTGATATAGACATTACTAAATTTGACACAACAATGTTCCTAGATAATAGCAATTCTCATATCCCTCTCTAGGACAAAATGAACCAGAAGTTTCAATTCGTTGGGAGTGTATATGTTCCTCGACAAAATCTGTCATCAGTATACTTGTTTAATTATTAAATGTGGAGTGTACAGATATTCACGTTGGTTTAATCGTTATGCTATATTATATGTAGGTTCCAAGCCATATACATATTCCAGATATGTCCGTATCGGTCAAAATCAATTTTATGAATTCTACATAATTACCGATCAATTCATAAGCCATGCAACTCTGCTACGAGGCAATGAGCAATTCTTGTATCCCTCTAGGCTGAATTGACCAAGTAAATTCGTTTTACGACGTCAGCACTTTTGCACGCATTAAGCGATTTCGCAATTCGGTTGTTTTCGGATCTTTTATGTCCTATCATATAGAAACCGAAAGAAGCTGAGCATGAATTAAATGCAAATGCTCCGCAGTGGTTGCCGACTGAACAGGCACTGCTATCGTAGATTTTAACATGTATTGCTTCTGCGGTAATTTTAAGCGGGTAATATAAGCTTGCGTGTTTGCAATTTATGCAATAGTTTTCTCAACGTCATGGAATATTTCGTTTTTGTGAGTCTATTTTGACAGAAATTTTGCACTAGTCCACCAGACTTGTGACCAACGAACTATAAGTAGTCCGTATGAGAATAAGGTAGTTTCGGACTAGGGGACATAACTAGAGATCGAACCCTGTGTTGGTCGGTAGAGTCGCACAGAGATTGGTTGAAATAAATCATGTGATTAATTTGTTATGAATGACAATGAGTCACATGATCAAAATTTTACTACGATAGTAATTTTTCATTCATGCCTAATGACATCTGATGGCCTGCAAGCCAATCATAAAATACAACTGCGCATTATCGATTATTATTAACTACGACTGCGCGGTCGCACAAAACCATTACTGGTGAATTAGCAGACCCCCCTCTAGGCTGATTCGTGACATAATTTTTATTGTTGAAATTAGTAACCGGGATCGCGCCTTTCTGTAAGAATGTAATGTTTACGTTATCGGACAGTTGTGCCAGAGTGCAATCTACTGGCCATTGACAGATAGAAATAGCGCTAGAAAAATATTTCTACCAAAAATAACAAGTTGCCCAGTATATTTTTCACTTCCCCCGGTCAAGTGTTAAGTTCATCATCATCATTATCATATTCTTGGGACATAAGCCACTAGAATACTGCTGTATTACATGTTATCATATGCACAATATCATTCTCTACCTGGTACTGGTCGTTCAAGTTCAATATTATTTATTTCATGATTTAGTACAAATTTACTGCTGACCGGGTAGCTTATATATTATTAGGTTACCATGGGTTACCTAAAATTTATTATTGCGTAACCTACCATGAGGTTGCCATATGTGCATTTGCGAAACCTACTGTAGGTTACTATAAAAAAAATCTAACTTTACACCCCTGAGTTAAATATTTACATGTATAGAAAAACCATGAAATAAAACAACTGAATCTTGAGTTGTGATTAAACTGTTAATCAGACTCTAATCAATCCAATTATCAGTTACTGCTGTGAGGTGTGGCCCCTGTTCTATATGAATGGAATCAATGAATGTAATCTGATAAGTATCAGTGACGGTCCTGGCCAGGGTTCGAAATTAGCGAAAAGTTGAGGGTACCGGACTTGGCAAATTAGTAGTCTAAAAAAATTAGTAGCCTTTAAGGCGTGTAATATGCGACACATAGTTTACACAAATGTGCCATGAACAGATGGCTGAATAATTAATATTGGACTTCTGAGAATGTTGTTAAGGATAGTGTATCAGTCTTCAGGTCTACAATAGCCAGTATTACTACGTCATTTATAAAATTACCACATAAAACATTGTTTATTTTCTATACTTTCAGTAGTTTCATTGCGATTCATTATTTGCTTTCTATTGTACATGAGATATTTGCTTTCTCTATATCTGGATTCTAACCCCCTCCCATAGGTTTATTATGGGATTTCGGTTTGCCACGAAATTTGGTTAAAACACTATAAATAAAATTATCTATGATGTTTTCAATGTCTGGACCGTTTTAGTAGGTAACGCTATACTTCTATTATGCTTTCTTGGCTATACGAAGAAAGCAGTAAAACTAAATGACAGAAATAAACTGTTATCACTTTTCGTGAGGGTTAAGAATAATATAGCCGCTGTAAGAGCCTAAAGAGGTTAACTTGGGCAGTATGCTATCCTTGTGACTCCTGCCCAGATCCGCTAAATACTGGTTACTAGGCTTGCACGATATTGTCCTAGGAGGTATCGCGATATATCGTGGTGAGAAAACGCGATATTTCGATATATCGTATAGCTTATTTTATGGCATGAATTCACAGGGCGAATTGGTCTTGGGTTGAGTTGGACTGCACGGTGTGGCTTATGTAGACATGTCGGCTTCCCTATGAGAGTTCATATCAGTTTTAACTGAATATGACTTCTAATTGGTAAATTTCAACAAAAACATTAAATGCAGTCGCCAAGATGCTTAATGAACGATCGTTAATAACACGAAAATAGGAAATTTCCTGGTGTAAATCTTTGACGCCTTACACGTTGGCTTAGTGTATACCTTGCCCATCATTGCGGGAGTGAAATTATTACATTGGGCAACCCAAATATTGCGTACTCTGTTATTATCGTTTATTAGATCAAAATTAATCTAAAAATTTGACATTTCATATCGTCTTTGTGAAAATTTACAAATCATGTGATATTAGATCCATAGATATCTAATGTTTAGATCTGATCCGCATTTACCGAGTAGCCATCTCGAACGCACCACCTCTCGCCTCCAAAAACAGGAGAGCAAGCAATATCACATGATTTATATATTTTCGCGACGCCATTTATTGTCAAATTTAGGATTAATTTAGATTTTATAAACCATTCTTATTAAGAAATATATAATATTTATACAGTCCCAGGTAATAATTTCACTCAAGCGATCATGGTTTTGAGGTATACAGTACTGCGGCAAGAAATTGTACCGGTAAATTGCGTTCAATTTTCGTATTATTAGTCCATCTTTTAAAACAATTTTAAAGAATGAACTTCAACTTTTTCTTGACCTATTCCTAATATAAGCCCACCCCTCTCGCAAAGATGTTGGTTTGGAAATAAATTGAACAGCTTGTGGTAATAGAAGGCTACGCTACAAATACATGACAAATAGGCAGAATATGACGCGACAGTAAAATTTTCGCAATATTTCAACTTTTTTCAAAATCACATCGTAAAAAATTGTGGCTGAAAAAAAATCGCGGTTTTCGATAATATTGGACAATCGTGCAAGCCTACTGGTTACGACTTTAAAATGAAATCATCATCATTAGTTTTCCAATCATACTTAGACTCCTAATCTCATTGTAAAATTTCTAACTGTGCCTGCTATATGAAAGACCTTTGGGCAAATTTTGGTTGTATTGAAACATGGTATAATCAAGGTTCCAAACACAATAATAGATCTATCTCAAGCCTGAAAATATTTACATTAACTGGTTAGAAGTTATCAACAGTGACTCTAAGTAAACAGCTTAGCCAGAGTCTAAAGTGAGGTCTTACAAACTTTTCAAACAAATCTTGTGTACTGAAAATTATCTTCTAATGGAAAAGAACTAACAAGCACAAAAGTATGAACACCAGTCATTCCGTACCCAAATCAATCCGTACCTAGCCTATTGGAGAATCCGACAATCCGTACCCTAGTTTTGGGCAATCCGTACCCTCAATCTGGATATTCAATACCTAACTAATTGGATATTCCGTACCATCATAATGGTTAATCCGTACCATGACGTGTTCTGATCATAATTGAAAGTCAGCAATATCTTCCAATCCAATTATGTTGGAAATGTGTTACGTTATTTCTGATTAGATCTCTCAAAATCAATTAATAGCTAATTCATAGTGTTGTCAACTGTATCAGTTTCTGATTTTGTCAATTTCGAGTAAAGATTATCTCTGTGAATACATAGGTTACCTCCTAATATGGATTCGCCTTTAAAAGGTATTGGATATTCCGTACCCACCCATTGGTTATTCGGTTCCGGGTACGGAATAGCCAATAGATGGATACAGAATATCCAATAGGTTAGGTACAGATTCTCCAAAATTAAGGTACAGATTAACCAATATCAAGGTACGGAATGTCCAAAAAATAGGGTATGGAATAACGGGTAGGGTATGGAATACCGGGTAGGGCTTTGCTAGGGTATGGATTGACTACATACCGAATTTATCACTAATCTTCACATAGGCGCACATACATTACAAATAGCGATAGACAAACACATAATTCCCAATGTGCCAGCTAATTTAAGATTCTGCAAAATGGGCAATTTAGGCTTTGTAGAAGACGAGAAACATTTTATAATGCATTGTCCGCGCTACACAAATGAGAGAGAAAAACAATAATGGTGACATCAAAGTCAAGAAGCTCATCTCAGGTTACATCGACACCTGCCTATCATCTCGCCAGAACATCCTAACTCCCCATGTCACCACAGTCCACTTAAATCTCTGCCATAAATCACATTGATTATTGTCCTTGTGTACATTGGGTCTGCTCCTCTCGGATTGTTCCAGCAATCCTGATCATTTACTGTTTTCAGTCACCAACGTACTGTAGTACATGAGTCGGGATAGAGTGCTGTTTTGGTTTAATGGACTTTGCAGAGAAGATTGGAGCCAAACAACCGCAACAAAATTAGTTAATATACGATGAATCATGAACTATATTAACTACGTCAATGCTGCTTAGAGGCCGTTATTATGCTACTGCAGATTGGAAGATTATGGGTTAGGCACATGGGTATACATACGTGGACAGAATACGACAGTTGCTGATTGCAAACAGAGGAATGTATCAAGATTTTTCTAGACGGAAAACGGAAGGTACGGTATTTCGCTTAATTCTAGCCTATGCTCTAATAGAAGTCCACCCCCTAACTTTGACATATGAGCGCCAATGATTTCTTAGCAGTTTCAAAACGGCAAAACTCTGTATTAGAAGCCCACCCCCTAACTCAGCAGATTGTATAGGAAAATTTGTAAGAATAGCGTGTATAATAATAACAATCGTTTCAGTGTGTGTCTACTTCAGACCGATCTCTGCCCTGATACATTTCCGGCCCCTCTAGAAGTCAATACAGGCCTCAGATTTGTAAATCTCGACCACATTAGATTAATACTAATAGTAGGCCACGTATGCTCAAGATATAATAAAGTTTATTCCACAATTTTGATGTAATAAACAACCTTTATTAAAGGATACGCAATATTTAGGCGCTCAAATCAAATAATTTCACTTCCCCGGTGATGTTTTGAGGTATACATTAAACATAGGCGTAGGTGGTGAGAACTTTCACGGGAGAAAATGCGTTGAATAAATTCAGAGAATGGGAACGCTTGATAAGCGTGTGTGATTACAACAACAATGACAAATAGCGACCAAGTGAACAATCTTTATTCATCTAAAACTAATCATGAGTCAATACAAACAAATCAGTTTTAGTTTATTTAATCATTCACACATTCGGCTGACAGCTGGATGTTTGTTTCCATGATTGGTAACGCGAGCAGAGTTTCACAAGAGCACTTGTATGATGCGGTAGCTCATGTGTGCTCTGGTGTGGCCTTGTTTGTTAAAGTGCCTGGATACTGGTGTGTCATAGCTTTCTTTCTTGTTGAAGTTTGTGATGGATCTGAGATGCTCTTGGATCTTTGTCTTGAAGGTTCTGGGAGTTTCGCCCACATATTGTTGGTGGCAGTATTTGCAGTTGCGGAGGTACACAATGTTGCATGTTTCGCAATTGCCTATAATTTTACATCTATATGACAGCCCGGTGTGGTGGCTGTTGAAGAAATGTGTCTTCTCCGTGTTACTGCATATGGTGCACCTTTTCATAATACACTGATTTAGTGGATTGCGATGTGTAATGGTCCTGATATGGGGGTCGGGTAGTTTGGCCCGAACGACGGTGTCCTTGATGGCTTTGTTCCTTCTATACCCAAAGAGGGTCTTCTCCTTGAAGGCATCCCTACATCTTTGGCTGGTCTGTAGTATTTGTTGATCACATTTTTTAGGAAAACACCAGTCCGTGTGTATTCACAGACAAAAATTGACCTGTTCAAGGACTGCGTTGGGTTGGGGGACGGTGTGGAGGCGGCTTTTAAGAGTGGTTCTATTCTTTTCCCTGGCTTTTTTGATGGGGGGGGGGGGGTGTGTGATTACGTTGCGGGGATATCTGCTTTGTAGGTAAAAGCCCTCCAGTAGCTTGCTGTTTGTGTCGTAGTCTTCTGTTTTAGTGCAGATCCTACGCAGCCTTAGAAACTGTCCATATGCGCTCGCGTCTTTGCATGTGGAGGGGTGTGCTGATGTGTAATGTAAGTAGCCGTGTGTGTCCGTCGGTTTTGTGTAAAGGTTGAAGTTGATTGTATGGCCATCTGTGTTGATGACGGTGGTGTCCAGGAAAGAGACTGTCTCTGGAGCTCTCCATGGTGAACTTGATGGTCGGGTGGCATGCGTTCATGTATGTGACAAACTCATTTAGGGCTGATGGGCCTTTTTCCCATATCATGAATATGTCATCAATGTAGCAGACATATAAGGCCAGTTGATGCGGCGCATTCTGAAGTAGTTTTTCTTCTAGATCCGCCATGAAGATACATGCGTATGTGCACGCTGCTTTGCTTCCCATCGCTGTCCCACCTATTTGTAGGCAGTGTTCTCCATCGAATTCAAAATTGTTACACTCCAACACTAGTTTTAGGAGGTTGAGAAGATTCCTAATTGAGATTGTGCCAGAGATGCCATGCTTCATGCAATATTTGGCTACGGCACGTAAGCCCTCATTGTTGGGTATATTGGTGTAGAGGGATGTGACATCCATGGTGACTAGCAATGAGTTCGCTTTGGTGGGTCCAAAGTTTTCCACCTTGTTGATGAATTCTGTTGTGTCTTTTACATAGGATTTAATCTTCGTAATGTGCACTTTGATGTGCTCATCAAGGAAACTACTGATTAGTTCAGTTGGACAACTGTTCCCACTAATGATGGGTCTCCTTGGTATGGTGCCGTTTTTCTTCTCTTTGTATGCTTTTGGAAGGAGATAGAATCTGGCAGTCTTTGGTTGTTTAGGAATCAGTCTACTAGCCGTGGTGGTATCTAGTTCACCTTCTAGAACCATTTTGTCTAATCTCTTTGAGACTAAGTTTAGGTGGAGAATGGTTCTGTCTGACAGGAGTTTCATGTAGAAGTTTCCGTCAGACAGTTGTCTCCTAGCTTCCGTTGTATAGCCTTCTCTTGACTGTATAACGGTAGCTTGGCTCTTGTCTGCTTTTTTATGACTATATTGTCATTCAGTTGCAGACTGGAGAGAGCTCTTTGTTCCTTTATGGAAACGTTATTACAAGGAACTCTACTGTGGATGTGACAGTTGAATTCATGTCTGACGGCTCTAATGAAAGATTCCAGTGCCACGTCCGTGGATGGTGGCGGCATGGATGTTTTTTTGGGAGCAAACTTTCTATCCAATAGTTCTTGAAATTGAGTTTTCTTCGTTGTGGCGGCTATGGGGTTTGCCGGTGGCTGTAGGAGGGCATACGGTGGGTGAGGGGTAAAAAAGTGGATCAGGCGAATGCGTCGGATGAAGGATTGAAGATTTTCATAGAGGTGACCCATGTTGGGTTCACAGATTGTTGGACAAAAGCCCAGGCCTTTGTCTAGGACACGTATTATGTCTGGGTCTAAAATATCACTAGTGAAATTAAAGACAAAAGGAGAAGCATAAGTTTTACAACCTTTATTAGGGGTATCCGCACTATTATTGTTACAATTGGTGGCGGGTACCCCTGACAGTGTAAAGTTGCGTGTTGATGGCGTGTAGGAGATATAGTCATCCTTCTTGCCTCTTAGTCATATCCTGTTGTCCCGGAATGAGCTGATCATATTGTATAGTTCTTCTATGACATCATTTTGGGTGTTTCCCATCAGTGGTTTTGGTGCCCTGTTGGATGTTGCGGTTCTGGTGGGACCGGTAAACTGGCGGCGCTGCTGTGGCCCGTGGGTGTATGGAGTGTTGCCTTTTTGGCGCATGTCCCTATTTGCGTAGGGGGCCCTCTCACCCTGGTTTGTGGGCGGGCCCTGGGTCTATGCCTTTTCGGGCTGTTTGAACGTTGTCGCTCCTTGTGGCGGCTTCGAGTAGTTGCTATTGCCAATTCTGCCTGTTGCTGGCGGCTTCGTTGAAGGCTTTCTTGTAGCCCCCAGTCTCTGAAGGCCTGTGGGCTGGCGGCTGCGTTCAAGGCTTTCTTGTAGCCCCCTGTCTCATTATATGCCACGGCTAGCTTGTTGGCAGTGTGTGTGCACAATAACTTCGTCAGTTTGTTGCTGAAGTCTGTGTGCAAGTTCTCCCATTCAGCTTGGAAGACTGTATCTTCATTGGTTGGTTTGAATGACACTGTGGCATTGAGAAATGGGACGATAGTTTTGTTATCTATTGCTTCCCTCAGCTTCTCATGTTGATACTCAAGGCGTGCGGCCTTGCACGCTGAGTTATGCCATAGTTTGTAGGCGTTAACATGCTCATCTGGGATGGCAGGCTTTTTGTAGCGTGTTTTATCCCATTGAGGGGTTTGGCGGCTTGTGGAGGGAGGGGCTCTTTAGTTTCCTCCACCCGCCTTCTTTTTCTTTTTCTTTCCCTAGCGGGAAGCACGATAGGTGGGTCCACCATGCTTGAGCTATGGGCCCCTTTGGCGGACAGCTCAGTTGTTGACGGTTCTTTTAGTAATTCCAGATCTAAGGAATCTATTGTGAGCCCCGAAATGGAGGGCATCACAATATCCATCTCGGTGGCAGCTTTATCATTTGTGGCAGTATTCATGTTTAAGAGAGATTAATAACAACGTCTCAGACACACTGAGTCTTTTAAGATATCCTGACGCTTGTTCACAATGGTGTGAATTCAAGTAAAGTGTGGATATTTTTACATTACAATGTATTGTATTTATGAGCTTAATCTCCTAAATACGCATAAGCTCATACATACAATACATTGTAGTGTAAAAATATTGTATCAGGTCTGTTTAATAACATTGAATCTGCTAATGTCACCTGAGCAAAATACGGGTGAGAGCTTCAAATGTATCTACCCTTGAAGTCACTGACATTACCTCGAAAATACATAATTTGATGTGATCAGTCACAAGTTTCTTTGTTTAATTTTTTGACCAATTTTGTAATCAGTCCAATGCTCCTATCAGCGTGATAAAAAATACTGACACATATTCCTGCTTTCACAGTATTTAACCCTCATTTCAGCGAAAAACGGCTTCTGCAGTGGTGTTGGGAAATATCCATTTGCAGACCGAGAGAAGACTATTTTTGAAAATTTAACACTGGAATGACTGGTTCGATAACTGAGCCAGTCATTCCAGTCGTAAAAGTTAAAAAATAGTCTTCTTGGTCGGCAAATGGAAATTTTCATTGAGAAAATTTTATAATTCCCAAGTGAGCAGGCCTGTCTATTAGAATTACTCTGAGCTGAATTTACCTCTTTAGCACTCATATCTGCCAAAAATGGCTTCTGCCCTGTTCTTGAGAAATGCCCATTTGCAATCCGAGAGATGACTATTTTTGAAAATTTACGATAATCGAACCAGTCATTCCAGTGGTAAATTTTTGAAAATAGTCTTCTCTCGGATTGCAAATGGACATTTTATGAGAAAATTATTTTTTGAACAAATCCAAGCGTTAAAGGGTTAAATTTATTCATTATCACTTATTAACCCTTTAATGGTCAAGCCTGCCTGAACCAGCATCTTCAGTCGTCTTGAGAAATGTCCATTTGCAGGCTTAGGAAAATACTATTTTTTTTAAATGTATCACTGGAACGCTTTGCTCAATAACTGAAGCAGTCATTCTAGTAATAAATTTAAAAAAGTCTTCTCTTCGCCTGTAAATCACCAATCACTAAGAAATAATTTAATTTTCATTAAAAATCTTGCCCATCTTGAACGGAATACTAGAACAAGATTTGTGGAATGCTCCTATCATGATGAACTTCAAGAGTTCTAATGACAATTTTGATTGGCCAATTTTTTTCGGCAGGGATTTTAGATTTTCTAGACATCTTCCAGCAGACTTTAAATCGCTACTACTACTGCAGCAGCTGCTGCTGCTGCTGCTACTACTACTACTACTACTACTACTACTACTACTACTACTACTACTACTAACTACTAACTACTACTACTACTACTACTTAATCAATGGCTATATTTCAACCGAACTTGAGTGCAATGATCCTATGACGATAAGCTTCAGGAAATCAAATGAGAATTCTGATTGGTCAATTTCTTTGGCGGTCATCTTGGATTTTCCGGCAATTATCCATCATGTCTATTTAAATGCAAATGGTTCAAATGCTAATGGTCCAGGTTAACGTAACAGGCTCTTGGGCCTCTTGTTCTTAAAAGGGTTAATCTTGAAAGCAGCTTGTTTAAAGCCGTTTTCACTGGATACTTAATCGGGAATAACGCCATACATGTACCTCGGTATTGAGCTACGTGGGATAAGTCTCAGTGAGAACACGGCCTAGGAATTCTACGCTAGTAAATCCTAAATTATTCTATCCATTGTTTCTAAATGTGTGATCTTGCGTGCCAATGCATCTTAATTTTAAGATTGAGCCCTTGAAAATTGACTGGGCCCATAAGTTTTGCTTTTAGGGACCCAGGTTGCTACATGGTTAAAAAGCTAAAGCTTTATCTCTTGTCAAAAACTGATGACTAATGCTACTACTGCATGAGACATGCCTGAGAGCGTACAGTTTAAAAACTACATCAGTTACATGCATCACTCAAGTCAGAAAGCAATGCACCAAATTCATAAAATTATTTAATACAAATGGGTTAAAAATAGTTGGAGGATCTGTTAGAAGGCCTAACTATATAATGACAACAGCTAATTAACTCTTTAACACTGAAATTTATTACAGAAGATTAAAATTTTCTCAGAAAATGTTCATTTGCTGACCAGAAAATCTGTTTTGAAAATTTCCCACTGGAATGACCAGTTCAGTTATTGGTAAATTTTCAAATTCTTCTCATGGGCTGCAAATGGCCATTTCTCCCGACCAGTCCTCTGGCCTATAAATTAGCCAAATTGAGATATATGGCTTGTGAGATTATTTGATTGGAACATCTAGCTTCTATAAATCTAATTTATCATGAATTTTTATTTTACAGAATGGCTTTACATGTATCTTGCATATAAAACTACTTAAGATGACTGGCTGAAGAGATTCTTGAAGGCGTGGCCGGTGAGGCCTACAATTACAGTTACACTCCTCCCGGACTAGGAACTAAAAGTTAGAATAAATTTCAAGTTTAGATAACCTTTCAAGAATAATTTATTTACAGAACTGGTTTTCAATATTATTAGTGTTTTTAAAGCATTGTTAATTCGTTAATTCTATTAGTGTTCTCTAATATAGTATTTCGGAGAATTTTTCGGACAAATTTTGTTATTTGTGTTTATAAATTATATTGTTGTGCAATTGACATGGAGAGTGGACATGTTGTGTTACGGTATATTTACAGTTAACGTTTGCTGTGTAGTTTATTATCGTTAGATTTTTTAAAGTTCTGTGATCTAACCATACGTGGTAGCGAGAAAGAACTATGGCTAGTTCATCATCACGCAGTAGCGGTAATCCACATGGCCTGAAGCAGATAGGCCTGGATCAGATATGGGATGATTTGAAGCTTGGAATTGAGCAGGTTTACACGAGACAGAATATGCCGAGACCGCGATATATGGAACTTTACACGTATCCTTTCATCAATAAATATTTAATTCTATAATGGAGACACGGAGAAACCCTACAGCTTAACCCTTGAATTTGTTCAAGAAAATGTCAATTTTCTCAAACAAAATGCTCATCTGCCGACCAAGAGAATAAAATTTTTGAAACTTTACCACTGGGATGACTGGCTCGGTTCAAAATAAAGGGTTTGCACACAGTCATAGTCTAATTTTATTTCTGAGCAATTTAAAAAACTTGATTTAAAATGATAGTGTTAGAGTTATATTTACCTCCAAAATGCAGTAGATGCTATCTGTGGTCATCAATATATTTCAGAGTTTTCTTGGATGGGACACCTGTACATCCCCTCAACTCCGGCCATCCATACATCCTACCTGGTAATATAAGACATCACGATTCTGACCAGACCCACCCCAAGACACCCTCAAATTCAATTCTCAAGCTAGGTTTCTGAGAGTCTGTTACCCAGAAATCAGGTTCTAAAGACTAATTACCGGAAATGAGCAAGGGCGTTGTATTGTTTTTGCCATTTGATAGACAAAGAACATATAGGAATATTTATTTAGAATTTCCTGTACCCTTTTTACTGACATTCGGAATGCTGGTTTTCTATTAGTTTAAATAAACTAGTCCAAGAAATCTAGAAATTCATATACATGGGACAACCACCAGCACTCAAACCACCATAACCACCACCAACTAGTAGGGCTTCACGATATACCGGTATTATATCAAATACTGGTATCATCGCTATACCATTAGTCATACAGATATGATTTTGCTGATACCGAAATATCGAGATATAAGATATAATCGGTATAACATTTTGTTAGGCAGATAATCTGCTAATAGATAACACGCAGGGCAAAATTTATCAAAATATGAGCCAAAAACGCTGTATACAGGTATATAACACGCAGTCCCAGTTCAGAAAGATTGCAAAACATTTTTCCGGCGAACGAAAATTGGTACCGTAAAACGCTTATTAGTAGCCGCGGCTTCTAATAGGACGAGAGCTGTAAGTTCTTTAAATCCAAACCTCTGAGAAAGGGTGGTGACTTCTATTAGGTATATTTAAAGAAAAAATTGAAAAAAATTATACAAAAAATAACACAAAATTAGAACACATTCTAAAATCTTCAAGATAGAAATTCTTACATCTTACGCCTATGCTTAATGTATACCTTATATCCACCATTGCGGGAGTGAAATTATTAATTAGGACCGCCTAAATATTGTGTATATGTTAATAAACATTGTTTATTTCAGCAAAATTAATCCAAAGTTTGACATAAAATGGCGTCGCGAAAAATTAGAAATGACGTGATGTATTAGGCTATATGACAAGTTTATGTTGTTACCCGAGTAGCGCGAAGAGGCTAATAGTAGTACCCGGTTAGAGACTTGCACAATCCACAAAATAGGAGGGAAGTTTCGAGTAGCTACGACAGTGATGGCATAAACTCGTCCTATAGCTGATTAATACAGCGTTTAATACTCTGTAGAATATAATGTAACCAAGTCGGCCGCGACGAAATCGCCCAAGTGAACAAAAATCTCACCAGTAAATATACTGCCGAATACATTTACTGATTAGGTAATAGTGAATTTATTGCTCCAATTGTTTTAAAAAGATCTATATTTATTAGTAATTTGCGATATTAGCATTTGCGACATTGCAAAATGTGTTTTTATTTGGGAGGTCTCCTAGTCCAGATAAAGTTCAGTGGAATGCCTCCAATCACCAAAGAGCTTTAATTTAGTCATCCAACTTAAGAAGGGATCTAACCTCATTTTATTTCTTACATTGTTTTGGGTCATCTTATGTTGGTTTACGATAATACATGTACAATGATTTGTCAGTTTGAGTTTTATTTCATCATTTAAGAATCGTACATGTAAGATTTACAAATATTACATAGAATACAATTACTACACACAATATAGCCCACAATATTGGTTATTGCAATATGCCAGGCAAGAGGAAAAAGCGGTTTCCCTTTGATATCGCATTTTTGGGCTGAATTGTACATCTGGTAAGCCGTTCTGACAAAAAGGTCTGAGCCCAAAAATGTGCGCACGCACGCACACACACGCAGATAGCTATGAAAATTAGTAAAACGTATGTTTACATTCATATCCAGCGTATTTGACTCATAACATTGATATTTGTATAATATAGCTTTAGCTGTTCGCAGTTTAACTGGGCGAGTTTATATGGGATGAGATGGTCACTGGTTACCGGTATCTCGTGATCCCCACGCGAAAATAGTTGTAATTTCGTGGCAAATTTAAATCTTTTGTAGGGCCGATTTGGGAGCGTTTCAGCCATCTTGGGATATGATTTAACTGAAGACAGTTCAAATTTAGCGTTTAATATCAGGATTCATGTAATTTCTTGGTTTTATTGTGGAAATTTGCGGTGACTATTTAAGCAGAGCTTATATAGGTTGAATATGGAATCATGCTACTCAAGCCTCACTCCTTTTTCCCATTGGAATAATACTGGTATTAAAGGTATACCGGTATGAAAATTGATATCGATACCGATATTCATTTTTCTAATACCATGAAGCCCTACCAACTAGCCAACTAACAAAGGCTGTTTCGGTCATTCCTATCATCAATTTTACTCCTTTTCAGTGCGGCTTCGGTGGTTTCGACCGCTTCGGTTTTTAGCTTGTCCGCAGAAATCTCATGGTTTCACGTACACAATAACCAGGCATGACTTTACACCTACAGTCGCCTATGACCCAATGGTCCTCGCTAGAACGGCACGATTGAATAACCACTGTGTACATGTATTTCTTAATTTGATGGGAACGATTTTTAAAGCACTTTCCATTCTAGTGGTAAATTTTCAAATATGGTCTTCTCTTGGCCTGCAAATGGACATTTGGACATTTCTCAAGACCAGTGCAGAAGGCGTTTTTACTAGCTTAAGTGTTAAACGGTTAATTTGACTACAGGTTAAAATATTTTTTTGAATAGAAACAAGTTGCTATTCCTTAATGAATTATTCTCAGACATGTATATAATTACTGTACAAGTGTTCATCAATCTGGCCAGAATCAACAGGCCCGGACATCTACCAGTAAGAAACCAAAACAGCCCGCAGGAGGTGCACAGTTCGTCGGACTAGAATTGTATAAGAGGTTGAAGAACTTTCTAAAGAATTACAACGTCGATCTCTTACGGGTATGTATGTTATTTGTTGTGTGATTGATTTCTGCAATAGCGGAAAAGGAATGAAATTCAGGTGATAGACCATTCCAGTCTATCCATCATTCATATGACGTCATAATTAACTACGTGACGTGTAGAATGACAAATCACAAACGCATAATTGAAGATAGACTATGCATTGTACGAATTGTATGTCTACTATTTAATAAATATTTTGTTGTATTGCTTTCTGGAAATTGATAGTCAGGGAGTTAAGGGATCGATCGATCCCAACACGAGCGAGGTTTAGGTGGAGCTTAGCTAGTGATGAGCGGGGTATAGCTAAAATTGGAATGGTCCTTTGGTAATTTGAGTGGAAATAATATTCAAATGAAAATTTGGAGAGAGTTTCCTCCAGAGTCAACATTCTTGCGCAAAAATTTTAATTATGAACAGCCCATATTTTTGCCACCCTAACATCTGCCTAAATCTGGTTAATAAATACTATTACAGGGACCGACCTAGCCATTCACCATTTAGCCAAATGCTAGGAAAATCGAAATCGGACTAATAGAAATCAGGACTGGCTAAATATTTGGCTAATTATTAAAATCATATTTTACAGAATTTCTAAGTAGAGAATCGATTAACTTTGAAGAAAATCTTAGATATAGAGAATCTGGAACGAGGTGACTTCATATCACTGTTATGGACTGAGGTGAAAATTATCAATTTGCATGAGCTTTAGCGAGTGCAAAATTGATAATTTTCAACGAGGTTCATAATAGTGATATGAAAAGTGACTGAGTTGAGTTTGAGATTTTATTTATCATATAAACTGTAATTTTGAAATATTTGCCAATAGTTGCTGATGTGACTTTTATCTGATTTTTCATTGTTGATTTTCGTGAAATCTATACCGCCGCTGTGACGCACCACTACTTGATAACAGATACTGAATGCGCAGCAAAATATAGTGACAAACACAAAATCTGGCGATGTCATCCGTAAACTACACTTTTCTTCTAAGACTCGCAGAGCCACGGCCATCAATCGTTCAAACGATGACGTTTCATGAATGACAAATCGTAGTAAAACAGTACCGCGTAGTAATCCCTACGCAGCACGCTCGCATCAATCGATGTTTTAATTGGTCAATTTAAATGGGTTGCGCACCCAACATCCAATGAAAATACTCCGTTGAATATGGCACGTGTGCTCATATTGAAAAATATGAAATGGGCTAGAAGGCTTGTTTATATGATAAAAATTTTTAATGCCAAATATTTATGCCATATTCAACTGATTATTTTCATTGGCTTTTGTGTGCGCAACCCATTTAAATCGACCAATTAAAACATCTGTGTGTGTGTGTGTGTGTGTGTGTGTGTGTGTGTGTGTGTGTGTGTGTGTGTGTTGTAATCTTTAAGGCAGTTATTTGCTAGTTTCCAATGCTAGGGTCTAGACTCACGCCTGTACTAAATTAAAACATCGATTGATGTGAGCGTGACACGTAGGGATTACTACACCGTACTGTTTTACTACGATTTGTTTACTACGATTTGTCATTCATGAAACGTCATCGGAAAATGTCATCGTTTGACAGTTTATCAGTCGGCAGCGAAGTAATGATTGATGGCCGGGGATCTGCGAGTCTTAGAAGAAAAGTGTAGTTTACGGCTGACATCGCCATATTTTGTATTTGTCACTATATTTTGCTGCGCGTTCAGTAACTGTTATCAAGTAGTGGTGCGTCACAGCGGCGGTATCGATTTCACGAAAATCAACAAAGAAATCAGATAAAAGTCACATCAGCAACTATTGGCAAATATTTCAAAATTAGAGTTTATATGATAAATAAAATCTCAAACTCGGTCACTTTTCATATCACTATTATGAACCTCGTTGAAAATTATCAATTTTGCACTCGCTAAAGCTCATGCAAATTGATAATTTTCAACTCGGTCCATAATAGTGAACATAGTGTTTGTATCTGGCATGTAGCGTTCAGATGAAAGTAGCGTTCAGATGAAAGGGTGATGGATTGTAGACATTTGGAACCATTGGCTAAAATAGTTTGGTTAAGAAAAATGGTAGTTGTCTAATCTATTGGCTAATAATTTGTAAAAGCCAGGTCTGTCCCTGTATTATCACTATGCACTTAACACAAATTTGGAAATTCTGTTTGCTTTATTTGGTGGACATATTGCGCAGCTGCCTTAGATGATGCAAGTTTATGAAAGGGAAATGATATACAATCATCAATTTTGTGAAAGTCCACGGAAGATGGAAAATTTTGAAAGAGAAGCCGACTCCCCTATATTGACTGCTTTCGTTCATGGTCATTCGAAAAAATATTGTTTGCTTTGAAATTGAGAAACTGATTTTATTGCTTCAAGCATGATCGGTGGGTTACGTTACTACTTTAACACCCAAATTTGTTGATGGAAATTTTAGTTTTCTTAAAGAAAATGTCCATTTGTAAACCAAGAGACTTTGAAAATGTACCTCTTGAGTGGAGATTTCTCATGATGACAGAAGCCGTTTTTGGCTGACTTGAGCACAATATGATTAATCATGTTAACAGTTGAGGACTAGTTTTAGCCATGCCCCGCCAATCTTTGGCTAAGCTCCACCCACCTGACTATAAATTTCCAGAAAACTATAGTTAGGCTGTTGAATATTTTGAAACTAATTTTACTGGCTGCTGTTACTATGTTCAACAGCATGTTTATTAAATAGTAAAGGTATACAATTCGTAGAACAATGCTTAGTCCGTCATCAATTAAGTGTTCGTGACGAACTTAGCTATGTCATTCATGACGTAATTGATTATGACCTTAGCTGCATCATTCAGGGGTGGGGGATGTGGTCAAAGGGTCATACAATTGATTGTAGTGCAACTCCTCTGACACTGTTGGACGGAATTCAACCAAATTTAGCATGTCAGTTACCCATATCAATGTGGAGTGGATGAGCCCATTTACATTTGGCCCCGCCCCCAGTAGGTGTAGGATGGGGTCGAAAGGTCATGGAATTGATTGTAATGTAACTCCTCAGACACTATTGGACGAAATTCAACCATATTTGCTATGTGAGTTACCCATATGATTGCGGAGAGCAAACAGATGTTTACATTTGGCTCTGCCCCCAGGGGTGGGTTGGTGGGGGTGTGTCAAATGTTCAAAGCGGGGATTTGCGATGACGTGTCATCGACCGATCAATCTGGTTGATTATGGCCTTAGCTGCATCATTCATGACGTAATTGATTTTGACCATAGCTGCATCATTCATGACGTAATTGATTTTGACCCTAGCTGCGTCATTCATGACATAATTGATTATGACCTTAGCTGCATCATTCATGACTTAATTGATTATGACCTTAGCTGCGTCATTCAGGACATAATTGATTATGACCTTAGCTGCATCATTCATGACATAATTGATTATGACCTTAGCTGCATCGTTCATGACGTAATTGATTATGACCTTAGCTGCGTCAATCATGATGTACTTGATTATGACATTAGCTGCATCATTCATGACGTGATTGACTATGACCTTAGCTGCATCATTCATGACGTAATTGATAATGACATCATCCTACATGTCATATAGTTGATTATGATGTCATATGATTGATGGATAAACTGGAATCCTCCTGTTGAGGCTAGTCAAGAAAATGTACAGTGTGTCTATTGAATGTCCATTTGCATGGCCGGAGAAGACTATTTTTGTCTAGTCAGTAGCGAAGTGGAGAATCTCGATATATCGATCCAAATGGTATCAGACAAGAATTAGGTAAATGTTTTTCAGTGGCCAAAATTGCCTATATCGCAACTATAACGCACTCACACCTGTTAAAATATGTCTTTATATGTAACATTCTTTACATGCATTTTTATAGGATGGTCAAGACTTGATGGGTGAAGATGTCCTAACATTCTACACTAAACAGTGGGAAGAATATCAATTCTCTAGTAAAGTGCTAAACGGAGTGTGTGCATACCTAAACCGACACTGGGTGCGCAGGGAGTGTGACGAAGGGCGCAAAGGCATCTATGAAATATATTCCGTGAGTATCATAAAGTCTACCCCCCTCCCCACACTACATGTTGTGGTTTAAAATTGAAGTTACATGTACGAGTTAAGTAACCCTTTGACAGATGAATTCCCCATAGCTCTCTTTAACCCTTTAATCCGCGATTTTATTCAAGAAATTCTCATAGAAAATGTCCATTTGTAGACCAAGAGAGGACTATTTTTGCCTATTTACCACTGGAATGACTGGCCCGATAACCGAGCCAGTCATTCCAGTGGTTAATTTCCAAAAATAATCTCTTGGTTTGCAAATGAACATTTCTCAAAACTGCTACAGAAGTCGTTTTTGCCTGATATGAGTGTTAAAGGGTTAAAGACGACCATAAAAGGAAAACTTAAATATTTTGAAATTAATTTGGCTGGGAGGCGTTACGGCTTCACATCAAATTACTTTCAAAATATTCAACAGAATAAGTTTTATATCGTAAAGAATATAGTTTTCCCATGATTTGACGGTGGCTGGGTCAATAAGCCAAGGTTATCACTATCTGTGTATTGACCTATTACATAAGTCTGCTATATTATATTATGTGTTTGTAGCTCGCTTTGATTACGTGGCGTGATAATTTATTCAAGCCCTTGAACAAGCAGGTGACTAATGCTGTTCTCAAGTTGATTGAACGTGAACGTAATGGTGAGACGATCAACACTAGACTTGTCAGTGGTGTTATCAATTGCTACGGTGAGTGTTCTTAAACAATAGTAATTATATAGATAAGTTTGATCTTTTAATGATCTAATTTTATCAAGAAAATTTTGATATTTTTGTATTAAAGGCCCAATTACGAGCCAAGAGAATACAATTTTTGAAAATTTATCACTTGAATGACTGGCTCGGTTAGCGAGCCAGTCATTCCAGTGATACATTTTCAAAAATTGTATTCTGTTGGCCTGTAAATGGAGATGCCACAAGACCATAGCAGAGGCCAGTTTTGGCCGGTATAACCATTAAAGGGTTAGATTTGGCAAGAAAATTGAAACCTACATGTATGCTTGATAAATATCCCATTTGCAGACCAAAAGAAGAGTGTTTTTGACAATTTCCTTTTGGCCTAGAAATGTATATATTCACTAACCAAACATCTCCATTTTCTTCACCAAGCTTTAACTTTAACGGTTACCACACTGATGTCCAAATTTTAATAGATGAGCTAGTGTTCTGACTCATATTTCAACAAATTTGGTGGAAGATGGTGCTGTCGATGACCGCAACATCATCCACCAAAATTGTTGAAAGATGTACACCAATTTCTTTGCTATTGACTGGTTAAAAGATAAGAATATTGACGTCAGAGTGGAAAGGTTTAACTCTTTAATGCTCATGTCATCCAAAAATGGCTTCTGCATTGGTCTTGAGAAATGTCCATTTACAGACCAAGAGAAAATTATTTTTTTGAAAATTTTCCACATGAATGACTTGCTCGATTTAACTGAGCCAGTCATTCCAATACTGGAATGACTGGTTCAGTTAAATCGAACAAGTCATTCAAGTGGAAAATTTTCTAAAATCATCGTCAGCAAATGGACGTTTCGATGTAAAAACTAATCTTCTTGAACAAATTAAATGGTTATAGGGTTAAACGGTTAACACCTATTGCTGTGTCAAATAGAACCATTTTCAGAATTCACATACATGCATTTAACCCTTTTAGAATATACTTTTTCAGATATTTGTCGTTGAAAGGGTTACGGCGACTAGCCGTAATCCGTATACGTGAACCCAGATATGAATCATATGACATTTTTAATATCTCCCCAAAAATGGCTGGTCTGATTTGGTTCAAGGTTTATGAAAGGGTGTGTGTGACCCTACACTATGTTTCCAGAACTTTGAGCTTGATACGAAAAAATCCTGAAAAAGTCTGAATAATCTGACAGAATTTCAGGAAAACTCCGAAAACCCTTTGCAATGTGACAAAAACGAGGGTGCGAGGCTGAGGTTGCTCATGTTGATATCTCCATTTCTTCTAGCATTTAGTGGGATGATCGTATGCTCTGACACACAAGTCATATGGATATTCACGTACACACAAAACTCTGAATATCAGAATATTATTATTGAAGTGGCCAGTGCTACAATGCTGAAATACTAACTAGTGCCCTTTCATTGGAGCACTCATGTTCTGCACTGCATTCTTTGCTTGAGAAGCTCTAGGATCTGTTATTGATGAATTCACCCTTCCAGAGTTACCAGAGTATCTCTCTATCAATCTGACGTCACCTGACGTGATAATAAGCTAAGCGGCGTGTAGGATGATTACGTCATAAATGATTCTATATGGCCCATCTTTAACTCTTAATAGTCCGACACATTGTACAAATTCTATGTCTACTATTTAATAAACATGCTGTTGAATATTTTGAAACTAATTTGACTGAACGTTTTTGCTGCCATAGGCAGCAACAGCACCCAATCAAATTAGTTCCAAAATATTCAATAGCTTACCTGTATAGTTTTCTGGAAATTAATAGTCAGGGAGTTCAGAGATCGATCGATCACAACACGAGCGAGGTGTGGGTGGAGCATAACTAGATATGGGCCGGGCATAGCTAAAACTGGAACGGTCCTAGGCTTGTGCGATTATTGTGGTGAGTGATCGCGATCGATTATTAAAAAATAATCGGGATTACTCGATTAATCAGCTTAGAAGACTATTTTTGAAAATGTATCACTGGAATGCCTGGCTCGATTCTCGAGCCAGGCATTCCAGTAATACATTTTCAAAAATAGCCCTCTTGCCATGCAAATGGACATACATTCACTAAGCAAAATGTCATTTTTCATGACCAATCGCATTAAAAAGTAATTGAAACTTAGGTTTTGAAATATTTTATGCAATAAAAAATATTCACGATTATTCGATTATTTAATTTTTAATCATATAAATTCACGATTTAAAACATAATCGCAATTTTCGATTTAATCACGTAATCGTGCGAGCCTAAAAGGTCCTTTAGAATCTTTTTCAAAAACGCAATCGAGAGGGAGCCATTTCTAGCTATGCCCCGCCCACTATGTATATGTTGGAATCATTTGAAACTTTGAAATCTGAATTCTCCAAAATCTATGTCACAGTATCTATAAAGCTGCACACTGTTGAATATTTTGAAACTAATTTAACTGGGGACATCTAGGCAGCAAGAGTTCCCACTTCCCAGTCAAATTATTTTCAAAATATTCAACAGAAAATTTGGAAATTGGAAATTAATTAAAACATGTATGCAAATCATACACCTTGGTGCCATTTTGATTGTGATGTTGGCTAACAAGTAGTGTATTTGATTATGATGTCATGTACTTGAGTGCCAGTTCAGATTCTACCTTTGGTTCCATTTGTCTGTCTGTCTGTGACAACAGCATTGGCAGTGGTTAGGTTTGCGATTTATCTACACATTTTGACATATCTCAAGGTTGCTTCAACCTATCAGGGCCCATGTTCCCGAAGCTATCGTTAGGATAGCGATATCGTTACACTCATGTTATGCTATTGAGGGTAACGATATCGATATCCTAATGATGGCTTCGGGAACATGGGCCGAGGACTACATTTGTCTACATACTTGCCTAGATGTATACATGTATATAAAGAAGATGCAGGATGGTGATATTGAGGTCTCTAAGTCAAATGTCAAGGTCAATGTGACCTAGTTACAGAACCCTGTTTTGACAGTCAAGAATGTCTTTATATGAGCAGGTCCAAGCCTCTTGTTTGGTTTAGTTCTCTATATTGACTCATTTCGTGAGATGCCCGTTAGAAGCTGGACATATGCTTACTCTATATCCGCAGTACATTGTCTGTCTACTGCTGATATATTGTCTAAACCTCGGCTTCTAAGAATAACTTGATTGTATCTGTAATAATTAAGTTGTTTAATTGTTAAACATATTATTTTTCAGTTGAACTTGGTCTGAATGAAGATGATCCACAAGCCAAAGGCTCCACACTTAATGTATATAAAGAACATTTTGAAAATAATTTCCTCGAGGATACGGAACAATTCTATAATCGTGAAAGCATAGGATTTTTACGTGATAATCCTGTAACAGAATATATGAAGAAGGCGGAGTCACGTCTTCTTGAGGAGCAGCGACGTGTGCAAGTGTACTTACACGAGAGTACGCAGGACTCACTTGCAAGAGTGTGTGAAAAAGTGCTAATTGAAAAACATTTGGAGATATTCCACAACGAGTTCAAGAATTTGTTAGACGATGATAAGAATGATGGTGAGTCTGTGTTCACTCAAGAGAGGAATCCATTGCTTAACTCTGCCCCACCTATTTCTAGCCGAGTTCCACCCACCTTTTTACACGAGATTGAATCAATATGAAACTTTGATACCTGCCTTGCATTCAAAAGGGAACATGCTAAATCTGTTGCTGCTAACTCTTGACAGTCGGCTGTTTTCGGAGTACTTACGTCATAATATACAAACCGGAAAGAATCAGATTTTGCACTTGCTCTAGACCGTTTTCCATATTGAATGCAAGGCTGAAATTCCATTTATAATCTAAATTTCAAGGTAATTGTACAGGTAGGCTGCTGTATATTTTGAAGATAATTTGACTGGAAGCTACATTTATTGCTTCCTATTAGTTTAAAAAGAACCAATGTTTATTAAATTGTAAATTCATCAAAGACATACAATTTGTTATCAAAATCGAAAAGTTGGTCATGAAAGTATACAAATAATTTGTACACTTAAGTCTTTTGTGACCAACTTTTCAATTTTGATAACAGCTACGTCATTTTTATTGTAACATCAGCTGAGATGTGTGGTATACTTGATTATGAAGTCCTCTCGAGAACCACTGGGCCGATTTCAGTTATAGCTGGCAGGAAGCGTCCTTAGGGCATAGAGATCCAGGTTCGTTCAAGCGAAGTCGATCTGCCAATTTGGCTGGCGGCCATCTGGGATTTTGGCTGATTTTTAGAAATATCATTAAAAATCTTCACCTATCCCGCTTGGGGCATCAATTCAACACACATTAAATCTCATCTAAGGAAAAAGCTGAACCAAGTTTGTTCAAGGCAACTTGATTGGCCAAATAGTTCGACGGCCATCTTGGATGACCTAGTTTTCGCGAAAACCGCTTCTCCAGAACTGCTGAACAGATCGGGCTGAAATTTGGCAGATATGATTAGGGACTAAGGGCCATTAAAGTTTATTCAAGGGAAGTTGATACGTAAAAAAACCCATAGCTGCCGTGGCCCAATCAAAATGTAGCCTGTTTGGTGGCCATATTGGATATATTTAGCTCAACTGGCCTGAAAGGCCGAGTGTGCTTATGCCATGGCGACCGGCCGTTGTGTCCATCCGTCAACTTTTCCTTTAAACGACTTTTCAAGAACAACTGGGCCGATTTCAATGATATTTGGCAGGAAACATCCTTATGTCATAGGGATCCAAGTTTGTTTAAAGGAAGCCAATCGGGCAATTTGGCCAGCGGCCATCTTGGATTTTGGCGGATTTTAGGAAACGTCTTTGAAAAGCTTCTCAAAATTGCTTGGGGGATTGATGCAAACCTCATGAAATCTGATCTAGGGCAAAAGCTGAACCAAGTTTTTCAAGGGAACTTGATTGGTCAGATGGTTCGCCGCCATCTTGGTTGACCTAGTTTTAGTGAAAACAACTTCCAGAACCGCTGAAGGGATCGGGCCGAAATTTGGCAGATATGATTAGGGCCCAAGGCCCATTAAAGTTTATTCAAGAGAAGTTGATCCATCAAAAGACATGGCTGCCATGGACCAATCAAAATATAGCATGTTTGGCAGCCATATTGGATTTTTTTATTTGATGGGTTTTGAGGCCGAAATTGGTTTTATGTGTTTTTTGGGTATTCTGATCTCAAATTTGCAATTTTCGAAACTGTCGGATAAACAGTTTGGTGGCCATCTTGTTGATAAGGGCATTCTAGTTGAATTGCCTACGGTCCAGGTGAGCGATACAGGCCCCTTGGGGCTCTTGTTGTGATTCAATGTTTTAATATTGTGATCATTAGGGTTGCACGATTTTTGCTTTGAAACATCGTGATCGATTTTATAAAAAAAAATTGCGATTTCGATTAAATCGTAGGTCCAAATTCCCAAAAGTATTAACCGGGGTAACGTGACAAGTCACCAAAACTGGGACTTGGAATTTCTAGAAAGAGTTGAAATAAATGACACAAAAATAGCACGAAATTAGAACACAATTTCATGCAACAAATTCTTAACATCCTACGTCTATGCTTAATGTATACCTTATATCCATCATCGCGGGAGTGAAATTATTAATTGGGACCGCCTAAATATTGCGTATAGTTTAATAAACATTGTTTATTTCATCAAAATTTGACAAAATGTCGTCCCGTAAGAATATAAATCCTGCTTCCGCTTATAGCCTCCCTTTGTAGGACGAGTTTATGGCATTACCTGAGTAGCGCGAAAATGCTAATATTAGTACCCTGGGAGATACTGCGCAATCCATATACATAGGATGGTAGCTTTGAGTAGCTACGACAATAACGGCGTAAACTTGTCATATAGTGCAGTTTATAGTTGCTTTCAGAATGTACGATTTCCATTTAAGAGTAATCAACAGAACGCACAGTTCAAAATACAAAATCTGGAATGCTGTTGCGTTACTTTCGTTAATTAGGCATGACAACCAAATCAAAAAGGAAAAATTAGTACACAGCCTGAAATTGCTAAAAGAATTTAAAAAAATTATGTTCAGTAATTATTGCCTAACACTCTGCAACTAAGTATAAACTTGGAATTTCACAACAGACTCAGGGTCTGCAGCGAAAGAAAGAAAATTATATGGCAATTCGACGGAGTAACTAGCTGGTTTTCTCAATGACAAAGGTGTTACCTCGCTATTGTTAGCTGGTTTACCGTAGAGCTTTGTGTTTTGATTAGGACTTAGTGAACACATGCGTGAAGCGATCAAGAAAAAGCACAATGGATACATGCGTGAATGGATTATAACTGTATTCTTTTACTGCTGAATGATGAGTTTTAAAATCTTAGTCTGCTCAATATTTTCGCGATTTTTCGATTTTTTTTTTCAAGTACATCGTAGAAAATCACGCAAGCCTAGTGAGCATGAGGTTTTATACACACACATGTTTTCAGCCTATTAACCCATTCCTGGCGAGAGACTTGTCAAGAATGTTTAGTTTTTCTTAACCCTTTAACACTCATATCAGCCAAAAACGGCTTCTGCAGTGCTGTTGAGAAATGTTCATTTGCTGAGCAAGAGAAGACTGTTTTTGAAAATTTACCACTGGAATGACTAGCTCGATAACCGAGCCAGTCATTCCAGTGGTAAATTTTCAAAAATAGTATTCTTTTGCTCTGCAAATGGACATTTTCTATGAGAAAATTTAAATTTTCTTGAACAAATTCAAGGGTTAAAGGGTTAAGTAATGTCTATTTTCAGGCCAAGAGTAGGCTATTTTTTCATTCCAGTGGTAAAATGTTAAAAATAGTTTTCGCTTTGCCTGCAAATGGACATTCCTCAAGACCACTTCAGAGACCGGGTTCATCAGCCGGGTTGACCGGGTTCATCAGCCGGGTTGACCGGGTTCATCAGCCGGGTTGACCGGGTTCATCAGCCGGGTTGACCATTAAATGGTTTACCATCAAATTCAACTGCATTCTAGTGATTAAACTAAAATCTCATGTTCATGTACTAGTCATAGTCAGCCATCCCAGTGGTATATTTTTAAAATAACCAGCAAATGGACTACTTACCACAAATTTTTAAATTCTTTTACAGATCTTGACTATAAAAGAGTGAATCTAATATTATTCTTTTAATAGTATCACTTCTACTGCGTAAGAATGGATGGATCCTATCTGTCAGTCAAGTAGCTGATGATGTCACAATTAAAATGACATCATAATCTAGGCTTGCGTGATTATGTGATTAAATCGAAAATCACGATTATGTTTTAAATCATGAAGTTATATGATTAAAAATTAAATAATCGAATAATCATGAATATTTTCTATTGCATAAAATATTTTGAAACCTAACTAACTTTCAATTACTTTTTAATACGTTCGGTCATGAAAAATGACATTTTGCTTAGTGAATGTATGTCCATTTCAGGGCAAGAGAAGACTATTTTTGAAAATGTATTACTGGAATGCCTGGCTCAAGAATCGAGCCAGGCATTCCAGTGATACATTTTCAAAAATAGTCTTCTCTTGCCCTGCAAATGGACTTTTCTAAACACCATCGCAATCTTCGTCTCTGATATTCTTTTGTTGCTAGGTCTTGGTAATTTGTATCCCAGCTGATTAACCGAGTAATCATGATTATTTTTTAATAATCGATTGCGATCACTCAATGCAATAATTATACAAGCCTATCATAATCATAAGCTCCATCATGAAAATCTAACTTTGTCACAAAATTGTATGAATTGTGTGTCTGATTAGTATACCGTAAATAAACATCCTATTGAATATTTTCAAACTAATTTGACTGAAAGCTGTTGCAGCAACAGCTCAATTAAATTAATTTTAATATATTAACCGTTTAACACACAAATTTATTCAAGAAAATTTACATTTTCTCGGAGACCAAGAACATGAATACCCGAACAAGTCATTCCAGTGGTAAATTTTTAAAAATACCCCTTGGTCTACAAATTGACATTTTCTAAAACAGATCACCAGTATTGTTGCCTTTAAAATTCAGATTCTGGGAATTGAGGGTTAAAATCTTACCAAACATTCCCGCAAAGTGGGCAAAGCGTAGCCACTAATGGGTCCATCTATCGAGAACTTTGTGAGATCTTGGATGTGACTTCTGAATTCTTGTATCAAGCTTTATGTAAAGACGACAACACTAGCTGAACACGTAGTTATTACACTTCTTAGACAGAAAACACCTTCCTGCAGTTGTTGCCAAGGGCAAAGAGCAAGAAATCAACTCTACACCCTCCATCTCAAGACTAATTACATTCAGTGGGCCTCAAGGTTTTTGTTGGACGGTCACCAATCGGCAGGACAGGTTCCAGCAGTGGACACTGCCGGCGCAGACCTCAACACAGTGGCCATGGTGCCCAACATATCGACTCCCGAGCAGGGATCCAGTAGACCATGCAGTGGTCATCATCGCTAAGCACAGTCCACTAGCGCAGAGACGAGCCAAGAAGAAGAGGCAACTCAGCAGCGAGGAGGACCCAATAGAATGTAGGAACACTACCAAACCGGTTCCCTTTAGGGCACCAAGGATTCCAGATGAACAGATGGGCCCCTACAGGCTCTGTAGGAATGTGAAAATAGTGTACACATTGGCACAAAGGGACAGACTGGGTCCAGCCTCTCTGATGAAGGTACACCAACTCCAGGCCAAAATAAAAAATAGTCTCGTTTCCTGTAAACCTCCCTGGTGAAGTCTTTCTTTTTTCACCCGGTCGGGAATAAAAAAAAAATTTCTATCCAGCATAAATGCTAAAACATCAATACATTTGTCTAACTATACAATTTTTTTTAAGGCCATTTGTATGCAATGTGAATCCCTTTTGGTAATTGGGATATGCGAAACATGACAAATTTGACAATTATGTGATCATTATGTTTATAATGTAATATTAACATGGTGCAAGGGATCTGCATTCTGCGCCATTAGCTGTCCACTTAAGAAATCAATACCTCTTGATCTACCTGACCCCCTGCGTCACGTCTTTTGCACCAAAAATTTGGTCAGTTCAAAATCACTTTGTTAGCCTTCATTCTGTTTCGCGCCCTCAGCAATTGAACTTCAATTTAGAGTAGAATCTCAACACAGTTTCCAATTTGCATAGCTATTTCTAAAAAATGTTTGCATTTGTGCATTTCTACCACCCACGCATGTATGCTATAGCAGTTACATGTAATTTTATCGGAGGTTCAGACGTAGTCATCGGACAATTATTGCTAAATTATTTAGTACGCTAAATGCAGGGCTTGTCGTAGAATATTAAGTGCGCTGGCGTGTCTAGGGGCCAAGGACATCCGTAAGTCTAAAGTACTGATAGGACAGCAGAAACTACTACTGAAATGTATTGCAAAAACATCCATCCAGGACCCCGTGATTGATACCGGAAGTACCGCGCATGCGCAAACAGTGGATGATGCAACACCCCCGGATCGTTCGTTGACTAGAGATGGCCTAGCAGGGTCGCACCATCCTATTCCCAGTAGATCTGACAGTTTAAGTGGAGAAGACGCGTTTGTACAACAGTTGATGTCACAGCTTCGTAATCATCAATCCTCATCCATGAGAGCTACGGATCATATCCTGGAATCGGATGCAGGAGCTCGGACAGCAGTGCGCATGTCGGAACCGGAAGCGCCGGGTTCATCTCAGATCCAAGGTATGTTGTCATGGCAGGATCCTCAAGTGTTCATTAAATCTATCGCCGCCCTGAAATCCAATCACTATGACATCTTGGACTTCTTGGATAGCTCTTCTCCCCAGGTAGATAGGGTGGTTTCCTCGAATGATGAGTTTGAATTGATTTGTCGCACTGGCTTAAGAAGGCCCAAACTAGAAACATTGCCAATAAGTCAGTGGTCTGTTGCCAATATTGGTCATCACATCATTTGCATCTGCGCCAGCCACCCTCTCTGCCCAGTAGCACAAAACCAAAATCCTTCAGACGGGTGGACAAGCCAAAATTTAACCAAGCATATGCATCACACACAGCCGAGGGAAGGTCTATTTGTAGGAAGTATAATGGTCGGGGTGGTTATGACTTCGTGGGGTGTTAGTTAGCACATGTCTGTGGTAACCCAGGGTGTGGGAAAAATCACCCAAGATACATGCACCCAGCTCCAAAAAAGTATTGGAGCAGGCGCCATCTGGGGGTCTAAATTTGGCAGCCTGGGAGAGGGAATTAGTGGATGACTTTGATCGCGAGTTCATTTTGCATGGTGTAGAACATGGTGTCGATATCATAGATCCTGATTGTAGCCCTTCAGTTGCCCACCTGGATAACCACCCTTCTGCCAGCCCAGGCAGGCAGCACTAGTTCTCAAGCATCTGATCAGGTTTTAGAGGAAATTTTGGCAGGCAATTATATCAAAGTGGATTCTCCCCCTTTGATTGTTAGTCCTCTATGGGCTGTCCCAAAGCTCCACTTAATACATGACTGCAGCAGGCCATCTGCGACAAAATTGGTCACAAAAAATTGCTACATGGCTAAGGTGGATCTGAAATCTGCTTACCGCTTGGTTAAAATTAACACTCAGCTAGTAACTGGTTTGAAATGGAATTTTTCTGGCAAGTGGTATTTTTTCAGAGATGCCCAGCTCCCCTTTGGTTCCAAATTAGCACCTGGTATCTTTCATAGGCTGACCCAGGCTTTGAGCCGCATCGTGTCATGGAAAGGTTATCATAATGTGGTGGCTTACATTGATGACTTCTTCATTTGCGAGGATTCTCTGTCCAAATGTGCACAGGTAACACAAGTTCTAATCAGTCTTCTGCGCAGTCTTGGCTTTCAGATTAATTGGAATAAGGGGGTTGACCCTTGCCAAACCCTAATCTTCCTAGGGATCGAAATTAGTTCAGTCCACATGCATGTGAGGCTCCCTTTGGAAAAAATACTAGTTCTTCAGTAGGACTTGGCAAATTTTATTAGGCGTAGAAGAGCTATTAAGCGTCAACTTCAGTCATTAATTGGCAAGTTGAATTGGGTGGTTGCGGTTGGTTGTCTATGGCAGTAGAGTATTCATCCGCAGGCTGATAAACATGGTTACATTACTGAAATGTCCTTCCCATAAGGCGTATATAAGCGACGATATCCATGCGAACATCGAATGGTGGCAAAACTTTATGTATACGTTTAATGGGAAATCCATCCTCTTAGAGAATCCCCCATTTTCGGCCATTTATACTGATGCGTGTTAGGAGGGAGGTGGGGCGTTTTGGGGCACGAATTAGTTCTATTGTAATTGGAAGATGTATTTCCACAGGACCGTTCATCTCCACATTAATGAGAAGGAATTGTTGACTGTGGTCTTGGCTGCTCACAACTGGGGCTGCCGGTGGAAAAATCAACACATCTATCTATTTTGTGATGACACAGTTACAGTAGCTGGGATTAATAATGGTACATCGCGGAATCCAATGATTATGAAATGTCTACGTTATCTGTTCTGGTTGTCAGCCAAATTTAATTTCCACCTGTGTCCACGGCACATCCCTGGGGTGAATAATGGCCAAGCTAATGTGATTTCTAGACTGCATGAACCAAGAAAATTTGAGGCATTTGTAGGATCGCTTCCCAAGCCAGTCTGTATAGCTGATTTGCTTCATCATATTACCACCTCTTCATTGTCTTTTCTCTTGGCTAGGTAATTCCGCTGCATCCCTGGTGACAACCTTTGATGCTAGAGTTCAGAATCTTCGGGGGAATTCATTCGCAGAGTCGACCAAGCGCACATATTCTACCTATCTGAGCCTTTATCTGTCCTTTTGTACTTCAGCCTGCATCAGTCCTGTGCCTATTTCAGCTAGAGCCTGGTTCGGTATGGTCGTGGTTATGGCATCGTCCTATTGCACGATCCTCGCCCTCCCACTACGTTCCTGTATCGAGTACCGTGCTTGCACGCCTTTGATGTTTGTGCTAAGTTCACGAAGCTTCGTACATATTAGTGAGCTGGGATCAGTCAACTTGCGCCAATGAGATTGCTCGATAAGAAATCAGGAAGTAGACAAATTTACACATGTGCATAAACCGAACTAGCAGTTTTAGTTACCGAAAACCAATCTACACATTTTATGTTCTTCAAATGACTTGTTTAGAGCAAAACCATTGCAAACTTTTGCAAATGTCTCTTTCCAGTTCAACAGCGTCGCGATCGCCGTTGTTTTGTGATTGTAAATTATGTCACCAGACGAGGTCTCGCCTATCGCGTGAATTAGGCAGAAATCCGATTGGCTACCTCTAGCCCACTAGCTTAATGTTACTTCACATAGCGAGAAATCACAGGTCTGCAAGTACGGCCTCGAACAGCGTAGCTATGTGAGTGGCCGTATGTTAGTACGATGTGGTTATGGTGGCAGCATCATAATGGTTGACAGGGCAATAACTTTATTGGACAGTGTATCAATAACTTAATTAAGTTTATACAAGCAGCATTGACACTAGGCTTGCGCGATTGTTCGATTTAATCGTGAAGTTCGATTTATTTTTAAAATCGCGATTTTTACGATGTAATTGAGGGAAAATCAGAAAATCGTAAAAAATTTCATGTTTTTTTTAAATCTGAAGTACTTTTCCATCGCATTTTATCAGTACATGAATACAATTATAATTGATTCACTCCTGTAGTTCATTGTGTTTATATCCCGCCGTGCCGAATAATTACTAATCACATCACAAAGCGCTACAATAAACAAGCTAACAATAGCGAGGTAACTGAGAAAACCAGCTAGTTAATCCGTCGAATCACCAAATAATTTTCTTTCTTTCGCTGCAGACCCTGAGTCTGTCGTGAAATGCCAAGTATATACTTAGCTGCAGAGTGTTAGGCAATCAGTGAACATAATTCTTTTTAATTCTAGGGTTAGCTACTTCAGGCGGTGTAATAATTTTTCCTTTTTGATTCGGTTGTCATGTCAAATTAAAGAAAATAAAGCAACAGCATTCCAGGTTGTTTGATTTTGAACTTCTGATTACTCTTAAATGTAAATCGTACATTCTGAAAGCAACTATAAACTGCTCTATAGGACGAGTATACGCCGTTACATGCGTACCTACTCAAAGCTCCCGTCCTATGTATGTGGATTGCCCAGTATCTCCCCGGGTACTAATATTAACGTCTTCGCGTTACTCCGATATTGACCTAAACTCCTCCTGCAAAGGGAGGCTATAAGCGGAAGCTGATATATCATGTAATTTATATTTTTTTTCTCAGCGACATTTTGTCTCAAATTTTGATAACATAAATAATGTTTATTAAACTATATGCAATATTTAGGCGGTCCCAATTAATTTCACTCCCGCCATGATTGATATAAGTTATACATTAAGCATAGACGTAGGATGGTAAGAATTCGGTGCATGGAAATGTGTTCTAATTTCGTCCTATTTTTGTATCATTTATTTCAACTTTTTCTAGAAACAAGTCACGTTACCCCGGTTTATACCTTTGGGAATTTGGACCTACGATTTAATCGAAAATCGCGATTTATTTAATAAAATCGATCGCGATGTTTCAAAGCAAAAATCGTGCAAGCGTAATTGACACAACTGACATTGAATGATGGTGCATATCTGATTGGTTTCCACATGATTGTACATGACTATCATATTTAGCATAAAGAACTTAACTTGGCTGGTAAAGGAGCACATACCAGCAACACGGTCATTGCCTGAATTTAAACTGACTGTATTACGAGCCCATGAGCATTGTCTGAGCATTGATTTTAGTGCATGTCTAGCTTTACAACTCACTGCCTAGTAATTACTAGCATGAATTAGTATGTATGGATGAATTCATGAGTGTCTGGCTTCCTACCCCCTACAACCTTTGGTGTTGGAGATTTGTGGTTATTAGCTCAGCTGGCCTGAAAGGCCAAGTGAGCTTATGTCGTGGCGACCGTCCGTCTGTGATCCATCCATAAACTTTTCCTTTAAAACGACCTCAAGAACCACTGGGACAATTTCAATTATATTTGGCAGGAAGCATCCTTAGGGCATAGGGATCCGGCGGCCATCTTGGATTTTGGCCGATTTTTAGAAACGTCTAAAAATCTTCTCCGAAACCGCTTGAGGGATTAAAGGAAACCTCATGAAATATGATCCAGGGCAAAAGTTCAACCAAGTTTGTTTGAACTTGATTGGTCAAATGGTTTGGCGGCCATCTTGGTTGACCTAGTTTTAGCGAAAATGACTTCTCCAGAACCGCTGAAGAGATCAGGCCGAAATTTGGCAGATATCATTAGGGACTAAGGGCCCGTAAATTTGTTCAAGAAAAGTGAATCCGCCAAAAAACATGGCCACCGTGGGCCAATCAAAATATGGCATGTTTGGTGGCCATATTGGAATTTTTTATTTAATGGGCTTTGAGGCTGAAATTGTTTTTATATAGGTTTTTGCGTATTCTGATTTAAAATTTGCAATTTTTGAAACTGTCAGATAAATGGTTTGGTGGCCATCTTGGATCATTTTCCCGCCAAAAGCTCCCATACTAAAGCAATGGGAAATTTAAAATGTCTTCTTTTCGAGAGCTACGGGGCCAATTTCAATTATATTTTGCAGGAAGCATCCTTAAGGCATAGAGATTCAAGTTTGTTCAAATGAACCTGATCGGCCAATTTGGTCGACGGCCATTTTTAGAAATGTCTTTAAAAATCTTCTCCAAAACCGTTTGAGGGATTGATTCAGAACTCACGAAATATGATCTAGGGTAAGAGCTGAACCAAGTTTGTTAAAGGGAACTTGATTGACCAAATGGTTCAGCGGCCATCTTGGATGACCTCGTTTTCGCAAATACGACTCCTTCCCCAGAACCGCTGAAGCGATCAAGCCGAAATTTTTGATATATGATTAAGGACTAAAAGGGCCATTAAAGTTTGCTCAAGAGAAGTTGAGTCGTCAAAAAAACTGGCTGCTTTAAAATGTCAAAAATTTGAGCGAACCAATCACAGGCTAGCTCTGACCATCAGTCAGAGCTTTGGTCAGTTCAAAATCCCTTTGTTAGCGTTCATTCTGTTTTCGGTCAGAGTTTTGGTCAGTTAAAAATCCCTTTGTTAGCCTTCATTCTGTTATCAAAATTGTATCCAAAACCTTTTGGGGGATCAATTCAAAACGCATGAAATATCATCTAGGGCAAGAGCTGCACCAAGTTTGTTTCAAGGGAAGTTGATTGGCCAAATGTTTTGGTGGCCATCTTGGATCACCTAATTTTTGCCAAAATGACTCCAGAACCACAGAGCAGATTGGGCCGAAAGGTGAGCGATATGATTAGGCACTGAGTGCCATTAAAGTTTTTTCAAGGAAAGGCACTACATCAGAAACATGGCAGTGAGTGGACCAATCAAAATGTAGCGTGTTTGGCGACCATATTGGACATGCAAAAATGTCCACAAACTCATTTAGAAGACTACTCCTAAACCATCTTGGACAACCAAATTTTTGCCACTTTGTCTCCAGAACCACTGAGCGGATTGGGCTGAAATTTGAGAGATATGATTAGGCACTGATCTGGCCAAAGTGCCATTAAAGTTTTTTCAAGGGAAGGCGCTACGTCAGAAACATGGCAGAAGTGGACCAATCAAAATGCAGCGTGTTTGGCGGCCATATTGGACTTGCAAAAATGTCCACAAACTCATTTAGAAGACTACTCCTAAACCACCCACTAACAATTGTGACGAAAATGCATAATGCTCCAGGTGAGCGACACAGGCCCCTTGGGCCTCTTGTTAAACATGTATATAGATATATGTAATTTATCATAGGCCAGTGTGCCAAGCAATAGTATTAAATAACCACGATTACTGCCCAACACTGAATCATTTGTCTTATCACCATGTTGTCATGCGTCCTGGATTCCTTCTGGCTTCACCATGTGGTGAGTCAGCAGTGCCTCTTCACTGAGATTCCTTCTGGCCTTTCACCACCTGGGTCACCATGTGGTGAGTCAGCAGTGTCTCTCCACTGACTCTTATGTCAATGTGATCATTATGTTTATAATGTAATATTAACATGGTGCATGGGATCTCCATTCGCCGCCATTAGCTGTCCACTCTAAGAAATCAATACCTCTTGATCTACCTAACGTCTTTTGCGCCAAAGATTTGAGCGAACCAATCACAGGCTAGCTCTGACCGATTTGCTTTTATTCAGTTCAAAATCCCTTTCTTAGCATTCATTCTGTTTTGCGCCCTCAGCCATTGAACATCAATTTAGAGTAGAATCTCAACACAGTTTCCAATTTGCATAGCTATTTCTCTCTCCCATCCTCCCAATAGTATTAAATAACCATCATTACTGAGGGATGCATTAATGATGGGACACTCACAGTGACTCAGCCATATGAGCTTTCCCAGCATGACATACTTATTACCCCCGGATCCCTCTATTGATTTCATTTCCTAGCGCTGTCAGATTTTTTTTGCTTCACAGACCTTGGAATGTATCAATACATATCATGTATTAGACCCGGCAATACGCATGCATACATCATATCGTAAATGGTGTAGATCATGATATGACAGAACACCACGATTAGCAACATAATTTAGTGAAATAGGTTTCTCCTTCATGTATATTGTTGCACTAATCATTCTAATTTTAGGCCACGTTTTTTTTACATTTGCCTGGTTTTCATACATGTATGAAATTGAGATTCTGTGATTTCACATTTCAAAGTATTAACCTTTTAACACTCAAATTTGTTCAAGAAAATTTCAATGTTCTCATAAAAAAATGTCCATTTGCAGACCATGAGAAGAGTATCTTTGAAAAGTTACCACAGGAATGACTGGCTCGGTTGTCGAGCCAGTCATTCCAGTGGTAAATTTTCAAAAAATTGTCTTCTTGGTCTGCAAACTTGGACATTTCTCAAGACCACTGCAGAAGCCATTTTTGGCTGATATGAGTGTTCAAGGTGTTAACATGGATTCAAACACACCTACAACATGTACAAAGTGAACAGAGGTTCTAAAGGTAGAATGTGGTCTCCGTTAATTAGTCCACCGAAATCATCGATGTGGATTTATTATAGAAACGGGGCACCGTCTGCAGCAAAATGTCAATGCCTTATGACATGACCTCGGTGGGGATTGCATATCGTCCAAATGTGTCCAGACCCACCTGAGTTATCCCCTTTTATTTATTGAAAAATCGTAAAATATTTTGTTTCCGCTCGATAACTTCAGTTAGCTTGAATGGATTCATTTCAAATTTGGAATGTCAACACCTTATGACAAGACCTCGGTGGGAATTGCATATCAGCGTAATGTGTCCAGACCCACATGTGTTATCCTCCTTTATTTATTAAAATGTAAAATATGTGGTTTCCACACGATAGCTTCAGCTAGCTTGAATGGATTCATTTCAAATTTGGAATGTCAACTCATTATGACAAGACCTCGGTGGGGATTGCATATCGGCAAAATGTGTCCAGACACACCAGCGTTATCTCCCTTGTTGAATTTTAAAAATTGGTGTTGAACTAAAAAGCCCTGGTCGGGGGATGACTGTGACCAGAACTGCTCTTTTATATCTTTTTGTAACACTATCTGATACTTTTGATTCACAGATCTTGGGCGAATGTTCCAGTTAGTTTCTCGGATTCACGACGGCTTAGGAGAACTGAAGAACCTTCTCGAATCACATATATGCAACCAAGGACAGACGGCTGTGGAAAAATGTGGTGACACTGCACTAAATGTAAGTAATTAGCTGATTCCATGATGGGTTGTTAGCCGTGTTTCTCATCGCATCTAATAATAATAATAATAATCTTTATTTAATGAGGGTAAACTCACTAAATGTAAGTAATTAGCTGATTCCATGATGGGTTGTTAGCCGTGTTTCTCATCGCATCTAATAATAATAAGAATAATAATAATAATAATAATCTTTATTTAATGAGGGTAAACAACGTCAGTAAAATCTGATCTTCCCGAGGCCCTCAGAAAGAATGCACACACATGCATACACACAGACAAACTGACAGAGAAAAACACTGCAAGTACACTTACACACAAATCATACTATGTACAAATATATACAACATATTACAAGTAGAAATAGTCAGTTATTAGTCAAAAGTTTACATACATGTATTATATCCTGTGTACAAATGATATACAATTATTAGAATGCTAGCTATTTATTTAATTTTTTATTTTTTATTTTATTTTTATTTTTAAAGGAGCGTGGGTGTCACTGCTAAACAAACTTTAAATCATGTCATCATTAACATACTTAGCTGGCTTTATACCTATGCCCTTGGAATGCAGAGTGTAATGGCTCTGAGTTTATTACTTTATCATTACATTTGATTTATATATTCCTGAAGATTGGACTTGAAAGACATCCATAATCTGTTTTAATCTTGGGAACTCGTAGATGATTAAATGTCTTTGAGCGCAAATTCCTAGTGTGTGCATCCTCGATTGAAATGAATATGTCTTTTATGTAGCTGGGAGCAAGCCCATTTCTCGCCTTGTATGTCATAATGCCTGTTAATCATCATTCTTTTAGTTAAAGTTTAGTGTTTTATATAATGGCGCTGATGGTGTTCTATAAGGCATATCTAATATTACTCTATTAGCTCGCTTTTGTAACCTTTCTAGCCTATCCAACAGTGTAGGTGAAGATTGACAAAATACAAGACTGCAGTAATCTATGTGTGAAAGAATAAAAGATTTATAAAACAGATTTGTTTGTTCTGTGTTAAGATAATTCTTATTTTTCTTTAGCATATAGATCAACGAAGAAATCTTTTGGAATGGATTTGAAATGGATTTGCAAATCTAAGATTTGGAGGTCCCAGGGACCCTACACCTTGAAATATAGGGGTGCCAAGGTCAAATATAGGGGTCCCTAACTGAAATCTTGGATTGTCATGCAGTTTCTTTCAACCATGCTAAAATTAGAAAGTACCATGAATTCACAACAATGAATCCTCCACCCTGGGAAAACAAACTAGAGAGCATAGCTATTCGCACCACAGTACCTCATCTCACAACCAAAGATGAACACAGTGATGTGAGCAAGAAGGCCCGGACCCTAGCCATGCTGGAAGAAATGTACCCTCAGGAGACATGGATAAGGATCTACACAGATGGATCAGCCAAAGATGCAATTAGGAGCGGAGATGCCGGACTGCACATACAGTATCCAAACGGACAACATGAGTCAGCTGCAATACCGACAGGCAAACACTGCACAAACTACAGAGCTGAAGTCGAAGCACTGGTCCATGCAGCTAATACCATCAGCAGAACAGCAGACCCTATTGCACAGATTGTCTTTTTATCTGATGCCCGCTCTGTCCTTGAGGCTATCACCAAAGGTAAGCTGCCACAACTTGAAGAAGCACTACAAACCATCAAATGCTTTCGGATAGCATTGCAGTGGATCCCCTCACACTGTGGAGTCCAAGGAAATGAGGAAGCAGACAAGATGGCAAAGGTGGGTGCAGAAGAGAATCGGACAGAAAACATGGTTACACATACAGAGATGAAGACTGTCATCAAGTCACTCTATAGAACACCTCAATCAGAAGATGCCTACCATCATCTCTCGAGGCCAGAGCAAATGACCATTTTTCGTCTCACAACTGCACATAACAGACTAAACCAACACATGTACAGGCGGTTCCACCTTACGACATCGCCCGCTTGTCCTTGTGGAGAAGCAGAACCCACCACAGAGCGCATACTTCAATGTTGCAGTACGTATCAGCTGCTGAGAGAAGAGATCTGGCCTTTGTCAACCTCTTTTCTTGAAAAGCTGTATGGGCCTGTGGAAGCACTGCAGAAAACCACAGATTTCATCTTGAGAACGGCTCTCCAAGTGTGATACCAGCGATTGAAAAGAGGAAGAAGAAGACAACAATGAATTATAAAAAGTCCCATGCTAGATTTTGTGGATATTTCTGTGTAAAAACCTATAAAACTAATTAGTATTGAACTATCATAAAAGATTTTGAAAGGGTCCCTTGGAACCACTGCATTAACCGTTGGCGGTCCCAAGGTGCATTTTGACTTTTGAGAGTATATACGTGTGTACCCTCAAAAGGAAACATGAGAATGCCTGTGTGTTAGTGGAGGGAGAGCTGGATAAAATTTCCTCAATTTTAGTCTGCCATAGATGTAATTTTCACGTTTATAAGCCATGGAAACTTAGAAACTGAAATCTATGTCATTTGCAGTTGCTTTAACCATCAAATTTGATCAAGAAAATTTTAATTTTCTCAGAAAAAGTCCATTTGCAGATCAAGCGAAGATTATTTTTCAAAATTTATCACTGAATTGACTGGCTCAGTTAGCGAGGCAGTCATTTCAGTGATACGTTTTCAAAAATAATCACTAGGTCTATAAATAAACATCTCTCAAGACGACTACAGAAGCCTTTTTTGACCGGCTTGAGTGTTCAAGGGTTAAAATATTTTATATTTATTTTCAGGAGCCTAAGTTATACGTCCAGACCATTCTCAATGTCCATAAGAAATACAATGCCTTAGTTATGACTGCCTTTAACAATGATGCAGGATTTGTGGCTGCACTTGATAAGGTAACTACTTGGATATATATGAGGTTTTGCTTATATAATTTCAAACATGTTTATATTAGGACTGTAACAACACGCACTATGTAGTGTGTATCCGAATGTTAGTTTTGGCACTCCGCATATCATACATGTATATTGTGAAAATCTATGTGTGGTGATATAGAGGTACATGAGGCCATGATTAGCCATATATTTTTAAGAAGTAAGTATGTCTTTGTGTACATTGTCATTGTTGCACTAATCACTCTTATTTTAGCCCCAGACTAAAATTTGAACAGCTTTTTGCCTGATTTCCTATACTGCTCTTAAGGCGGATTTATACTTACCCGAAAAGGGTATATGCACATCAACCCGTTTATGGATTATTATGGCAGTGTTCTTACTTCTCAAGCGATTGCATGCAGGACAATGATACGCTATGTTAACTATAGAAATACATGTAAGAATAATTTTGGCAGTAACATCATAGATGTTATAAAGTATGTAAGGTGTTTTGGCCCACCAGTGACATAAGAGGTAGGCTGTTATAAGTTGTTTTAGCCCACCAGAGATAGGCTGTTGTAAGGTGTTTTAGTCCACCAGTGATGGCAGAGGTAGGCCGTTATAAGGTGATTTAGCCCACCAGTGACACGAGAGGTAGCTGGTATGAGGTAGCTGGTATAAGGTGTTTTAGCCCACCAGTGTCGACAGTTATACTGGGTTTTAGCCCACCACTGATGCCAGAGGTAGGCTATTATAAGGTGCAAGGTGCTTTAGCCCGCCAGTGACCTTTGTTGTGAGATGTGCATTGTGTATGTGACGTGTGTATGCCTGCTTCGTATAAACCAGCCCTTAATCATCAAGAATGGTGATGAAAGTGTATAATTAACATCAATATGTCTTTCCAGGGTAAGAGAAGAATATTTTAGAAAACTTCACAGTCGACCCACTGGCTCACACTCCAGTTTGTAGTGTTTTAAAATAATCCTCTCTTGGCTTGCAAAAGGCCATTTCTCCAAACCACTGCTGATGCTGGTTCTGACTGGCTTGACAGTAAGGGCTTAAGGATTGGTTTCATATCTGAATCCCTTCAGTGCTGTCAATTCTGGCTCTGTATACCACACTGTTATACCTATTTCAATGCTTTGTAGTATGGCACGTGTATTATTTGGTCATTTGTTGAAGTACATGACAATCTTCGAACAAATTACATTTTTGTTGCGCCCGAACTGGAGAATGGTTCAACTTAGAAACTGTTTTCAGGCAGTGCAGCCGTTAATACAATGGATTGAACATCAAATAATGGATTAGCAAAAAACTGACTTGCTTAAATTGACACAGAGGTCAATCTGTGATGTCACTGTTTCGCATATGATACACTCTGATGACATCATTGGTCTGCTAAAACACCTTACATGTATAACAACAGCCTTTCCGTTGCTATCACAGATCAAAACACCTAAATTACATATTATATAGAGGATCTGGAACACGGTCCCATTTCATATCAGTATTATCAAGCTTGTTAAAAATTATCAAATTACTCTGAAAGCTTTAGCGAGTGCAATGTGATAATTTTCAACTAGGTTGATAATAGTCATATGAAATGGGATCGAGTTTGAGATTCTATTTATTACATAAGCTGATATTTTGTCAAATTTTCCAATAAAGTCGATCCCTGAAACCTGTATGAATGCACTCGTTTACGCTACCTGTTTTCGTCGCTGTGATGCACCACTTGCTAAGAATTCTGACCAATGCGCCACAAAAAATAATGACCAACAAAACATTGTTATTTCGGACTCTAAATTGCTTTTAATCCAACTTTTACCCATTTAATGGTCAAATTTGGTGAAAAAAGTATTTAATATCTACCTATTGAATGTCCATTTACTGGCCAAGAGAATACAATTTATGAAATTTTATCACTGGAATGACTGGCTCGGTTATCGAGCCAGTCATTCTAGTGGTAAATTTTTAAAAATTGTATTCGCTTGACCTGTAAATGGACATTCCATAAGACCCTAACAGAGGCCGATTTTTTAAAAGATGAAAATTTGTGTGTCTATCATGTAAATTTACAAAAATATTTCATAACTATGTCCTGTAGATAGTATATAAATTCAAGTGACATAATGTATCGCGTCATGTGGGATTATTAAGCTTTATCTAACCAATGAAAATCTTTCATTGAATATTACACATGTGTTGATATGGAGAAATATGAAACGTGCTGAAAGCCGTGTTTATATGATAGATAGAGAATCTGGAACGAGGTAACTTTTCATATCACTGTTATGGACCGAGTTGAAAATTAGCAATTGATAATTTTCAACGAGGTTCATAATAGTGACATGAAAAGTGATCGAGTTTGAGATTTTATTTATCATATAAACTGTAATTTTGAAATATTTGCCAATAGTTGCTGATGTGACTTTTATCTGATTTCTCATTGTTGATTTTCGTGAAATCGATACCGCCGCTGTGACGCACCACTACTTGATAGCAGATACTGAATGCGCAGCAAAATATAGTGACAAACACAAAATCTGACGATGTCAGCCGTAAACTACACTTTTATTCTAAGACTATCGCAGAGCCACGGCCATCGATCGTTACTTCGCTACCAACTGATAAACTGGCGAACGATGACGTTACATGAATGACAAATCGTAGTAAAACAGTACCGCGTAGTAATCCCTACGCATCACGCTCACATCAATCGATGTTTTACTTGGTAGATTTAAATGGGTTGTGCACCCAACAACCAATGAAAATACTCCGTTGAATATGGCACGTGCGCTCATATCGAAAAATATGGAACGTGCTAGAAGGCTTGTTTATATGATAAATGTGATTATATACTTACAGGCCTGTGGTCGCTTTATCAACAATAATGCTGTAACTAGTATGGTGAACTCCTCCAGCAAATCACCGGAACTGCTCGCCAAATACTGTGATGTACTTCTCAAGAAGAGGTATGTATTTATGTACGGGTCATCTATAGTCTACTAATTAATCCATGTCTATAATCACTGTTATGACTGTTCACTTTGTACTGGCCCTAGTTAACATTTTCCAATCTAATGTTAAATTTGGTAATTTTCAAATTAAATTAAGCTGAACTGATGTACAATTTTCAACAAATGTGGTGGGAGATGTTGCTGTCTGCTACAGCAACATCTCCCACCAAAATTGTTTAAAAAGGTACACCGGTTTCTTTGCTATATATACAGAAAAAAAGGAATTTTGACATCAAAGGGGTACGGGTTAACTCATTGTAATTTGGAAGAATGTAATGTACAGTGCAGCCCAGAAATAAGGTATCGTGTTTCCAAAACAAAATAAAATGTACTCAACATGAATATCTTGGACATGATTTGATTGGAAGCCATTGCTGTCTAAGGCAGCAACATAAGTCACAATCATAATGACGCATATCTCTGTCATGAAAATCAACATGTCCATCACAAAGTGCACTAATTGTATGTCATCAAGACTATACCATTTAATAAACATTCTGTTATATGTAGCAACAGCTTTCAGTCAAATTAGTTTAAAATTATTCAACATCACATCTGTATAATTACCTGGTAATTGGCTTTCTGGGGATTCAGGGATACATGTACTTGAAAAAATGTAGTGTGTCTTTGATGAATATATACAATTTAATAAACATTTTGCCATAGGCAAAAGCTTTCAGTCAAATTGATTTCAAAGTACTCAACAGCGCACCTGAAATTACCCATCGTCCTATTGCACGGTCTTGCCCTCCCGCTCTGATCCCGTATCGAGTACTGTGCTGCAGGCTTCTGATATCTACGCTAAGTTAACGAAACGTCGTAAATATAAATGAGCTGGGGGTCACAGCCAATGAAATTGCTCGATAAGAAATAAATGAAACCTGATTGGAGGAGGGAAGCCCACCAGCGCAATGTTACTTCACATGGCGAGAGATTAGAGGGCAGCAAGTACGGCCACATGCAGAGTAGCTGTGTTAGTGGCGTATGTTAGTACGATGGAAATTACCTTGAAATTAGGAATTCAGGGATAAAATTATATAAATCGATTCTAATAGTTGCAAAAAGTGGGTGGTGCTTAGAGTTAGAAAATGGCGGTGCCCAGCTAGAAATGGCTCCCTCCATAACTGGTTTATAGCATTTAGGTGCATCTACAACATGTTCAAGAATTCACCTTTCCAGAGTATCCACCCATCATATGACGTCATAATGAACTGCGTGATGTGTACAATGACATCATAATGAATGACATCGATAAGTACGTCACGAACGCATATTTGAAGACGGTCTATGCGTTGTTGTACAAATTTTTTGCTTTTACTATTTAGTAAATATCCTGTTGAATATTTTGAAACTAATTTGACTGGGCGCTGTTGCTGCCACAGCACCCAGTCAAATTAGTTACAAAATATTCAACAGCTTCCCTGTATAGTCTTCAGGAAATTGATAGCTTGGGGATTCGGGGATCGATCAATCCCAACACGGTGAGGTGTGGGTGGAGCTTAGCTAGTGATGGGCGGGGCATAGCTAAAAATGGAAAGGTCCATTATGATGTACTGAAGTATTAATTAATTTTATTTCTTCTAGTTCCAAAAATCCAGAAGAAGCAGAATTAGAAGACACACTGTGCCAAGTGGTATGCTAATAATAATTATAATAATTATAATAATAATAATAATATTAATTAAAATTCTGAATTAAAAAATGTTATAGTTAACAATTTGGGACTGAGAAAATGTTTCTCTGAGTGAGATGATAGAGGAATCCAATCTGTCACTCATGTATCTGACGTCATAATCGATTACTTCACATGGAGGCTGAGGTCATAATGCATAGTGGCCTATCTAGCTTCATCATGAACATTGGAAAATCTGTCAAGTGTACGAATTGTATGTCTACTATTTAAAGGATAACTAATCCCATCTCTTGATAGCTATTCAGGTGATCTAACATGCCGGTCATAAACTATTCAGGTAATTTTAAGCTTTTTATCACGCCGCTAAGGAAAGATGTTCAGGATTTAGTAGTTAAATATTGGTGCATTTCTACACCCTATGATGGCTGTCATGATTTACTTTTCAACCAATCAGAAAAACCCTAACGTGTCTGCCTCGGTATATACACTCAGTCATAGAGGCGCCAGCTATAGTTGGCAGTGTGGTATAAAGGCAACCCTACAGCTAAGCTGTTGAATATTTTGAAACTAATTTGATTGGAAGTTGTTGCTGCCATAGGCAGCAACAGCTTCCAGTCAAATTAGTCTCAAAATTTTCAGTGGGATGAGCATTACATATTAAGGAATGTGATGCATTGGAGCTTACATGACATCACACACAATAGCTTGAGATAAAATGGTGTCGATCACTGTTCAACATTTACTCGATATTACAAAACAGATAATTGCGATACAGATCAGGGTATGTGACAGGATGTGAATGATATGGAATCTATAAACCATATTCTATCGGTGCAATACAACATTTGAGATGAGATTAGCATCGCTTTAATAAACATTCTGTTGAATATTTTGAAACTAATTTAATTAGGCTCTGTTGCTCCATAGCAAACAGTCAAATTAATTTCAAAATACTCAACAGTTTACCTGTATGTAGTACCGTAAATTTGGGATTCTGGGAATTCAAGATTCAATGTAAATTAATCAATTTCAACATGCGGAAACAGTGGGTGGAGCTTAGGTAGAAATGGCTCCCTCCAAAGTCTTGATATATGACTATTAAATTGGAGTGTGAGTGCATGTGTAGATTGACACATCCATTTCTCCCAATTCCATGTATGCGATTTAAAAAAAAAAATTATATTACTAGTAATCTGCGGAAACCATTAGCAAACTATATTTATAGATCCACATGTGGACACGTGGTATCCTGGCCCTAACCCTTTCACACTCATATCAGCCAAAAACAGCTTTTGCAGCTGTATTGAGAAATGTCCAAGAGAAGACAATTTTTGACAATTTACCAGTGGAATGAGTGGCTCAATAACCGAGCCAGTCATTCCAGTGATAACTGTTCAAAAACAATCTCTGGGTCTGCAAATGGATATGAGAAAATTGAATTTTTTTCAAACAAGTTGAGCGTTAAAGAATTATTGTAAGTACATTGAAATAAGATAGCCATAAAGTGAAAATATTGTGTGTGAAGTAAAACCCTTGTCGAATAAGTAGGGGTTTATGCAAACCGGCTTTGACATTGCTGAAATTTTCTTTATGATATAAAAATTAGTGTGTTGAATATTTTGAAATTAATTTAATTGGAAACCGTTCATCGGTGAAAGTGTTAAAGTCTGGTATTTCAGTTTTGAAATGCTGCATATTGAATTAGCAATGATATCGAGCAGTTGATAGATACAAACAGATTGTTATTATGATTATAAATTTGTACTATGATTTTCAGATGGTGGTTTTCAAATACATAGAAGATAAAGATGTATTCCAAAGGTTCTATAGTAAAATGTTAGCCAAGCGGCTGGTACATCACATGTCTGCAAGTGATGATGCTGAAGCTAGCATGATCTCAAAGTTAAAGGTACGTGTCAATAGCCCTGTTACATCCTAGGTATCAAAGAATTGGATCTCTAACCATTTTAAGTCAAGCGGCCTCGGTAATGGTAGTGTTGGGAATTGGTACTATTTTATGTGATCGATGATTGATTTTATATACTAACCGATGATCAATTACTGATTGATCATAACAGGTTCTAATTTTTTATCCATTTTGATTGCAGTAATTATAGCAAGTTCAAGGATAATTACCCCTTTCGTACCAAGTCGCAGGTATGACCGATTCAATATAATTAAAAAAATAATCGTTTGAATATATTGAAACTAATTTGATTGGAAGCTGTCAAATTAGTTTCAAAATATTCAACATGTTATTGGTATGGTTGCTATTTCAGTGCTGGAAGAATTAATGTCTTAGACTAAGGAGTAATACTATATAGTTGTAACAGTTAAATTTAAATTCCTTTCCTAAAAGTATTCATTTTCTAGCTTGCCCAGTTAAAATATATTAATAAAGGCAATTTATAAACAACCAAAATCGATTTCTGAAATCATGATCGATCGGTTGGTTGAACATGCAAACAAATCAATCATCGATCAAATCGATTTATCGGAACAACACTAGGTAATGGTATTGAGAAATGTTCGCTTGGCCTGCACACAGACATTCACTAAACAGACAAACTTGACCAAATTTAGGCTTTAAAATGAGCAAAAATGTTTGAACTATCTTGCTATTCAAGGATTGTTGTATAGCTGGTCTAGCACTAATCATCTGATGTTAGTCGGCCAATATTTGAGTCCGGGGTCAAAATTACGAAAATTTAATAGTCGCGCTTGGGACTTGTACCGTTCATTGTTATTTACTGTGTTGTTACAGCATGCTTGTGGCTTCGAGTACACGTCTAAGTTACAACGTATGTTTCAAGATATTGGTGTGAGTAAAGACCTGAATGAGCATTTCAAGAAACACCTCACACTTTCCAGTGAACCATTGGACTGTAAGTCTAACAACAACAACAACAATGGCTAACCATTTAACCCATAAGTCAGCCAAAAATGGCTTCTACAGTGGTCTTGCAAACTCCAATTGCAGACCAAGAGAAGACTATTTTTGAAAATTTATCATTTGAATGATTGGCTCGATAACCGAGCCAATCATTCCAGTGATAAATCTTCAAAAATAGTCTTCTTGGTCTGCAAATGTACATTTTAAATGAAAAATTTGAAATTGTCATGAAGAAATTTAAATGTTAAGTGGTTAACTCATTAATAGTAACGCCGCCAAAAAATGGCATCAGCAGTGATCTTAAGAAATGTCTATTTGTAAAGCAACAGAAGACTCTGAAAATTTACCACTAGAATGGCAGGTGTGATGATTGAGCCAACGATTATAGTGGTAAATTTTCAAAATGAGTTCTTGCCATGGAGATAGACATTCACTGCAAGGATTTTAATTTTCATGACTAATCTTGACCATTGAAATCTATGCACTGTGTGTATGTGTGTGTGTGGGTGGGTGGGTGGGGGGGGGGGGGGGGGGGGGGTGGGTGGGTGTGCGCGCGTGTGTGTGTGTGTTCATGCATCCATCCATATATCTGGGACACATCTGGCTTTTGCAATGTGCTAGCCAATAGATTAGCCAAATAACATTTTTGTTAGCCAAATAGTAAATATTTTAGCCACATCTTTGCTTCGTCACTTATGAACATGTTTGCAGTCAGTCATCAACAGTAAATACGATCAATTTTACACTCCAGATACAGTAGGGTATTAATATGTAATGTGTTGAATATTTTAAAACTAATATGACTGAAAACACAACAGCATTCAGTCATTGATTTCAAAATATTCAACAAGGTAAGCAGGAATCTTTGATTTGTAGTTGTATCGTTGGAGTTTGTTAGGATTCAGCCAATCAAGAAAATTAAATTAATTTTATTCATTAGCTAATTATTTAGTCAGCTTTGATTTTCATTAGCCAGATTTTAATTTTACTAGTATTTAGATAATTGGCTAGTGGGTAGATCAGTTCCTGGTATGTCCATGGGTTCCTGCGTGTGCATGCATGCATGTGTATCTGTGCGCAGGCATGTGTCTGTGCATTATTGTATTTTGCCTAAGCTGGAACTAATAATGATGTTTCTGTTTATTTAGTGGATTTCAGTATCCAGGTTCTAAGCTCAGGATCCTGGCCATTTCAACAGTCTTGTACCTTTTCACTCCCTATCGAGGTAAGAATATTTTATGTTAATTTTCTTACATTATCTCTCTAAAGCTATCTTTGCTTTGATCAGCAATCTGCATGCACATACAAAATGTTTCATTAGTATTGTTTTCTTAAGTGACCCTTTCCATTCATTCGCTAGTGCCTACTTTGTCCGTTTTCATCAGTTCACATACACAATTCATTTTGAAATGGTATGGAGAGCTAATTTTGTGTACATGCAATGGGATGGGTTTTTATCTTCATGACTTTTTGACACATTGAGCCTGGTTCGACCACGCGATTATCGTAAACATTTCACCGACAAATCCCAGAAACAGTAAATTCTTAGGTCTTAGCATATATTATGTTGAATATTTTGAAATTAATATGCCTGGAAGCCATTGCTGCCTAGAGCAGCAATGGCTTCCAGGCATATTGATTTCAAAATATTCAATCGTTTTCTTGTGTGTTTGCCCCGAGATTGAGATACAGGTAATGTATTAGTTAAATAGGTTAACCCTTAACACGCTGATGTCAATATTCTATCTTTTACTGTGTCAGTATCAAAGAAACTGGTGTACATTTTTCAACAATTTTGCTGGGAGACCTTGCTATCTTCTTCTTCTTTTCATTCGCTGATCATACCGCCAGTCCTGTAAGTGACTATCGACATGATCATAAGCGTTAAGTGCGTGGATCCATGGTTTATTAGAGTGTGCCGTGCGGCCTGGAACCTCCGTCTTCAGCACTCGAGGTTTCTGTCAGGGTTACCTCACCCTTACCTCCTTTAGTTGCCTCGTACGACACGCAGAGGATACGGAAGGTGTATTCTAAGCCCCACCTACAGGGCATATCTTGCTATCTACGACAGCACCATCTCCCACCAAATTTGTTTAAAAATGAACACCAGTTCATATTTTAATTTAGTTTAAGAATTTAGAATTTTGACACCAGCGTGGTAAGGGTTAATATGAGCCCTGTTTCCCTGACTTAACTATTTGTGTTTTGCAGCTTGAGCGGAGCTTCCAGAGATTCACAACATTCTATAGCAGTCAGCACAGTGGACGCAAACTAAACTGGCTCTATCACATGTCAAAAGGAGAGATTGTTTCAAATTGTTTCAAGAATAGATATACACTACAGGTAATTAAATCGCCTGTGTTTGACTAAGTGGTCATTAGACCACCTTAAAAACTGTCACCCTGTGGCCCCTTAATCAATTCATGCCTAAATAAATCTGTGATAAGTTCTCTGTTAACTAAATTAATTTTCACTAATTTTCGTAAATTTAACATTTTTAGCTCACCTGTCCTGAAAGGCCAAGTGAGCTTATGCCATGGCGACTGTCTGTCCGTCTGTCCGTCAACTTTTGCTTTAAAATGATACTTCTCATTAACCACCTGTCGCATTTGAACCTAATTTGGCTGGAAGGACCTTATGGGTGTAGGCTTCAGAACTTGTCTACAGAATTTCGATTTGTCAGTTTTTTGGGTGAAAAATTACCGGAAATTGATCAAATGCTACTCCTCGTTAAGGTCTTGGTGGAATTAAACCTGAATTTCCTGGGAGGACCCTATGGGTGGAGGCTTCAGAACCTGTATAAAGAATTTTGAATGGTACATTTTTTGGGTTGAAAATCTTAAAAATTTATTGCAAATTATCAAAATGCTACTACTCCTCAACTACGTGGCAGATTTCAACTTAATTTGGCTGGGAGGACCCAATAGAGCTTGCCTTCAAAACGCTACAGACTTTTGAGTAGTAAATTTTTTGGTGAAAATCTTAGATTTTATTAAAAATTTACCGGAAATTGTCAAAACGCTACTGCGGATTTCAACCTAATTTAGATTAAAGGAGCCTATCGATGGTGGGCTCCAGAACTTCTATTTAGGATTTTGTTTGGGCAAGTTTTGTAGTGAGAATCATAGGTTTTATTAAAAATTTACCGGAAATTGTCAAAACGCTACTCCTTAACAGCTTGGTGGATTTTATCCAAATTTTGCAGTTAGTATTCTATTGTCTTAGGTTCTAAAACTTATATTCAGAATTTTGGTCGGTCGCTAAATTTTTAGAAAATTTTCTGTAGCCAGTTAAAATGCTACTGCTTTCTGATTTTGATTGGTCAATTTCTTTCGTGGCGCTCTTGGATTTTTCAAAAATTATCCATGTCTATTTAAATGCAAATGGTTTAAATGCTAATTGTCGAGTTGAGCGTCACAGGCCCTTGGGCCTCTTGTTCTCAAAATCCTGGACAAAATTTTTTTTAAATAAATGAAATCACGTCTATGCTCATTCCAGACTATAATAGCCGAGTACGGGCAATGAATGCATTTCCAATGGTATGTCTGACAATGCTGTGCGATTATAAATTAAATCTCCATACGCCACATGTTTTCAACTGTATTACTACATCTGGTGGCTGGCCAAACTGCTAATCTTAAAATAACTTCAATGCATATACTGCTACCGTATTTCACTGCATACTGCTAGTGGTTAAACGGTGAGCACTCGTCGAAGAAAAATGTAACTGTCATTGGTAAAGTACGGGGCAGCCTGGGCCTTTCGCAGTCTGAGATGTTTCCAGATTATAAAGGTCTATGACTCCTCAATGGTTTCATTTCAAGTTTAAGGCTAACTTAACATACTTGGATGGCAATGGAGGAATCTGATCTGTCACTCTGACATCATAGTTAAATATGTCACATTAGCTGACATCGCAATCAAGACGACTTATACATGTAGCTCCATCATGAAAATCGAAAAGTTACAAATTGTATGTCTGATTAATTTACAAGTTAATCCTTTAATCTTATTAAAAAAATTATTTTCTCAGAAAATGTCCGTTTGCGGATCAAGAGCAGATTATTTTTGAAAATTTATCACTGGAATGACTGGCTCGGTTATCTCTTGGTCTACAAATGGACATTTCTCGAGACCACTGCAGAAGCCGTTTTTGGCTGATATGAGTGTTAAGGGGTCAATAACTATTGTACTTATTTGCAGGCATCCACATTTCAAATGGCTGTATTGTTACAGTATAATACAGGTGACTCATATCAAGTGCATCAGCTACAAGAAAGTACACAGATTAAACTGGTAGGCAATTAATAACCCATGTTTGTTTCTAAGTATATCATCAATTTGTCCATCTAAAAGTTCTTTCACCTGATGTTTGGAATATTTTATCGCTGAATCTAACAGACTATAGAATTATATTGTTGGATTGGAAAGTCAATGGACCTTTCCATTTTTAGCTATGCCCCGCCCATCTCTAGCAAAGCTTCACCCACACCTCACTCGTGTTGGGATCAATCGATCTCTGAATTCCCTGACTATCAATTTCCAGAAAACTATACAGGTAAGCTGTTGAATATTTTGAAACTAATTTGACTGGACGCTGTTGCTTCCCAGTCAAATTAGTTGTAAAATATTCAACAGCATGTTTATTAAATATTAGAGATGTACAATTCTAACAACATGTCGGACAGGCCTAATAGAATCATTTATGACGTAATGATTATGACGTCATCCTACACACCGCTTAGTCGAGTATGACGTCAAATCATCGATGGATACTCTGGAAATGTCAATTGTAGCATTAGTTCCAAATGCTACCTTCATGATTTGTTTCCTTTGTGTTGGTTAGGTATACCTATGTGAACTCGGTTTTGGCTTGATTCATGAAGCGATTTGCTTTGAGCTAGTGGTAATTTTTCAAAAATAGTATTCTCATAGCCTGCAAATAGACATTCTGCGTGACCACTGTGGAAGCTGTTTTTGAGCGTGTTGACTGTTAACCCTTACCACACTGATGTCAATGTTCTATCTTTTTACGGTCTCAATAGCAAAGAAACTGGTGTTTATTTTTCAACAATTTTACGACAGCACCATCTTCCACCAAATTTGTTGAAAAATAAACACCAGTTAATCTTTTACTTTAATTTGAAAATTTAAGTTTGACATCATCAGAGTGGTGAGGGTTAACGAGGACAAAGTAACACTTAATTGTACAATTGCTTTATGTTCACTAATCAACTGCATAGCCATTTTATGTAGCCATGATGATTGCTGAGTTGTATCCGCTTACAGGGCAACACTTAACTCTAATGGTCAAATTTTCTTACAAAAATATTAATATTTGCTTATTGAATGTCCATTTGTGGGACAAGAGACTATTTTTGAAAATTTACCACTGGAATGACTGGCTCGGTTATCGAGCCAGGCATTTCAATGGTCAATTTTCTAAAATTATCTTGTCCAACAAATGGACATTCCTCAAGACCTCTACAGAGGCCGGTTCCTGCCAGCTTGACCATTAAAGGGTTAACTCTTTCACGGATGAATTCACCATATCTCATTTTCTAGACTACCATATGTACAGGAAAACTAGTGAATATTTTGAAATTAAATTGACTTGAAGCCATTGCAGAGGTAGCAACCAGCAATGGCTTCCAATCATAATAACTTCAAAATAAATAACAGAATATGCTATGCATCGGAATCAATTTACTTTTTCAAGGTTTTGTCGGTGAGTCACACTTGCGCTCTGCTGTGGTTAAAGATTAATTGTTAGAATCAGTTGAAGAAACGTTGATGTACATTTTGCGACAGCTTTGCTGATAACAAACATATTGTCTGTGTTTCATTTTCAGGACATTCTAATTCAAGTGCTACAGATTCTCCTTAAATCAAAATTATTGGTCGCTGATACTGATGAGAATGATCTACAGGCGTCGTCTCTCCTCTCTCTGTTCACAGGGTACAAAAAGTAAGTCTCTGCCGATCAGCTGTACATTTACACCTGTATAGCAGCAACATGTTTTGAAGGCTAGAAGCTGGTGGTGGTTCTGTAAGACAGCTGGTCTTACATAGACAGGTTTTACTGTAATGGAGTGATCCGTTTCTAGCTATGCTACACCCATTTCTAGCTTAACTCCGCCCACATTGTACATGTGCTGAAATCTATGTACATATACTTGGAACCTTGAATTTCCAGAATCCCAATTTCAACGTAATTATTCAGGTACGCTGTTGAATATTTTGATAAAAATTTGATGATGGTTGTGGCTTCCTATGACAGCAACAGCTCCCAGTCAAATTAAACAGAATTTATATTAAATTGTAAATTTATCAGACATCCAATTCGTACACTTCATGATAGATTTAAGCTTTCTTGACCAGACTATGTGTCATTTTGATTGTGATGTCAGCTAAGATGTAACGTATTTGATGCCACGTCAGATACTTGAATGACACACCAGTCCATTGTAGATTATATATCATTGCTTAAAATATAAAACCTCGACTACTGGTATGTCTATTGTCCAATGACTGAGTTTTATTATGATGTTGAAGCATAGACTTCTAAGCACCAATAACCAGAGAGACAATAAATTTGACTATTTTTCTCTTGAATAATCTTAAATTAATTTGTATGTAATCTCTTATTAGCATCAGTTTCCAGTCAGATTATTTTCAAATTAGAAAACAGCGTTCATACACACTTGAAAAGTCTTGAATTTCAGAATTCCCCTTGAAAAGTACTTGAAAGTTGCTTTAGTGCATTGAAAAGCCGTTGAATTTAACATTTCAGCCCAAATTATTTTCATTGAGTACAAAAGTGTTGTCATGAATTATCTCAGTCAAAAGGAAGGAATTGCCTTCTCAGAGCATTTAATATTAAAATTTGTGCATTTTGAACCCAGCAACAGCATATTAGTTTTCCGCACTTTTTTTCGCAGTCCTTTAAGGTATTCACCTGAGAATTGGTACATTACTTTATTATGAGAAGGTACAGACCAAGTTCAAGTTTTACATCTATGCGTCAATTTTTGATGGAGTTAATGTCCCCTTTCCATGTAAGAAATACGAAAAATATCAGCTTTCAGCACATTTTTTCGTACTCTTTCAAGATATTCAAGGGGAAAATATTTAATATATGGCGATACGGAGCAAGTTCGAGTTTCAGACATTTTCGTCAATTTTCCATGAAGTTCTGCCCCTTTCGTCTTATGAAATATGAAAAATATTAGTTTTCCATACTTTTTCAAGGTATTCAACTGAGAATTGGTACTTTATTATGAGACGTTACAGACTAAGTTCGAGTTTCACATGTATGCGTCAATTTTTCATCGGGTTATGCCCCCTTTCCGACTTAAGAAATACAAAAAATGTCAGCTTTCCGTACTTTTCGTACTCCTTCAAGATATTTAACGAAAAATCAGTACATTGCTTTAGTATAAGGAGTTTACAGAGCAAGTTTAAGTTTCAGACATTTTCGTCAATTTTCCATGGAGTTCCTTTGAAATACTTATGAAATACAAAAAATATTAGTTTTCCACAATTTTTTTTCGCAGCCCTTCAAGATATTCAAATGAGAATTGGTGCATTGGTTTGTTACGAGAAGTTACAGAGCAAGTTGGAGGTTCACGCGTATGCGTAAATTTTTAATGAAGTTATGTCCCCCTTTCGACTTGTGAAATACTAACATATTAGCTCTCAAGACTCATTCTCCTTCACCATATATAACTGAAACTTGGTATATTGCTTTGTTGTGTGAAGTTACAGATTAAGTTCGAGTTTCAGCTGCTTCTGTCAATTTTTAATGGAGTTTTTGACTGTCAATCTCTATAAATTTATATCACCAGGTAAGGGACATGTATTGCAAAGTTACAGAATGCTTGTTTTATGTATAGATGTGTTATAGTAATTTACAATCACCTTTGTTCATAGTTTGTGAATCGATATTAGATTCTATATTTATTGAAAACGTTGCTCTGACATTTTCAGTAAAAAGTTACGAGTGAATATCAATGTGCCTATGAAGACAGAGGTGAAGCTTGAGCAAGAATCGACACACAAACATATCGAAGAAGATCGTAAACTTCTTATTCAGGTAATGGACCTTTCCGGTTTTAGCTATGCCCCGCCCATCTCTAGCTAAGCTCCACCCACACTTTGCTCGTGTTGGGATCGACCAATCTCTGAACACACTGACTATCAATTTCCAAAAAAAACCACATTTAAACTGTTGAATATTTTGAAACCAATTTGACTGGGTGCTGTTTCTGCCGCCTAAGGCAGCAACAGCGTCCAGTCAAATTAGTTTCAAAATATTCAACAACATTATTAAATAGCAAACAATTACAAAGACATACAATTCATACAACATGTCGGAGTATTTGAGATTTGGTGACGGTCTATATGGAACCCTTTGTGATGTAATGATTGTGACATCATCATACACACGCTGGGCTGATTATGATGTCATACGAGGTCAGATGATGGGTGGATTCTCTGGAAAGGTGAATTGCTAAACTCGTTACTGTACATACTCGGCTTTATTAAATGTGTAATTGTGATGCTGATGATGAAAGCTAATGTTTGGTTTCATATTTATGTCTGATACATTTCAATGCTGTCAAACCTGGCTGTCTGAAACATCACAATAAACACATATACAAATATGATTTATTCAGTTGAAATGTATTTTTTTTTTGTGTTATATATTTAATTTACCTAATTCACTCAACCTGTTGGTCAAGTCTTAGTTACCTATTCACTCATCCTGCTGTTCAAGTCTTAGTCACCCATTCACTCATCTTGCTGGTCAAGTCTTAGATATTCATTCACTCATCTTGTTGTTCAAGTCTTAGTCACCCATTCACTCATCCTGCTGGTCAAGTCTTAGATATTCATTCACTAATCTTGCTTAGTCACCCATTCACTCATCGTGCTGGTCAAGTCTTAGTTACCCATTCACTCATCTCACTGGTCAAGTCTTAGTCACCCATTCACTCATCTTGCTGTTCAAGTCTTAGTCACCCATTCACTCATCTTGCTGTTCAAGTCTTAGGTATCCATTCACTCATCTTGCTGGTCAAGTCTTAGATATTCATTCACTCATCTTGCTGTTCAAGTCTTAGTCGCCCATTCACTCATCTTGCTGGTCAAGTCTTAGATATCCATTCACTCATCCTGCTGGTCAAGTCTTAGATATTCATTCACTCATCTTGCTGGTCAAGTCTTAGTTACCCATTCTCTCATCTTGCTGGTCAAGTCTTAGTTACCCATTCACTCATCTTGCTGGTCAAGTCTTAGATATCCATTCACTCATCCTGATGGTCGAGTCTTAGATATCCATTCACTCTTCCTGCTGTTCAAGTCTTAGTCACCCATTCACTCATCTTGCTGGTCAAGTCTTAGCTATCCATTCACTCATCCTGCTGGTCAAGTCTTAGATATCCATTCACTCATCTTGCTGGTCAAGTGTTAGTCACTCATTCACTCATCTTGCTGGTCAAGTCTTAGATATCCATTCACTCATCTTGCTGGTCAAGTCTTAGTCACCCATTCACTCAGCTTGCTGGTCAAGTCTTAGTTACCCACTCTCATCTTGCTGGTCAAGTCTTAGATGTCCATTCACTCATCTTGCTGTTCAAGTCTTAGTCACCCATTCACTCATCCTGCTTCTTATGTCTTAGTTATAAATCCATTCACTCATCTTGCTGGTCAAGTCTTAGTCAGCTATGCATCAATACCCTTGAGTCTCTCGTAGTCTAACGTTGACTATTATGAAGTTATACAGCCTTGTAAATGGTGTTCTGTTCTCTAGTCAATCAGGTCGTGAGCAGACACCTGGTGAGCTCACTGGAAGACCTCCAGAAAAGAGGTACAGTCTTCAGCTTGTCAACCTAGCTAGCTCCGGCAGCTTACTGGGTATCCATTGGCTGAATACCTCAGCCATGTTGCTGTCTTTATATATCATATGTTTATAGATATTTCTTGTAATTGTTTATTTTGTTTTGCCTCGCAGGCAGCCATTGTGCGTATAATGAAGATGCGCAAGATGCTCAAACATCAGCAGCTTATAGCAGAAGTCCTCAATCAGCTGTCATCTCGCTTTAAACCACGCGTACCTGTGATAAAAGTAAGTTCTTAATCAGCTGTCATCTCGCTTTAAACCACGCATTCCTGTGATAAAAGTAAGTTCTTAATCAGCTGTCATCTCGCTTTAAACCACACGTACCTGTGATAAAAGTAAGTTCTTAATCAGCTGTCATCTCGCTTTAAACCACATGTACCTGTGATAAAAGTAAGTTCTTAATCAGCTGTCATCTCGCTTTAAACCATGCGTACCTGTGATAAAAGTAAGTTCTTAATCAGCCGTCATCTCGCTTTAAACCACATGTACCTGTGATAAAAGTAAGTTCTTAATCAGCCGTCATCTCGCTTTAAGCCACACGTATCTGTGATAAAAGTAAGTGGCTTCACTTTAAACAACACGTACTTGTGGTAAAAGTAAGTGACCTCGCTTTAAACTATGTTTACCTGTGATAAAAATATGTACATGTACACTATCAAGTTCTATTTACTGCTGTTTAAAAAAATATTCAGCGGTTTACCTGTATAGTTTTCTGGAAATTGAGATTCAGAGAATGCAGGGATCGATTGATCCCAACACGGGGAACGTGTGGATGGAGCGTAGCTGGAGTTGGGTGGGGTATAGCTAAAACTGGATTCCTCCATTATATCACTAGTTAGATGGACACAATAAAAATGTTGAAACTCCGTCAAGAAGCTCAAAATGTCACAATTAACCCTTTAACGTCTAAATTTATTCCAAAAAATTAAAACATTTGCTTATTGAAAGTCTATTTTTAGGACAAGAGAAGACTATTTTTGAAGATTTACTACTGGAATGATTGGCTCGGTCATCGACCAAGTCATTCCAGTGGTAAATTTTTTTAATTCTTTGTGTTTTGGCCTGCAAATGGCCATTCCTCTAGACCAGTGCATTGGCCGGTTTTGGCCTGCAAATGGACATTCCTCTAGACCAGTGCATTGGCCGGTTTTGGCCAGCTTCGACGTAAAAGGTTTAAGTGTATGAAATCTGTCTTGTGAATTTATAATTTAGTAAACATTCTCTTGAATGGCAGCAACAGCTCCCAGTTAAAGTAGTTTCAAAATATTCAACGGTGTACAGATTACCTGTATGATTAAAGGGAATTCAATATTCAAAGTATATAAATTGATTCCAATATGCATACAGAGTGGTCGGAGCTTAGCTTGAAATGATATAATTGTTGTTAATTTTTGTCTTTTTCAGAAATGCATTGACATTCTCATTGAGAAAGAATATTTAGAACGCGAGGAAGGTCAGAAGGACACGTATAGTTACCTAGCATAACAACAACAAAAACACCTGTATGAAGAATGAGTAACAAGTTGATGCCACACCCACCTGTATGACCGTTAATGCTAGCAAACATTCGCTTCAGTTTCACATCGTAGTCATCATTATCATCATTGTCACCGGTTATGGCATTATCATTGATCATCAACATCATGCCTTCTCACGACTGCAGCACAGACTTACACTATACTAGTGTATGTCACTCATTCCGTCATATTATAATCTTTTATTTGCTACATGTTATTTATATAGAAGCCAATTGAAAATTCTGAAAACTATTTGACTGAAGTTCATTGTTCTGCTTCGCTCACTGCTGACTTTCACCAAATTGTTTTAACCCTTTAGCCGTGGAATTTTTTTTAATGAAATTAAAATTGTTCATAGAAAATGCCCATTTGCAGACCAAGAGAAGACTATTTTTTTTTAATTTACCACTGGAATGACTGGCCTGGTTATCGAGCCAGTCATTTCAGTGATAAATTAAAAAAAAAAAAATTCTCTTGGTCTGTAAATGAACATTTCTCATGACCACTGCAGAAGCCATTTTTGGCTTATGAGTGTTAAAGGGTTAATGGTAAAACTATTTTCTCAAATGTCCATTTACAGATTTAGACATTTAAAAAAACGTATCACTTATTACTGGCTCATTTATTGAGTCCCTCTTTTGACTGGAAAATTGTAAGACAATAGCCTTCACATGGACATTTGTCAATAGCGGTACAGAAGCAATTTTGGTCAGCTTGACCATTAACCCTCTAGCGAGCGCAAGCTGGCCTAAAATGGCTTCCAGTGTCTTGAGAAATGCCCATTTGCAGGCGAAGAAAATTATTATAATTTACTGCTGAATGACTGGCTTGATAACCAAGCCAGTCATTCCATTCAGAAATTTTAAGAAATTATCTTTTGGTCTGCAAATGAACATTTTCTATGAGAAAATTTGCTGACCAAATTTAGCCGCTAAAGCGATGAAAATTTCAGCCAGTGTCATATTTAACTCGGCTATTTGAGATTTTATCATAGGACGGGTTGCCATGCATACCATTTTCATTATTATCGTCATCGTGATCATCTTTATTATCATCGTTTGTAAATCATTTCCAGGATATAAATAAGACTTCATTTTCATTATGGATTAATCTAGTACTTGTCTATTGTGAACTGTTTTTAAAACTGAATGTAAATCTTGGTAAAAAGGAAACAATGAACTAATCTGATGTGTCACTCACGTATCTGACATCATAAATATGTCACATGCTAGCTGATGTCACAATCAAATCATAGCTCTTTCAGAAAAAACCACGAGTCATGAGTGGTATGTCTTTGATGAAGTTACAATTTCATAAACATTCTGTCGAATATTTTGAAATTAATTTTCAGCCCACAGTCAAATTAGTTTCAAAATATTCAGCAGCTTGTATAATTGCATTGAAATTGGGATTCTGGGAATTCAGGTTTCAGAGTATATAAATCAATTCTAACCTGAGCAAAGCGTGTACGGAGCTTGGACAGAAGTGGACCTTTCCAGTTTACCCATCCATCATATGATGTCATATTCAACTACGTGACGTGTAGGATGATGTAATGATCAATGATGTAATGAATGGCAAGTATGTCACGAACGCTAATTGAAGACGGACTAAGAGTTGTACAAATTGTCTGTCTACTATTTAAACATTCTGTTGAATATTTTGTAACTAATTTGAGTGGGCCGCTGTTGCTGCCTTATGGGCAGCAACAGTCCCAGTCAAATTGGTTTCAAAATATTCAACGGCTTACTTGTATAATTTTCTGGAAATTGATAGTGAGGGATCGATCCCAATACAGGCAAAGCATGAGTGGAGCTTAGCTAGAGATGGGTGGGGCATAGCTAAAACTGGAAAGGTCCTTTGGCATTGCAAAGCTAGAAATGTCTCCCTCCATTCCGTGCACCAGGTAGCTAATGGAGTGTATATCCTCGGAACAACTTCTCTACACACCTGACATTCAGTCAGAAAGAACTACGATTAACTTGTCGGGATTGCTTTCTATTTTTTGTTTATATTCATAACTAGTATAAATCACTCTATTTGTCTCTTGTGTCTCAATTTTGTAAATCTTCTGACAACATGGCCTAGATGTCACAACTATAGTACGTTCCACGTGTTTAATTTCTCTGTTATCAAACCTGTCTTAGGCGACCACATTATAGAGCAAGTAAGTCAAACATGCTTAATGGACCAAAAAATGGTGTTCTTTAACCGTTTAACCCTCAGATCTATTCAAGAAAAGGCTATTTTTGAAAATTTACTATTGGAATGACTGACTCGGTTATCGAGCCAGTTATTCCAATGGTAAATTTTCAAAAATAGTCTTCATTTGGTCTGCAAATAGACATTTCTCAAGAACACTGCTCAAGCCATTTTTGGCTGATATGAGGGCTAAATGGTTAAGAGAGGGAGTTGAAAACAGGTGGTCTTTTTATTTTTAACCATTTAACCCTCGAATTTGTTCAAGAAAATATAAGTTTTCTCATTAAATAAATGTGCATTTGCAGACCAGGAGAAGACTATTTTTGAAAATTTACCACTTATTCCAGTGCTAAATTTCCTAAAAAATAGTATTCTCATGGTTTGCAAATGGACATTTTTCAAGACCAGAATTTTTGGTTGTTAGAGGGGGGTGTGTGTGTGTGTGTGTGTGTGTGTGTGTGTGTGTGTGTGTGTGTGTGTGTGTGTGTGTGTGTGTGTTAAAAAGAGTAAAACAAACACTACAAGAATCATATCTTATAACAAGTTACCTGCATTGAACGATCACTTACTCAAGAAACCATTTGCCCTTTCCAGCCAGTATAAGGTGGTTCTTTAAGATAGGTGGTTGAAGAATTAATCTGTCTTAATGCATCATCAACATATTTTGGTTCTGCCCTGCCCATTTCTATCTAAGCTCCACCCCCTTTGTTCGCATGTATGAATCGGTTTTAACACTGAATTATCGATTTCCTGAGACCCAATTTCAAGGTAACTATGCAGGTAACATGTGGCAGCAAACGACTCCCAGTCAAATTAGTTGAAAAATATTCAACAGAGTGTTTATTAACCTGTACCACACTGATGTCAACATTCTATCTTTTACTGTGTCAATAGCAAAGAAATGGGTTTTTAATTTTTTATTAACAATTTTGGTGGACGATGTTGCTGTCTACGACAGCACCGTCTTCCACAAAATTTGTTGAAAAATGAAAAACCAGTTCATCTGTGAATTTAATTTGAAAATTAACAACTTTGACATCAGAGTGGTAAGGGTTAAATTCTAAATTAACCGAAGACTTAGAATTCAGACTGTTACTGATGGACTTTTGCCAATTTAGTGGAGGAGGACCTGTATCATTTGATTGTGATGTTGGCTAACAAGTGACATATTTTGATTATGTCTCAATTAACAGATCAGATCTCTCAATTATTTACACTACTTAACCCGTTAAAAACACCTTCTGCTGTGGTCTTGACAAATGTCTCTGCTGTCGTCTTGACAAATGTCTCTGCTGTGGTCTTGACAAATGTCCATTTGCAAACCATGTATAACTCATGAGAAGACTATTTTTTGTAAATTTACCAAGTTGGAATGACTGGCTTGATAACCGATCCAGTCATTCGCTGGTTAAATTTTCAAAAATAAACATTTTATGGTTAAAGGGGAAACATAAAAGGGTCAAAGCACGCCAAATCATGCTTTTGTATAATTTAGATAAATTAAAATTTATTATTTGCATATTTGCAAATTCCTAAATAGTAAATTTTGCCACGGAAAGTCATTTTCTTCAATTTCTCATGAGCAGCATGAAATAACATCATTGCATGAATGATTGTTGTGGTATGACGTCATCGCGTGAATAATATTTTGTTCTTAATAAGGTATAGCTCACAATAGCTCATTCAGTCACCGCCATATTAATGAAATGCAAGAGAAAAGCTAGCATTTGAGAGATTAAATCTGAAACGATGTTCGACTTCGCCATTTTCGTGAAGATGTGTGGCATAATCTAAATCTACGTGACGGTTCACGGGATGACGTCATACTCAGAATTTGAACCCTTTAATGATCGTACCGGCCATAGTCGGCCTCTGTTATGGTCTTGTGGAATATCCATTTACAGGCCAAGAGGATACAATTTTTGAAAATTTACCAATGGAATGACTGGCTCAGTTTTCGAGCCAGCCATTCCTATGTTAAATTTTCAAAAATTGTATTCTCTTGCCCTGTAAATGGGCATTCAATAAGCAGATATTTAAATTTTGAACTCTAATTCTCATTCGCGACCTTTAACGTGGTCACCAAAACAGGTTTGTATTTCTCTTCGCCTTATGGACATAATTTATTAGAAAATGTACTTTCTTAAGCAATTTTGACTATTGAAATTTTTAACTTTTAACCCTTTTTATCCAATTTGGTTTAAAAAAAATTCAATTTTTCCATAGAAAATGTCCATTTGCAGAAGAAAAGAAGATAATTTTGAGGATTTACCATTGGAATGACTGTCGCTGTTATTAAGCCGTTCCAGTGGTATATTTTCACAAATTGTCTTCTCTTGGTTTACAGATGGACGTTCAAGACCACTACTGGAGTCATTATGGTCAGCTTGACTATTAGAGGGCTTAGACAGGTGATATTTTTGGCACCTGGATTTTTTGGGAATAAACTACACAAAGTTAATGTTTCACTCTTTCTTAGCAGTTCATCTCTGCTCTAGGAACGGAATGGGACACCGTCATATTGTACAATTATTTATTACTTTTGTTTCAAAACACATGAATTATTTTTATGTAAATACTTCACGCGTTAATTCACTGCTTCTGATTACAAAATGTGTGATACTCTCATAAAAATCGTTATAAATAAGTACATTGTATATCGCGGAAATGTTCACGATAATGATTAATACTAGGATGAAATATGTAACATATTCAGTTGATTCTTAAGTAAATGATTAATGCTACGTAATTAGGCAACATATTTTGGCTGTGTGTTTTTTAAATAATAAGAATTCTAGTGTGGCCGTGTTTATTGGTTATTATTAAGAAGATTTGATATATTGTTGAAAATGTGTTTATATTATATAATGATGATGTATTTGTGGCTATAATCATTCTCTTCTATGAACAGGTTTCTCAGTTTTATTGGTCGGTTAAAATAATTGACCAATGAGATTGTGGTAATAAATCCCTCCTCAGTAGAGTAGATAGGTCCAGAAGTAATGTTCCATGTGTCAAATAGCCACCAGTCTTAGATCACGAATAATTCCTATTTTTGTGCAGCTTTTCTACAAACTCATTTTTGGCTTTTCCAGCCAAAAATTGCATCTGCATTGATCGGACAAAAGAATTGTTTTTGAAAAATTAAAGCACTGAAAGTCTGGCTGTTAGTCAGAAACCGAGCCCACCATTTCAATGATAAGCTTTCCAAAAATATGTGCGAATGTATACTCACTGAGAAAATTCAAAATTTTCTTGACTAATTTTATAGACTTAATTGATTTTAAAAAAATGTCAGTGATACTAAGTTACGATTTAGCTGTTGTTATTTTGATATGTGAATTGGATGCGAGTCGGTATAAGAAGTACTGCGCCTTATCTTGGAAATAATGTTGTTAAAACATATTGCTCTCATAGACAGCAACGGCTATATTGTTTCCAAATTGAGCGTCACTTGCCAATGAGGGGAAATTTACAGTAAAAATCTAAAATTTCACTTCTAATAGTTAATTATTTCTATTTCTTCAACACTTTCATGTCTACGTTTTTTTCGTAAAGTTTTTTTCCATACTTTTTGTAAATTTGACATGTTTCAACGGAATAAATAGTTACTTTCAAATGCCTATTTATTCCTAAAAACAACCTGTTCACTCAGGACTACTCCGGCCGTAAACAGCCTATGCATTAGTGATAGAATTTCTAATAGTGCTATGCACTATATCATCACCGTGAAGTGGGTGTTGTCACTAGAATTCTGCGCAATTGTACCCGGTGATGACGTGATACAGGACAGAAAATAAGCTCGTCGAACACGTAAAAGTAGACAACTGTGTTTGGCAAAATTTAGCTAGCATTTATATTTGAGAGTGTAGGCCGTCCTCAGCTGGTTATAGTCCTGAATGAACCCGCCATAGCCGACATGTGTAGGCATAAAAGGGTCTGTATAGTATGAAAACAAACATTAACCATGCTATTGTCAATTTTAGTCAATGAAATTTATTTTCTCATAGAAAATGTCAATTTGCTTTCCAATAGAATATTTTTTAAATTTACCACTGGAATTACTGGCTCGGTTATCGAGCCAGTCATTCCTGTGTTTTATTTTCCGAAATAATTTCCTTGGTTTGCGAATGGGCATTTCTTCCGATCCATGCAGAAGTGACGTTGTATTCACACTCCTTTTTGGACATATAGCTGGCTGTTGTGATATCAGTATATGTGTACATGCAGACGTTCCACCGTATCTCAATGATAATATATTCATTTGGCAGCCCTCTTTGACACTTTATTTATGTATCTGTATATTTTTGGCATAGTTTGTGTCGCATCTTTTACAATCGAAAGATTTTCTGTCAGTTTTATCCACTGTAAAGCAATTTGGATACAAGTTAAAGTGTATTTTTATCAGATTTTTCGTATCAAAAATTATCTCCGTTGTACCCGTTCATGAATCGATCATCAGCGACAAACTTAAGAAATTTCTCCGTAACTGATATATAAGAAGTATATCCCTTGCTATTGATTTGAAGCTACGAGAGAGAATTATCTCCCTTGACTTGCAATTCCATGTTGCGTATCTGCCATAAATTGCATTTTTTCCACATTCGAGTTCATCGTCATAATACAGTACATTTACTGAATGTACATGCAAACCTGCCAGAGCAATTGGTAATAAATGACAGGTGATCAAACTACCATCCACGGTCTACAGTTATCTGGCTGGATCTTATTTTAATTGGTCAATATTGGTCATGAAAATCGAAGGCATTGCTTACTCAATGTCAAAGGAAGCCTATATTTCAATTTTTACCACTTCAATGACTGGCTTGATCATGAAGACCGGCATTCCAGTGGTAAATTTTCAAAAATAGTCTTCTCTTGGCCTGCAAATTGAGATTTCCTACGTAGATATTTCAATTTTCCTGACAAACCTGGATTATTAACCTTTACTGCTCACGCCGGCCAAAACCGGCCGCTGAAGTGGTCTTGCAGAATGGATATTTGCAGGGCAATTTACCACTCCAGTGGTAAATTTAAAAAAATAGTCTTCTCTTGCCCTGCAAATGGACATTCAAAAGGGAAATATTTAGATTTTCTTGACTAATATTGACCATTAATGTGTTAAAAGTGTGCTCTCGCCACACTCCTCTTCCCCCATATTCTCTCTGTATTTATTTCTATCCCTCTCAATTTAAGTTCTTATGACAACTTAATGCTCTTTATAATCTGTTTGCAATTAAAGGTGCTGCTACTTTATTTATATTTAGTTGATTTATTTTGATTATAAGTTTAAGTGTCACATAAATTAATTGTTCTTGCCTTGTTTGCTTGCTGTTCTTACTGTATCGCGACCCATTTTGACTTACCCTGAGTTCATACATATCTACCTACACACTCATTTATGCATACAGATTTGTTTTCACATACAGATCTCGAACGTCTCACCGCTTTATTATGTTAACCGATTAGTCTCGATCAGTCTTAAGATAATTAACCCTTTAACACTCATATCAGCCAAAAACGGCTTCTGCAGTGGGCTTCAGAAATGTCCATTTGCAGACCAAGAGAAGACTGTTTTTGAAAATTTATCACTGGAATGACTGGCTCAGTTATCGAGCCAGTCATTCTAATGGTAAATTTTCAAAAATGGTCTTCTCTTGGTCTGCAAATTGACATTTCTCAAGACCACTGCAGAAGCCATTTTTGGCTGATATGAGGGTTAAAGGGTTAATGCTCACAGTTGGTAAAAAAAATCCAAATATTTCCAGTCCATTTGAAGGCCAATTCTAGACTATTTTAGAAACTATAGCTAGAATGACTGGCTCGTTTATCGAGGCAGGTATTCCAGTGATAAATTTTCAAAATACTCTTATATTAGTCTTCAAATGAACATTCCTCAAGACCTCTACAGAGACCGGTTGTGGCCGGCTTGACCATTAAATGGGTCAGATTTTGTCCAGCCAGCCACTACTCATGTTTAGCTTACACATATGCAGGTAAAGCAAGTGTTCAACAGAATATTTCGACTATATGATAGATAGTTGGTAAGGATGTAGAACTCAAGACATATCACTATGCATTTATGATTTTCATTATATGAATTAGCCAGGTAGTGTTGACCGGTGTAGAATTGTGGCTGTTATGATGCTTAAAATTGGCTAAAGGTGAGAATAACATTGTCAAAAGTCAACATTATTAGAAAAACATGTTTCTTGTATGAATTCCTATTGTGTTCTTGTTAGAGTAATCAGCTTTAATACAGCTACCATATTAAAATGGTACTGATGCTGATAATTGAGAAGTATAGCTGTTAATGGTGTATTTCTATTATCTGTCAAGTTTCAACTCCCGCACATACGTAGCATGTTTATATTTCTCGGTTTAACTCTAATGGTCAAGAGTGGCGGAGAAAATTGAATTTATTTCTTATTAAATGTTCATTTAAAATCCAAGAAGAGCGAGTAATTTTTTAACATTTACTACTGGAATGACTGGCTCGATAACCGAGCCAGTCGTTCCTGTGGTAAATTTTCAAAAATAGTCATCTGTTGGTCTGCAAGTGGACATTTCTTAAGAACACGTCAGAAGCCGCTTTTGGCCATTGTGAGTATTACAGGGCTAATTAAATTTCATTACTGCCAATAGAAAGCTTGAATGACTGAATTCCATTTGAGCACGTGTAGGCCATTCATATGATGCTACCATGAAGACAATAAATGACTTTATTTAATATCGAGTTTTGTGTCTTATATGATGTATTCTATTCATTAACGAATCACTATCACCCGCCATCATCATGTGCGCAATTGCTTATATGTTGTTTTTTACGAAACTTAGGGATACAGATTTGTCGATCAATCGTACATTCATTATGTAACTGATGTCACAATCAAAATGTCTGTTGTCTGAGACGACGAAACACGATGTACAATTAACCGTTTAATGGTCAAATTTAATCAAAAGAATATGAAAATATGATTATTGAATGTCCATTTGCAGGACAAGAGAAGGTATTTTTGAAAATGTATCACTGGAATGACTGGCTTGTTTATCGAGCTAGGCATTCCAGTGGTGAGCTTTCAAAGAGTACTCTTCTCTTGGCCTGCCAATGGACATTCCCCAAGACCACTGCAGGGGCTGGTTTTGGCCGGCTTGACCATTAAATGCTTTATTAGGTTTCAATAATATTTAACCCTTTAAAGGTCACGTTGACATTTATGCCTAGTGAATGTCCAGTTGATAATAGTAATATAAGACTATTTTTGAAAATTGAAAATTTATCACTAGAATGAACCCATAATAGAGGGTGAATTATGATGAAATATGAATTTGATAGTTTATGTAAATCGGGTAATCGACAAGGGCCGAATAGATTGTTTTTCCAAAAGTTGCTAAAGAAACCAGGGCATTCCTGATCCCGTGCGATCTCGCCATCTTGGAACGAACGAGACCCACCAGAGATCAGTGTGAATGATAAAGCTCAGGCGATCTGAGCGAAATATTTCAATTATTAGTTAATAAGTTAGTTTCGAGTCATTTAAAAATTCTGAATGAATTGGTTCATGGTTTACGGACTTGGATGTCGCATCGTACCGTGGCTTATATGAGCCAGAGGAAGAGTGTGGGGAACCAGGCATGAACTGGCTTCTTCAAATTCACTGACCACATTAGTCACGAAGACGGGCCCAAAATGAGTACACAAATGTGTGCATGTGTGTGTGTGTGTGTGTGCGTGCGTGCGTGCGTGCGTGCGTGCGTGTGTGTGTGTATGCGTGCGTGCATTAGCCTACAATGCATCCATACACTAGGTTTTTGGTTAACCCTTTGACCCTTGAATTTATGCAAGAAAATTTCAATTTTCTCATGAAAAATGTCAATTAGCAGACCAAGAGAAGACTATTGAAAATTTAGTACTGGAATGACTGGCTTGGTTAACGAGCCAGTCATTCCAGTGGTGAATTTTCAAAAATAGGCTTCTCTTGGTCTGCAAATGGACATTTCTCAAGACCAGTGGTGAAGCCGTTTTTGACTGACATGACTTAATGGCTAAACTAAAGGCATACAGAGAACTCTTGTAACTACAACCCAGAGAAGTATTTTCTATGATATTCAGTGAACTATGAAAAGTAGGTCACACTGACATACTTTTGATATGAAACACACCTTTAGTCTACAATGCAGCCACATACCAAGTTGATGACTCTTGTGGAGAAGACCTTGAAATCTTGTGCAGACAGATGGATGAGGCTATAAATAGTATATTTGTTCAGCCAAATGAAAGTCAATACTTATTTCCAAGAATGCAGAACATGTATTCTGAGAGCATATATCTAGATTTCAACAGGTGCCCACTCACAACTTCGTTTGCCCTAGAGCTGCCGAAAACAATTTAGTGGGCTGTGCAACCCTGAGACACTACACAATCCATATCTGCTTGTTAACAGCAGGATCCATTTCTACCTATGCTCCGCCCATTTATAGCTAAGCTCTGCCCATATTCAAGGTAGATACAGGTAAGCTGTTGAATATTTTGAAAATAATTTGACTGGGTGCTGTTGCTGCCCATAGCAACAACACCCACTCAAATGAATTTCACAATATTCAATAGACTGGCTTGAAAAGGTTGACATACAATTTAGAGCACTTTCAAGAGAGACTATTCAATGTTCATGACGGCAAAATAAACGTCATTCATTAAGAATTTTGATTGTGACATTTCTGAGGTCCCAGGGATCCCACACTGAAATCTGTGGGTCCCCAGCTGAAATCTGGGGGTCCCAAAACTCAAATTTTGAGTTCCCAAGCAATAGTACCTCATTCATGCTAAAATTAGAGGGTACCATGAACCCACAACAATGAATTATGTATGTCACATGCTAGATTTTGTGGTTATTTCTATGCAAAAGCCTATAAAAAATACTTTGTATTTAACAATCATACAAGATTTTCAGGGGTCCCATGGGACCCACTGCCATTACTGTTGGGGGGTCCCAGGCTGAACTTTGGCAGCGTATACCCGCAAAAGGACCCTTATGAGAATCACTGCACGTGACGTAATTGATTATGATGTCATATATTGGAGCGACAGATCAGATCTATCCATTACACTCACGCTGCAAGGGGAAGAAAGTATCACATTCAGGTCTGTCTGTTTGGAGCTGTATATTAAAAACTAATGGATGAGTCCAGTTTTAGCTATGCCCCACCCATCTCTCTAAGCTCCACTAACACTGATTGTGTAGGGGTTGCTCGATCCCTGAACTCCCTGAGTCAATTTCTAGAAAACTAGGTAAGCTGTTGAATATTTTGAAACTAATTTGACTACGATTCAACAGCATGTTTATTGAATAATAAAGACATACAATTTTTACAACAACCCTTAGTCCACCATCAAGTAAGCATTCGTGACGAACTTAGCTTTCATGACGTAAGTGACTATTACGTCATTCTACACATCACGTAGTTAATTATGACATCATATGATTGATGGATAAACTGGAATCCTCCAATATCTGATTTGGCTCAGAAAGAAGATTTTCAAACTTTGATGTATGATTACTATGTTCTGCGGCTGTAGTAGTAGAAACATCCTACAGCTGCAATCAGTCCTTCGCTTTTGCTTACTGAGTCTTGTCCTCAGCCAAAATCCTTAGCTTCCTCAGGTCCAGTCTTGACTTGAGTGTAACGAGTCCTGCTTTCTTGAGGTCACCTCATAGCACATTTAACAGATGTATGCAATGACGTGTCCTCGTGGCTTTGTATTTGCTGGCTCCCAGTATGGAGAATTCCAAGGCTCTGTGCTGGTGTTTCTTCTGACATCCTTGGCACATGGCCAAACATGAACCATCTTTGCTGGGCGACTTACAGAAAGTGGCGATGTATTACACATCCTGTATAGTGCATCGTTGGAAATTATGCTGTCTGGCTAACAGTGTTCAGTGATGGTGCTTATGTGTTTGCGGTGGCAGGCATCCAGTTTGTCTAGAGCTGCCTTTGGAGCTGCCCAGCTGTTACAGTTATACAGCATCAAGGATAAGCAGATTGCCTTGTATAAATGTAGTCTTTTTGTCAGGGGCATCTTTGATCTACGAATCCATCTACAAAACTTTGGCGGTGATCTAGATTAATAAACAAATCTGGATCGGATCAGATTCTGGATCTATCTCCGATTTGGCTTAAATATTAGCACAAGAAATGGTGTGACGAGGATTCTACCACTTTGGTCATGATCCGAAAAATCTGAAAATGTGAGGTTTTACAATCACTGATTGCTCCTGTCAGGTAATAGAGTTATCCAGTTTTAGTTATGACTCGCCCATCTCTAGCTAAGCTCCACCCACGCATTTTCCGTGTCCGGATCGATCGATCCTTGCATTCTCTGAATCTCAATTTCCTGAAAACTATACAGGGAAGCTGTTGAATGTTTGGAAAATAATTTGAATTGGTGGTGTTGCTGCCATGCCCAGTCAAATTATTTTCAAAATAGTTAACAGAATGTTTATTAAATATTAAAGACATACAAATCATACAACTTGACAGACTATTAACCATATTATAGTCAAGCCAGCCAAAGCCAGCCTCTGTAGTGCTCTTGTGCGAATGTCCATTTGCAAGTCAAGATAAAACCATTTTTAGCACACCTGGCCTGAAAGGCCAAGTGAGCTTATGCCATGGCGACCATCCGTCGTGTGTCTGCCCGTCATCCGTCTGTCCGTCAACTTTTCCTTTAAACAACTTCTCAAGAACCGCTGGGCTGATTTCAATTACATTTGGCAGGAAGCATCCTTATGGCATAGGGATCCAAATTTGTTCAAATGAACCCGATCGGCCAATTTGACCGGCGGCCATCTTGGATTTAGGCCGATTTTAGGAAACGTCTTTAAAAATCTTCTCCGAAACCGCTTCGGGGATTGATGCAAATCTCATGAAATATGATCTAGGGCAAGAGCTGAACCAAGTTTGTTCAAGGGAACTTGATTGGTCAAATGGTTCAGCGGCCATCTTGGTTGACCTAGTTGTAGCGAAAATTACTTCTTCTCCAGAACCGCTGAAGGGATTGGGCTGAAATTTGGCAGATATGATTAGTACCTAAGGGCCATTAAAGCTTGTTCAAGAGAACTTGATCCATCAAAAAACATGTCCGCCGTGCGCCAATCAAAATATAGCATGTTTGGCGGCCATATTGGATTTTTTTATTTGATGGATTTTGAGGCCGAAATTGGTTTTGTATGTGTTTTGGGCTATTCTGAGCTCAGATTTGAAATTTTCGAAACTGTCCGATAAACGGTTTGGCGGCCATCTTGGATCATTTTCCCGCCAAACGCTCCCATACTAAAGCAATGGGAAATTTAAAATGTTTTCTCGAGAGCTATCTGGCCGATTTCAATTATATTTGGCAGGAAGCATTCTTAAGGTGTAGAGATTCAAATTTGTTCAAACGAATTGGGACATTGGGCCGGTGGCCATCTTGAATTTTGTCCGATTTTTAGAAACGTCTAAAAATCTTCTCTGAAACCACTTATGGGATTGATGCAAACCTGATGAAATATGATTTAGGGCAAGAGCTGAAACAAGTTTGTTCAAGGGAACTTGATTTGTCGAAGGGATCAGGCCAAAATTTGGCAGATATGATTATGGACCAAGGGCCATTAAAGTTTGTTCAAGGGAAGTTGATCCATCAAAAAACCTGGACACAATGGGACAATTAACATATAGCATGTTTGGCATCCATATTGGATTTCTTTATTTGATGGTTTTTGAGGCCGAAATTGGTTTTATATGTGTTTTTGGGTATTCTGATCTCAAATTTGCAATTTTTGAAACTGTCGGATAAACGGTTTGGTGGCCATCTTGTTGATAAAGAGCATTCTAGTTGAAATGCCTATGGTCCAGGTGAGCGATACAGGCCCCTTGGGCCTCTTGTATTAAAAATTGAACGGAGATTGTTAAATTGCTTCTTCTCCTTACCCTTTTGACCGATTTAATCAAATTTGGCTGAAAGGATTCTATGGTCATAGGTTATAGAACTTCCATTCAGAATTTTGATTCGTAAATATTTTGGGTGAAAAACTTAGATTTTATACAAAATTTACCGGAAATTGTCAAATTGCTTCTTCTCCTTAGAACTTTGACCGATTTCAACCAAATTGGGCTGAAAGAATCCTATGGTCATAGGCTCTAAGACCATCCATTCAGAATTTTGATTCATCATTTTTTTGGCGTGAAAATCTGAGATTTTATGAACAATGTACCAGAAGTTGTCAAATTGATACTCCTCAGTAGTTGCTTGACATATTTCAACCAAATTTCACCAATGGATTCTATGGTGGTAGGCTCTAGAAATTCTATTCAGAATTTTGATTGATCAATTTGTTGGGCGAAAATCTTAGATTTTATGAAAAATTTACCAGAAATTGTCAAAACGCTGCTTCTCCTTAGTTGCTTGACATATTTCAACCAAATTTGCCTAGTGACCCTATCAAGGTAGACTAGAATTTCTATTCAGGATTTTGATAGGGCAATTTTTTGGGTGGCCGTCTTGGATTTTCCGAAAGTTATCCGTCAATTATCTACATGTATTTAAATGCAAATGGTTCCAATGTTAATGGTCCAGGTGAGCGCCACAGGGCCTTGGGCCTCTTGTTCATAATTTGCCACTAATGACTGTCTCGATAATCAAGCCAGTCATTCTAATGGTAAATTTTCACAAAAATTGTCTTGTCTTGGCATCAAATGAACATTCAAGCAGCAAAAAATCTTAACCATTAAAGGGTTACGTATTTATGAGAGACTAAATCATGTTAATCATGACGTACTTGATTATGAACTCCACCTATATAATGGACTGAGAAACTGTATTCTTCCATTGTTCTAGAGATCATGAATAACATAATTATACCCAGTGGCCACATGACGTTGAGATCACGTCGTGACGAGATTTCAACATGGATTCAACGTTGAAACAACGTCATGTGCCTGCTGGGTACGTTTCTCAAAACAGGAATTCTGAATTTATGATTGCGGAAATTTTCTGTTGACTGTTTGTTTTAAAAGTAATTTCACTGAAAGGTGTTGCTACCTATGACAACAGCTTCCAGTAGAGTTACTTTCAAAATAGTTACCACCAGTATGTTTGCTCTGAAATTGAGATTTTTAGACTTCATATATTAACAGAATTTTGGTATTAATCATTGAAAAGCCAATATTTAAATTTCAAGACAAGTGTACAAAAAATCTGTAATATTTTGAAACTAATTAGACTGGATCCTGTTGCTCTCAGAAATTAGTTTCAAAATATTCAACTGCATATTCCATGCAATAGATCATAAGGTAAGGTAAGGTTAAAGTGCATTCAGTTCAATCGATCGATCGATCGATCAATAAATCAGTCAATCAATCAATCAATCAATCGTCACAAGATAATTTACTTAGTAATAATAATGGACAAATAATTGTCCATAGAGTGTGAAATGTAATTTTGGACACAAATCCTATTTTGGGCAATGATAGTTGTATGCAGTGTCAACTGAATGCTTTGACCTGCAGGTGTCACCGGCCACTCATCGCGTGACGTCGCGCCGTTTAAACCTGGCGCGCGTGCGCACTGAGCGGGCACTTGCTAAATATGGCGACTGGATAAAATTTCATCGTCTTCCGACCGGAACAAGTCTAAAAAGCTGCGAAAGCTGTTAGTGTTATTTCGACTGTTGAGTCAGTGTGTTTGCTGGGAAGGGCCGGGCACGTAGATTATTGTATAGTAAGACGCCGGTGATAGTTTACCGAAACACGCTTCAAGGTAGGTGTATTAAAATTCATGTTTGTCATCAGTGTATTGGAATTTCGGGATCAATTTGCGTTTTCGTGGCAGTACGTTTTATTACTCATAAATGATAGTCATAAGTAAGAATAATTTATCATTTAGTAAATATGTATTTATTTTGATGCCGTTAAGTTTTCTTGTAAATGTATTACCTTAAAAGTTTGATGATAAATACAGCGAATGGCAAATTACTATTACTATTACTATAGGAATGCAATACCCACAGTGACAGTCAGTGACTGTGGGCATCTCCCTCTCTCTCTCTCTCTCTCTCTCTCTCTCACATTCCATCCCTCCCGCTATCTGCATTATCATCAATCTCTCCTCCCTCTGGCCTCTCACTCCAAAATTTTAGGTAATTAATGGTTGATTAACCCCTTAACGCTCGATCATCTCAGGCTGGCCACACACAAATTACCGCCACAAACAGTCTGCTGCATGGTTTTATAGGGCCATATAATTATAGACTGAGATTATAATTTTTAATTTACCTCGCTTTTTACCCAGCCTTGATAACTAAGCCAGTCATTCCATTAATAAATTTTCAAAAATAATCACTTAATCTGCACAGACATTTCTATGAGAAAAGTGAAATGTTCGTGAACTAAATTTCAGGCTTAAAGAGTTAATTATGTGTTTTCCTGATCCATTACCCCTCTTAATTGTACACCGTTGCATTTAAATTTGTACTCTATTCATTCTTAAGTTGAGATAATCTTATTATCGCCTAATCAAAACCGCTCAGTCAAATTTGTTTGATCTGTGATTAAAAGATTACGCCTTAACCACCTAGATTAGAACAGTTGTTTGACTGAATAGAGTAGGAATGCTGTTGAATATTTTGAAACTGATTTTACTAGAGCTTACACTGCCTCTAACTATTAAAGAATAGTACTTGTACCATACTAAGAATAATGTGTCTTTAATTTAATCCATTGTACAAATTTATTTTTAGTTATCAAAGTCCTAAAAAGCTGTACATGTTATGATTATGATTATGATTATATATTTAATGTACATGTATACAGGTTAATGAGGGCTAGCTAGGAATATGTGGCCATCATTTCTGATAGATTTTGTTCTAAACTGTAAATAATCTAAATATATTTTGAAATAATCTATACTGTTATATATTTTTCTGTCATAACTTTTTTGATCATCTGAATTTAACCATTTAATGACTAAATTTGTTCACAAAATGTAAATATTTACTTATTGAATGTCCATTTGCAAGCCAAGAGAAGACTACTTTTGAAAATTTACCACAGGAATGACTGGCTCGGTTATCGAGCCAGTTATTCCAGTGTTAAATTTTCAAAAATAGTTTTTGTCTTGGCCTGCAAATCGACATTTCCCAAGACCACTACAAAGGCAGGTTTGGGTCATCTTTGTCGAGAAAAGGTTAACGTTTTGGTATTCAATCTGGCCAAAAATGGCTTCAGCAATTTCAATTTGTAGACCAAAAGATTATTTTTGAAAATTAACCCCTGCACTGACTGGTGCAATGACCGATCCAGTCACAAAATTTCAACAATAATCTCTCGGTCTGCAAATTGACATTTTCTATATGAGAAAAATTTAGGTTTTTTCAATAAATTTGAAGATTAGAAGGTTAATAATTTAACTAAATTCAATGGATTGAGAATATTAACCCACTGAATCCTAAAGTGTCTATTGTTCAGTTGTCCATAACATGATAAATGTTTTGCCTTTACATCTAACTATTATAGTGTCTATTTTAAGAGGTGCTGTACAAACTGTTGCTTTATGCTTTCCAAACACGTACATGTATGTAATGGTAGAATTTGCATGTTCCCATGTACAAACAAACTAATTTAATAGATAGTAAATAATCTTTAGGAAGTCCTATCTTTCAACTGCAGTTGCTTTTCGTAAATATTTTTACCATACTGTGCATCTGCCCAGGCTGGGTAGGAAATTCTTTCATTTGAATACTTTGAAACTAATTTTATTGAGAGCCGTTGCTGACTATGCCTATATATATATATATATATATATATATATATATATATATATATATATTACACAGTATCCCAGAAAAAACAAAGTCCTGAAACAAAGGGTTAATTTGACCAAGTAGTGTGGTATATGACTGTAATTATTTGTCTACCAACGAGCAGGAGCAAAATGCTTTCAAGTGATGTCCTGATGACATTCCCCCCGCCATGCATTACCGAGCACCATTCATTGGCAAATGGTATGTCCAAACTCATTTGTGACAGTTCATGGTAAAACCTTGAGTCAAAGATAAGATAGGAGAACATCCAACGATGGCACGAGGGACACAATTTTTATCAGTTGATGATATTTAATTAAGTAATTACAAAAAATTATGCATCAACACCTTCCACATGTCCGCCTCGCCTTTCGATACAAAGTCCACAACGACGGCGCATGTCAGCCACAGCCCATCTCACCATTGCAGGATCATCGTGCACGATTTCGACCTCATGTTGAATGTGGGCTTGCAATTCCTGAATGTTACGCGGTGGACTGGAGTACACTTTGTTTTTCAAATACCCCCACAAGAAAAGGTCACAGGGTGTCAAATCCGGTGACCTTGGCGGCCATTCCACAGCATGATTCAGAACAATTACTCGGTCTCCAAAAAGTTCCCGCAAGCGATTCCTAACAGTGATGAGTCTGTGGGCAGGTGCGCCATCTTGTGCCCACCACAGATGTCGGAAGACAGCATTTTGCTGACGTGCGAAATGCAACTGGAGCTGTGGCACAACATCTTCATTGATCATCAGCAGGTAGGCTTGGCCATCACATTTCGTTCAAAAAAGAAAGGTCCGATAATCACACCATTACAGTCCTATCCAAACAGTAATCTTCTGTCGACTCATGTTTCTATCGAAGTGGAAATTTGGAGGATGTCGCACCGGTGCATATTCAACGATGTGGGTGTTTACTTCTCCATCCATCGAGAATCCTGCTTTATCGCCAATCGCCAAGCACTCAAGAAACCGCTCATTTCTCAGACATCTGTCCAGCAGCCACTCTGCAAAATCTTGTCTTCTCCTGAGGTCCGCAGGTAAAAGTTGATGGCGAATGTGCATTCGGTATGGATGAAAGTGCAGGTCCAACCGTGTTATGCGGTTAAAGGAGGAGTGGGCGAGTCTGTGTCCATTTCTCCTGCTACTGGTTCCCCTTGGATGCTGGAGAAGTTGCTGTCGAACTGCAGCAATGTTATCATCAGTTCGCACCATGCGTCTTCTCCCTGAATGACCCTTGTTCCGATTGAGACTTGTTCCATGATCTTAGTACTTCTTCACATTTGCCCAGATGGTCGACTTTGCCGGCGGATTTCTATCGGGGAAGGCTTCCCTAAATGCATCCTGGGTAGCTTGTAAGCTCTGGTTCTCATGGAATTTTGTCACAACAACCACTCTTTGCTCAGTGGTAAGTTGCACCATGGTGCTAGGCTGATGTTTTAACTTTGAATACCCTTCACCAATGCATTGGCTTAATTCTCCCTTGTCGCATGGCATGGCCAGTGTTTTCCAGACCAAGCATGAAAATCATGGTCATTCCATTTCACATGTTTATTTTAACTGTCACAATGGACTTTCGCATACCACTTTCAAAAACAGTGGTGCTCAGTGATGCATGACCAGAGTAGTGCTATCGCAGCATCGCTGGAAAGCACATTGTTCTCACTATATGAGAAATTCATTATTATAGTGCTACGGCTCACAAATTGGTCAAATTAACCCTTTGTTTTAGGATTTTGTTTTTACTGGGACACCCTCTACATATATATATATATATATATATATATATATATATATATATATATGCTTTTCTTGAAATTTTCAAATGTTTTATCATATTATTCATATTTATGGTTTACATGTATTCACATGCAATTATAATTGACATGTTTCCAATTTTCTACTTACAGATAAACACTACATTTTGTCAGAATTTGAAATACAATATATATATAGGCAGCCATGACAGACATGGAGGAGGACAGTAAGTACCTAAATACTCTGAACATCTTACATTGCTAACCCTTTAACGGGCAAATCTGGCCATGAAAATTTAAATATCTGCCTATTGAATGTCCATTTTACAAGCAAAGTGAAAACAATTTTTGAAAATATGTCACTGAAATGACTGGCTCGCTTATTGAGCCAGTCATTTCAGTGGTAAATTTTCAAATTTTTATTGTCTTGGCCTGTAATTTATGTACATTCCACAAGACCATAACAGAGGCTGGTTTTGGCTGGTATGGCCATTAAAGGGTTAACAATAGCGACCTTGATTGTTAGAGGATTTAACCCTTTAACACTCAAATTTGTTCAAGAAAATTTAAAGCTTCTCATAGAAAATGTCCGTTTGCAGACCAAGAGAAGACAATTATCCTTTAACCCTCGAATTAAAAAAAAAGTTAACCTTCTCATTTAAAATATTCATTTGCAGACCAAGAGAAGACTATTTTTGAAAATTTACCACTTGACTGACTGGCTCAGTTATCGAGGCAGTCGTTACAGTGGTAAATTAAAAAAATAGTCTTCTCTTGGTCTGCAAATAGACATTTCTCAAGACCACTGCAGAAGCTGTTTTTGGCTGCTATGAGTGTTAAAGGGTTACTGGTGAATAAAGTGGCAATAATGTTTGTTTAGTCCAAAATGTTTTACAATACCACCTTATACTGAATTCCCATGAACTCATTTCGAGGGTCAGAAGTATACATCCTATAGATTGTTTAATAACGTAATTAATCTCAGCATTAATATTCAGTCACATTGCTGAACGTCATTAAAAGGAGGAGTTTGTTCAAAATTTTTTATTTTTCTCATAGAAAGATATCTCTATTTGCAGACCAAGAAAATATTATATTTGAAAATTTACCACTGCTATGACGGGTTCAGTAATCGAGTCAGTCATTTCATTGGTAAATTTTCAAAAATAGTTTTCTTCGGGGGGGTGTAAATGGTAGTGTTGTTCCGATTAATCGATTTGATCGATGATTGATTGGTTTGTATGTTCAACCAACAGATGGATCATGATTTCAGAAATCGATTTTGGTTGTTTATAAATTGACTTTATTAATATATTTAAATATATATATTTTAGAAAAGAATTTAAATTTAATTGTTAGAACTATACAGTATTCCTCCTTAGTCTAAGACACTAATTCTTTCAGCACTGGAATAGTATGTTAATTGCAAAGCAACCATACCACTAACGTGTTGAATGTTTTGAAACTTATTTGAGCAACAGCTTCCAGTCAAATTAGTTTCAAAATATTCAACAGATTATTTCTTAAATTATTAAGAATCTATCGTACCTGCGACTGTTTGAAAGGGGTAGTTATCCTTGAATATGCTTTAATTACTGCATTCAAAATGGGTAAAAAATGAGAACCAGTAATGATCAATCATTAATTGATCATCGTTTCGTATATAAAACCAATCATCGATCACAAAAATATAACCAATTCCCAACACGAGTAAATGGACATCTCTAATATCACTGCTGAAGCAGGTTTTGGCCCCTCTGTGTGTTAGAGGGTTAATAATATACATTCTCGGTAATTAGGTCTGTTGAGTTTCCGGAAGGGTTGCGGACTAGGGGTGTGTGGGTCGGGGTGATGGTGTTAGAGGCATGAGTGGGTGTAGAGTGGGACTCCTGCATCATTGACATTTCTGACTGTGTGAATATTGCATTGTCTGTCATTCTGTCAACATTAACTTGTCATAGTATTTGGCTAGTCAAGTCTATTCATTAACCCTTTAACACCCAAGCCGGCCAAAAACAGCTTCTGTTGTAGTTTTAAGAAATGTCTATTTGCAGACTAAAAGATAGAAGACTATGTTTAAAAATTAACCACGAATAGTGCCGATAACAGAGATAGTCGAGCCAATCAGTCCAGTGGTATATTTTCAAAAATAATCTCTTGGTCTGCAAATGGATATTTTATATGAAATTTTCTTGAATAAATTTCAGGATTAAATGGTTAAACCTATGCATGTTAAGCACAGACGTATCAGGTTTTGATACAAGTATGTCGACTTAGGAATCAATTTGGATTGGCATGATTAGTATATAATGGGCATCTTGAAGACGATGACACTAATTTTGGCATCAGCATCAAAATTCTTTACAGTTTTAAAACATAAATATAGCGATTGATTTGGTAGAGGATAATGGGAAACCTCGGGCAAGGCAGCCAAAAAATCAGTAGTACCTACAATGTATAACATTAGCCAATTAGCCTTTAACACTCAAATTTGTTCAAAAAGTTAAATTTTTCTCATTTAAAATATTCATTTGCAGACCAAGAGAAGACTATTTTTGAAAATCTACCACTGGAATGACTGGCTCGCCAGCAAACAGACATTTCTCAATACCACTGCAGAAGCCGTTTTTGGGCTGATATGAGTGTTAAAGGGTCAACCCGTAACATTTCTATAGTGTCATAAAGCAAGCCTCATTAGCGGATTTATTGCCCTTTTTGTTGCTCCAAAAGCCATTTATTATGATTAATGACCTACACAGTATCTGTATCTGTACCATTCATCCCTGGTTCATTTCATGTTTGTGTTAATTTAGCATTAAATAAGATCCTGTCATTTGGATTAATTTAACCAGTGGCAACAGCATTAGCACTAATCGACCTTTCTCGTTTTTAGCTATGCCCCGACTACCTCTAGCTAAGCTCCACCCACACTTTGCCGTGTTAGGATTGATCGATCTTCGAATGCCCTGATTATCAGTTTCCTAAAAACTATACAGGTTAACTGTTGAATATTTTGTAACTAATTTGACTGGGTGCTGCTCCCAGTCAAATTAATTTCAAAATATTCAGCAGAATATTTATTAAATAGTAAAGACATACAATTCATACAACAACGCATAGTCCGTCTTCAATTATACGATCGTAACATACCGTACTAATCTACTTCATTCATGATGTCATAACGATGTCATTCTACATGGCATGTAGTTGATTATCACATCGTATGATGGATGGTTAAACGTGGAAAGGTCCATTGACCCTCTGTCCATGTGTACCCAAAAATAAATGTCAACTCTAGCCTCCTTAACCAGTGTACACTGAGCTGTTTGCTTCAGTACTGCCATTAAGTCCATTCCCAGACCAAGTGAAGACAAATTTTATAAATTCACTACTCGAATGACTGGCTCAATAAACTTCTGAGAGAATGTTCATAGTGCTGTGGCCTGCAAAATGTATCGATAGTGCTATTATGTTAAATTATCAGCAGGTGATAATTATGGTTATTTAGAATGAATGCAGAACTTTGTTGTTTACTGAGCTAATTGTCGGTGTATTTTTGTGAGTACACAGGCATGTCTATTTTGCTAAGTATATTTTAGGTAACACATTTTGTTTTGCATATCACGTTTTGACATATTTATGGATGAAATAGAACCACATAAAATAGATTGGGGGAATGAAAATTAGGCTGCATCAGAAATATTTGCATAACCTTTGAGTGAACCAAAAAATGGGTTAATGCCAATTTGGATATTTTTCTTTACATAGCCCTTTGTTAGGCACATACGCCAAGGGAAATGTCTGTGGGGAGGAAAACATGTATTTGGAGCCTCTCATCTGCCATTAGCCGATTTGATATGTATAACCATTAATTGGTCAAGTCGGCCAAAGAGCTGGCTATGCAATGGAGGAATCCAGTTTTAGCTATGCCCTGCTCATCTCTAGTTAATCTCCACCCACGCTTCTCCCGTGGTGGGATCAATTGACCCCTGAATTCCATGAATATCAATTTCCAAAAAGCTACAGATAAGCTGTTGAATATTTTGAAACTAATTTGGCTTGGTACTGTTACTGCCTATGACAACAACAGTGCCCAGTCAAATTAGTTTCAAAATGGTCACCAGCATGTTTATTAAATAGTAGACATACAAATCATACAACAACTCTTAGTCCGTCATCAGTTAGCTACGTCATTCATGACGTGATTGATTATGACGTCATATGATTGATGGATAAATTGGAATCCTCCATTGAGGAATGTCTATTTGCAGTCCAACATGGCTAAGAGAAGACAGTTGGTCAATCCAGTGGTAAAGTTAAAAAAAATAGTCTTAGCATGCAAATGGTGCTTTCAAACTAAACAAGAAACTCCAAGAAGGTAAATTTTCTTATCCAATCATGAGCATTTACACTTTCACCGATCCCCGAAAAAGTAAATTTTGTGCGAGATAAAACTTGTATGCTGTTGAACATTTTGAAATTAACATGACTCTAAACCGTTGCCTTTAACAGGGGTGTTCCAAAAAAATAAATTTCAAAATATTCAGCAGTTTTCCTGCGTAGTTGCCTTGAAAATGAGATTGGGAATTCATTGGTTAAACGGTTAAGAAAATCAGTTATGTGAAGCTATGTCATTGAAAACTCCCAAAATACATTCTTAGATAACTATAGCTTCACCAAGTGATCTTCATTAGGGTCGTTTGATGACAGATATCTTCATGGGTTATCTTAATCAATTAGTATGGCTTTTGTAGACTAGTGGTCCTGATAACTGTACGTTTGCAGAACAAGAGAAGACTATTTTTTATAATTTATCGTTGGAATGACTGGGTCATATAACCGAGCCAGTCATTTCAGTGACAAATTTTCAAAAATAATCTCATGATCTGCAAGTGGCCATTTTCTAGGAGAAACTTGAAATATTTTTTAATAAATTTGCATGTTGCAGGAATAATTTCTATAAAATGATCCATTCTTATCTCTGAACCCATATCTTGTACTAATCTCCCCCATAGACCTTTTTGCTAACACACTTGACCCTTCTCCCACAGTATAATGTTAATTGAGTTAATTATAATAGGGTGAATGTGTTTGAAATATTCAATGTTGACTGTTCTGATGAGTTTCCTTAGAACTCAAAAGCCTTTCAAGTTTACGACCATGTGATAATATACAACACTTAAATATCACATAATACATATTATGCTAAATACCCTGACCCAGGCCTGTCCAAAGTGGCGACACCCATTTTTCGTTAGCACAAAGGTTACGCAAATATTTTTGATGCAACCTGTTTTCTGTTCCCGTAATTCCTATCATGTTGTACATAAATACATGAAAAATGGTGACGCAAAAAAACAGGTTATGCACATTTTCAATTTGGACAGGCCTGCTGACCCTAGCTTCTAAAGTGCTCTCAGCAACAGCTTCTCAAACTAGGTTCAAAATATTCAACAGCCTTGTTTTCAGCTTCACATGAAATTCATATTCTGAGCTTAACCCTTTCCTAAAAATTAAATTCTTTCGAATGAATAGCATATTCTGTGAAAGGTGTTTATGTTAACCCTTTAGACCCTTGAATTTGTTCAAGAAAATTTAAATTTAAATTTTCTCATAGAAAAAGTCCATTTGCGGACCAAGAGAAGACTATGATTGAAAATTTACCACTGGAATGACTGGCTCGGTTATCAAGCCAGACATTCCAGTGATAAATTTTCAAAAATAGTCTTCTTGGTCTGCAAATGGACATTTCTCAAGACCACTGTAGAAGCCGCTTTTGGCTGATATGACCATTAAAGGGTTATATTTCGTCCATCCTGCCATGAGTGTTAAAGGGTTAATATTCATGACTATAAGCTTCCCGTTTTTAATTTCAAAATATTCAACAGCTTTCCTGTATTCCTGTCTTTAAATTGAGATCACGGGTTAAGATGTGTAGGTAATATATGCGCTGCTCAAAAGAACAAATAAAGATGATGTTTGCGCTCAAA